>MU404059.1:377799-805742 GCA_022695795.1 Biscogniauxia marginata | reverse complement strand
TTATTTTATTTATTTATTTATTTATTATTTAATAACTTTAAAAATAAACTCCTTTTTTATAATTATTTTAAATATAAGGAGCTATTAAGATTAAAATGTCACTAATAAATAATTAACAGCTCAAGTTGAACTAGGAGGCAGTTTGCTTGCCATGGAAGTGAACTAGGCAAAAGGAGGCTGGCTATATACTGAAGCTGGACAATAGGTGATGCCGTGGAATAGTATGATACGGTGCCTAGGGGGCCTAGATACAGTCCAACGAATGTGGTGCACGCTGTCATAATATCTAGGTAGTATATAGGATACCTAACCATAGGTCCCTCCGTTTTTTTCGTATCAGTAGGATAAACCATTGTAGGCATTGATAATTTCTATTTACCTCAACTTACAAAATGGGAAATCGACAAGTCTGATTTTTTTCTTTTGGTCTAAACAATAGACCAAGTGTTCACATTTATTAATCTCACTGGGTTCCTGTCAATCTCGTTTCTCTTCTCCTCCCCTTCTAAGCATCCCACAATTCACATCACGCTTCCTGTCCCCCGTTTCCCCAGGCTGTGCCTATATTGACCAGTAAGTAGATTAACTATTCGTCTCTATACGTTGATTTATCCTATTCTTCCCATACTCGCCTCCACAACCGCAAAACCCTCGACTTGTTGTAGGTCCTGCTAAGAAGAAAAAAAACTAGCACACACCTCAAATTTCTCCCCTTCTACCCTTTTCCCTTTCCACATTCTCTTCCCAATTTTCTTTTTGTTCCCTAACTTGTTCATGCACTTCACTTAACTACCCACGCTGATCCATTGTGACTTCAAGCTCTCCTCTGCGGCGAACCTTTGACAAGTTTCAGTTTGTACCAGCTTCTCGGCGTAAGTCAATTATCATCCCATCTGCCTACCTCACCATCCTCTTCGCCAATCAGCACACGTGCTGTTGTCGTTGAACCAACTTTTGCACATTCTGTCATTCCAGTTTGTTATTTTTTCCCCCCCTTTATTCGTGTGCCCATCAACCCGCGCTGAACTTACCTCTGCCCACATCACCTTTCTTCTCCTACACCCATCCAATCCTGCGCATTACTTTCACACCCCAGGTTTGCACAAATTACTCACGAGTACTAATCTTTTTTTTTCAAAGACCACAGACATATCTGACTAAGGAGTCGGCGCCATGGAAGACCCCAACTGTCCGTTCGTGCGAGGTGGAGAAGAAGGACTGGTATGCAATTGTGAATTCCCACTTCCAGACCTTGTCGGCCCTGCCCGCCCTCCTACTCCTCCCGAGGAGGACGTCAACACTCAGGGTCCCGTTTCCGGCGGATTCAAAGACTTGGACGAACCTCCGATGCAGGTCCAGATACTGCGTAACTCTGGGTTTGGATGGGAGCCTGTCTACGACGATACCGTTATCCAGGTCTATTACAATCAACGTGCCCCTGCCTATCTCTATGATGGAAAGAAGCGAAGTGTGTTCACACTCCATCGCAGTGAGTAGATTGCCTTGACATGTTACCCCCCTTCACCCTTCACCCTTGGGAAATTTACTGTGGCTGATAATTTACCTAAAGACATCTCCGTCTACATCACCATGCTCACCATGTTCTGCATCGTTGCCGTTAGCGGTCTGGCTGCCTTCTTTTTCAATGGCTACCTCCGTTACAACAGTAAGTCATCTTATTCTCCCCTGATCTTCTCCTCCCTTTTCTTGTTCGTATTCGACAAGGTGGGGGGAAAATAATTAAGCATGAAACTAAATGTGGCACAGGACTGTCCTATGAGCTCAAGAGCCTCCAGCAAAATGTACCTGACATGAAGGTCGGCGACATCAGTATCGAGTCACTTGCCGGATCTGGGTCACCAGACAGCGAGCCTCCCCTCCGGCGCCGTGACTTCACTGACCAACCCTCCTTGGCCTTTGTTCCTCGGTCTTTGCCTTTCTGGAACTCTACTACGTAAGATACTATATAACACAAACCCTTAATTGAGATTCGACCATAACGTACAAACAACTGAGCCGAGCTAATGTCTTTATGTTCATAGCAACGGCACCGTCATGACCACTTCAACAACCCTGATGCCCACTATCGGCCCTGTGGTATCTCTGCTGACCGTTGCCTCTTCTACGGAGCCCGCTCTGTCTACCGTAACCAAGACGATTACCCCGACAGTTACGGCGACAATGAGCATTGCAGAAGTCAGTTCTGATTGTGACGATGACTTCAGCACCACGACTACCGTAATCATGCAGCCAACCAACACCCTGTTCTCTACCGTCACGGAGACTTCGCATGCACCCACCAGTACTTCTCACTCCATTGCAATAATCGCCAGTAACACACCTCAGAGCCACACACCAGAGTGTACAGTCATCATTGCGCAGAGTGCAGTGGACCCCGCGAGTACCAGTACTGCTTCTACTACCACTACTACTGCCACCACGACAATGACCTCAACCCAAGTCACGATGAAGAGCACTGCGGCCTCTACCACAGGAGGGGAAGGCACGTTGCACGCGGGAAGCAGCAGTAGCAGCAGCACGACCAGCATGGGGAGCTCCAGTATTTATACCCCCCCCTCCATCCGCAGAAGTTCCTCGCCTCCCTCCCTCCCTCCCCCTCCAACCCAGCACCACGAACCCACGCCCCCTCTCCACACATCACCAGCAGCACCAATCATCAACAACAGCACCACATCCACCAGATACTACCCACACTGGCAGAACTCATCCTCCACCACAACAGGTTCGATTCTCGGAACGGCATCGTCTGCTTCTCCTATTCTCTGGTCGACGACGAGCACCAGCACCGGCACCGGCAACTTCTCGGCAGCAGCAGCATCGGCGGCCACCATCCCCGTGGTAACCGTAAGCTCGACAATCACGGTGTTCCCGCCCATCGCCTCGTCCTCCGCCGCCCAGCCGGTCACCATGTCCTCCGACGGCGAGACGGCGCCCAAGCCTCCCACCTGGTGGGGCAGCTCGGACGGCGGCAGCGTCGGGTCCTGCGTGATCATGGCGGTTGGCGTTGCCCTGGCTATGGTCTACGTCGTGGGCTAGAAAAGAAAAAAAAGAATTACCAAGTCACTGTCTCCTCGTAAGTCTAGTCTAGTCTCCCAGACTATATTTTACCTATCGTCTTGTGCGTCGAAATATTCATTTTATTTATTTATCTTCATTTTCTTGAATTTCCGAGTCTAACAATAGATAAATCGACAGGCGACAAGTCCGACACTATATCCCCATCTTCCGCTATCCCATGTCTCTCGCGGGCCACCTTTTCGCGTTTGAACAGGTCCGGCATTACGTACGCACCAAGGATACCCTTCTATATGCTACCAATGCGACGGAGTGGAAAAGGGTTAGGGCAGGACTGATTTGGCATGGTATTTCGCATTTCGAGGAACAGTTTCGCGTCTAGGTTTGCATGGATTCTTCATTTCAGGGCAATGAGTCCCAGGGTTTTTTCTTCTCGCAGTTTTTTTTTTATAGAGGTAGTCACTGCAAGATTTCCTGGCCTTCTTAGGCTTCTTCATGGAACTAGGCATACACCCAATTGATACACGGTCATCCTGGAGTCGATATCTATCTGCATCGTGATGTTCCCTGCGCGCGCATAGTAAAACGAGGTAGAAGCCAACGAAGACAACTTCTACTTCTAAACTAAGTGTCGCCCTCATTTGATATCTCCTGGCTACTTCTTTGTTGGCGACACGTTGTAGGCAAGTTGCGATGACTGGTTCTAGGCAGGTACCTTCTTCGCTCACATCCGAGCCTTATAACATTGTCTAGGTATGTATGCAGTATTCATTTAGAGATTTTTACATCGAGAGTCGACCGTGTAATTAAAAATATTACCATGAAACTCCTGGTGCTTGTCTATGTACACGTGGATATAGTCTACTGTAGCATGGCGTCCAGGCTCTCCCCCAGCACGCCCTCGATCCCCACAATCCAGCGGTGCGTCTCCCTTTCGACATCCTCGTCATCGTCGTCCTGGAGCTCGCTGATGTATGGCAACATCTCCGGCAGCATAGACAACCATTCCTCGCCCAGCCTGTCCGTCAGTGCCTGTTCGCATTTCACTACGGCAAGGCGTATCGACGCCTCTTCGGATCTCAAGTGCTTCAGAAGTGCGCTATTAAGTGCCTTTTGGTGATCTTGCGAATCCGCCGCTGCGGCAAGTTCTACTATCGTAGGGACTAGATCTGTTGTCAAGTCGACTGACGAGGCGTGGCTGAACTGGGCAGTGAGGGTAGGTGCCACGGCGTTGAAATGGGCTGGAGCTTGCCAAAAGTCGTCTTGATCATGCTCGAAACACACGGAAAGGGTCTGCAGGACTTTCCTCCAAAGCTCGCGGTCTTCTGGGTGCTTGGGGTTTGCCGTGTCGAGGACATTGGCGGCTGTGTCGATAATGTAGGATGCGTAACTCGTGACAATAGACTTTAGGCCGCTGAAGAATGAAAGTAGAAAGCCATAGAGGCTGAGTAGTCGCATACTCCTTCCCACAGTGTCCTTTGTTGGCAGTGCAGATATCCAATCCATGAGTTGAGAGAATATCGGTCTAAATGTGGCATCGTTCAATTTGTAGACCATCCTTAGGGCGACGTCGTTGACAATTTCTTCGACACGAGATATATGGCGGATGAGCTCTTCCCCGCCGTCACCTTTTAAGTGTTGGACTCGACGAAGATCGAATCCACCTAAGAAGATAGCGGAGAGAGTTGTTACATTTTTCGAGATATCCGCCTTGGAGTGCTTCTCAATTGCAATGCCGAGGATGTTAAGGTACTCTCGCGTAGCCTAAAAAATTGTAGTGTTAGTTAATATTTTACCCGCGATCAAACTGCTCTGCCTTACCATGTAACCAGAGTCTATAGCCGAGACCCAGTTATGCTCTAGTGCCGTGAACATGATTTTGGCATCCACTTGCTTCACGACGAACTGAAGGCACTGAAGACGAGTACCATTCGCTTCAGTGTTTAAGCTGGATTTCGCGGAGGCATTTGAAACTGCAAGCAGTTGGTCCAGGTATGTCCTCGAAAGCATGTAAGGTAGATATTGCGCAAGTGCTGTTATGAAAGCGTAGCTTGCATTGTGCAACTCTGGACGAAGGGTCTCAGGCTTCATGCTTTCTGTCACATACAACAGCGCCTTCGGAATAGCAGATGGGAGGACAGGGATGATGCCGTCCTGGAGCACGTCAATCAAGGACGCCAAGCACAACAAAGCCATGACACGAAGCCGGGTGTCCTCTTGGCCAAGGCATCGATCCCCTGCAATTGTTGAGGCGGCAGCAGCTACAGCTTCCGGATCTTTCTTCCCATACTTTTCAGAAATTTTGTCAACGCACCCAACAGCTATGTGTTTATAGGCGATATCCTCGGACACCCTAATGATAGCCGTGAGCTGCGGTAGGAATGCAAGTAATGCAGCCCTGGAGTTGGCATCCCCTTGAGTCTCCTGATCAATCCGTATCTCGACAGCTTTCAATATCTTTCGACGCAAAACCGTGTCTGGCCGATCCAAAAGTGTTTCAACGGCTTTGATGAACTCTCCGATAGAAAGCAGGTTCAGAAGCTTCGAGAGCGCATCGCCGCAGCGACTATGTAGAGCTTTGAGTTCCTTTAATGAATCCGCCAAACACAAAAGGTCCTCTAACAAACTAGAGTATAATTCGCGAATTTTAGATGCCCCCATATCATCTCTCTCAGTGAGCTTGCCAATTTGGTTCGTCAATTTCCTGCTGGATAGCAGGTGTGGGAGGAGACTCAGCTGGCGAAACCCGATCTTTTGAGGGTCCCGCCCTCCTTGCTCGTTCGCTCCAAGGAGAACGTCAGAAAAGCTAGGTGTAGGTTTGAATACATCGGTTATCAGGTTGATCAGTTGAATCAGCGACTGTAACTGATTTTCGACTGTGAAATAGTTGAAAAGCTCGGTAGCGAATGATAGGACTTGATCGGTTGTTCCGTACATATTGACAAGCATCGCTAAGAGTGCGAATAGAAACTCTTCACTGCCAAGGGTCTCTACAAGCGATACAAACAAACCGAGTCTCCGGTGTGACGGTATATGCTCGTAGGCAGTAACGAAACTGAGGAGAAGCTCGGAAGCGCCCGCTAGAGGACTTATCTTACCTCTCCGAAGCGACTGAATCAGCGGCGGTACGACCTCCTTGACAGTCTGATTTATCACATGAGCAGAGTAATCGTCACTCTGACGAAGGACTGAGGTCCCCATCTGCGTAAATATCGGCATCACACTATTGAGCACTAGATCTGGAGCAACGCTGGCAAGACCTGCAACAAGCAGAAGCGCGGTGCTTTGGACAGCGGGGCTTGAGGACTTTTGTATGCAATTTACCAGCAGGTCGCCGTGCCCACCTGTGCTGTCGATCTTGAGGTCCCGGTTGTTCTTGTATGCAGGAACCATCGCTAGTAGGCTTCGAAGGACAAGGTTCTGGAGATATCCAAGCTCTGAACCAACTATAGCCCTAAAATGCTGGAGTTCTGAGAGTGCACTGAAAAGCGCGTTGAGTAGTTCCGGGTGCTTCCCCGGGTCGGATCCCTCGACGAGTTGCAGCACAAAGGTCACATGCTTGAGAGTTGAGCTGACTTCTGGAGTTACCTGTGTACTAATTCCCCGGTGTGTCTCTGATGAACTTGTTCTTCTCCTCTTGCCTGCTGGAGGCTCAGTAGCCATTTTCGCCGTTGGTTGCAATGACTCTAGGAACAACAGCAGTATATCTGTCGTGAGCTCAACGTTCCTCATAAGATCAGCAGCTTCGCTGGAGACCGCGTCTCGCTCATCTGACCAGTCTTTTTGCGACAACTTGAGCATTCGCTGTGCTACCATGTACCTCGCAGCGGGTTTCATAGATGGCCATAATTTCCGAATGCGGAGGAATATAGCATGGAGAAGATTCTGCCTTGTGAGAAGGCCCCGCGATTGCACGATATCTAGAATGAATTCTAGACCATCCTTCTCATTTGGAAGCACCACTTCAACACTGCTCTCATCGACTACTGACTCATCAACTTTTTCTAACAAGCAAGCGCGATTGGCGTCGTCGGCGGATAACGCAGACCAATTTTTGAGCAGTGGAAGGAGGAGCTGGGTACGGGAAGTCCCCGATACACCCTTGACTTGATTCAAGGATGCGAGGAGGCGAAGCTTTAAGGTAATAAGGGGACTATGGACGATGTGGGAAGCCAGAAAAGTCAACAAGGAACGCCGTATTCCATGAGAAAGGTGGGGTTTCTTGACCGTTTCTGCTCCATCAACCGAGGCCTTTGCGCTGCTATTTATTGCGCGCTGCAAGATCTCAACGATGTGATTGGCATTGAGAACACACTCTTCAAGCGATGGTATTAGTACGACCCTTAAAAACTTGCGAACATCGTTAAGGGACATCCATTCGAGGAATTCGGTGTCGTCGTATAAACCACTACGACCCCATGCGTGCTTCTCTGACCCGCCACCTTGGTCTGAGCATATAGTGTTCAAAATTATGATTAGGTCTGCAGTAGCACGTCGGACCTTTTTCGAAGGATCACTCAAGGCCGCAATACTGTATGGAAGGATAGCCTGGAAGTCTACCCCAGTGCAGTCGTCCTGCCTGAGGCGACCTTTAGCTAGGTCTAGAGCTCCAACCCGAGCTAATGTTGGATAAGGTCCGCACCAGACTCGCATGAGAAATGTGAAATAGAATGGAGCCTTGCTCGCCTGATCCCGTTGCAGAGTCGAAATTTTGTCAAAGGCTGCGACATTGCTTGGGTCAGAGAGGCCGGAAAGGAATACAGAACATAAATCAGTAAAAATATCTGACGAAACGGATTGGAAGCAAGAGTTTGCGGCTGTTGTATTATCGCTATTAACTCGTTGAAGGGCGGCCTCGAAGGGTTCAGTAGTCATTGGGGCATCTTTCATCTCCACGTCCTCGTTTGGCACCACTGGCAAGGCCCTCGGTCGAATTTGAATATCAAGTCGCATCTCTAGCACGTCCAGATCGATGTCAGTGTCATTGATGGCTTGCGTAAAGACATCCTTGATTTCTGCCTCTACCTGCGAAAGTCGGATGATAGTCGTCGCAAGGGCCTTGCGCACTTGGCCCTGTTCGTCAACTTGATCGTCGACTTTATAAGCTACCAGTAGCAAAGACTTGAAAATGACAGCCGTCTGCTGCTCACTAAGAACCGCAGCTAGAAGAAGCGACTCAACGATAGGGAGACCTTTCGTATCGCCTTTCTTATAGACTCGGTCTATCAATGCCAGACATAGGCCATTTGCCAATCTTCCAATTTTATGTTCCTTTCCTATTTCGGTAAGGATTTGAGGAAGATTATGGACTTTCATCAAAGCCCGAGTGATCCTCCCGGGCATCTGCTTTGCGGATCGGTACTGAGAAAGCACAGAGAGACATACCAAGCCAGGGCGAAGTGATTCCGAGGTCCACCCAACAACGAGCTGCTCCATGAGAGCGCTGATGGCGGTGTCACCAAGGCTTCCCTTCGCAACAAAAACCACGGTAACCATATAGCAAGCTATCTGCAAGCTAGGTACCTTGGACATGACCAAAGCCTCGCTGATGGTCGGCCCTATCTGGTGCAACAAATTCTGGTCGTTGCTTTTCTGGATGCTGTGACGGCCAGATCGCATTCTATCAAGCATTCCGCCAACGGCATCGGTCATAATTCCGGCCCAGAAAGAAATCAGGGCGGGATATTGCTGCTGTGCCTTGCACGTGTCTAGCGTGTAAGTTGATATTGTGGTGAGGAAATCGGGATGGTGTGTGGCTTGGTGGACAAACACGGCTCTCGGAGGGTTGGTCAATGTCTTGACGTATGGCTGTAAGAATCTGTAGACGTGCGGAAGATCGCTGGGGAGGATGGACATAAGCGTTACAAAAGCTGGAGTGGTGTGGTAGGGTAGGAACGTCGAGACGAGCATGGCGGTATTGAATTCGTGAATCCTGCGAAAGTCTTAGAAGCATATCTAGGGAAGTAATTGTCCTTCAAGCTTACTTGAATCTTCTGACAAGCCATTCTATGGCCTTGATGGCGGGCATTAGCCTCAGGCGCGCACCGACGAGGCGCAAAAAAGAGTCTATCTTCCTATCAAGCTCTGCATTCTCGGCGATGGTCATTTGATTTCGGTCTTCATCTTGACTCTGCTCGCTGAACAGTGTAGAGCCAAAGGGAGAAAAATTAGGGTCCAGCCGGCATAGCTCCTCGAATCCCTTATAACATATGCCATAGAGCGTATGGAAGTCCTGAGATGCCGCACGTCCGGGCTCAAAGATCAACGACTTGGAATGGGCAACTTTCTGCGCTTTTACATCGAGGGAGGACCTCGAACCTGCGGAGATTTTCGCAAGCTGCGCAGCTAACGAGGTTGCCATTTTTATGCTGTGCGCCGCAGCGTCCGGGGTTCCATCCGGCGGATTGTAAAAATGCAGGTCGATATTCACACGTTTAGCAGGTAGCTTAGAATTATTTCTAGGTGAAGACTTTCGCGAGCTCCAAAATTTTGCATAAAGCAAGTCTGATAAGATAAGAATTTAAGCCCCATAAAAAAAGCAGAAACCCCACGATGCCCCCACTCCAGTGCACACCACCTTAAACTTGTACTTACTGTATGTACAATTAACTATCGCACATGCAAGTATTTTATTACGAAATGCGGTAAGACTATCCGCTAACATTGGCGGATGGGTTGGCCAGCAAAGGGAGAAAGGAGGAAAAAAAGGTTAGCTTCCCACCTTGTTATATTGGGGTTCCCCCGATCATTGGTCCTATGGTTCCCTGTCCCTTCTTATTAGTGGTACACTTCTACAGAGACCCAGAAAGAACCCCGATGTTGTAGTTACCCCCCCTTCGAGGTGAAGGCATCTCATCAACTTAAAATTTTGCAAGTCGAGTTGACTGTGTGATAAATACGCCGTGTAGCTCCTTTTTTATTGCTGTTCACGGATATTGACAATATCTCTGCGCTTTGAGCTTACCTATATCTCGCAATACACTACAACCCTCATCTTCTCTTCTTACATAGTAAGATGGCTGTAAGTGTCTGGTTTAACCACTCAGACTTTCGTTTCGTATGTAGAGGAGCTGATTAGAGAGAAATAGAAACCATATAACCAAGTTGTTCTGTTTGGCGACTCGCTCTTTGAGTTCTCCAGCAAAGTCCAAGATGGCTTCTCGTTCCAGGGCGCCCTACAGGGTTGTACGTTGTATTGCACACAATAGCCTCGGGTATATCATTTCTAATTCCATCCGTATAGACTGTATGCGAGGTTTAGATGTCGTAAACCGGGGCTTTTCAGGCTACAATACCAAGAATGCGCTGGAGCTACTACCTCGGATATTCCTGCCTCCTTCGCCCGCGAACCCCAGGATTGAGTATCTTGTAGGTAGTCTGACTATCTGCTTCTCGTCCCGTTATTGAAACACTATATTGCTTGGTGGCCTAATCATGACTTACCACAGCTCGTCTTATTGGGTGCCAATGATGCTGCTCTCCCTATTCCGACAAATACGCAAAGTGTCCCCATCGATCAATATAGGGAGAATTTGATCAAGATCCTCACTCACGAATATATAACGGCACATAACCCCAAGATTCTGCTAGTCACTCCGCCACCACTCGACCAACTCCGGCTTACGGAGCTTGATCTGGCATACGGCCACCAGGAGGTAACTCGGCAGGCTGCTGTCAGCGCTGCATACTCCGAGACGTGTCAAAAAGTCGCATCGGAGGTCCCCGGTGTCGTCTTGATCGATCTCCAGAAGGCCATCATGGAGAAGGCGGTCGCCCTGACGCCGGACTTCGACGCAAGTGGTCCACCCTTGGGATATCCTCAAGGCAAGCGAGGCGCCCTCGAGCGCCTCCTACCGGACGGCTTGCACATGAGCGGAGAGGCGTACAAAGTCTTCTTCGACATTGTCCAACCTCACATCGGACCTTTTCCAGCCGATTTTCCCGTCTTCCCATTATGGCGTGAAATGAACCCTGGTTCATTGTAGACTTCGTGCTCTGCAGAAACGAGATGACAACATTGATACAACCTGTCGATTGGCTTCTTTGACTTGAGTAGAGGAGCCGAGCTTCTTCAAGGAGAATATGTGTACCTGATAGGACAGGCCCTGCGATTACTACACTGCCCGGTGACTGGGACAAAAGGTCTGAAGGACTTCCCTGTGGAATCAATACCCTGCAGGATGCGTGTCTCGGGGAACTGTTAGAATTTGGTACGCATGATTATGCAACTATTTCCATAAAACCAACCTACCTATTGATCATAGTGTTGGTTGAACCAATGTTATGAGAATTAGAGACCTACATGTAGCTACATGGGAGGTTCCTGCGTTGCAAATATTAGACAAAGAAATCGATTGGATGTCCACCTTAGTGATGTATACGGTACGATACAGATGAGGTCTATGTACCCCTCACATGGATCCAATTCAAACTTAGAGGGTTTTCAATTATCGGTGTCATAAAATAAGGGCCCTAAAATAACGTGCCCCAAGTAGTGGATCTAATGAGGTCTGTACATACAGGTACGAAGTACCTCCGAGTGCAAAGTACCTAAGTACCTGTAGCAAACTCGGGTACCGCTGTGGCCCGGTGCGTGCAACACACACACACAGAATGCAAGGGTTCAGCTGGAATTCCAGCTTGATTGTGACACGCTAAGAGGCCCAAGTCGGCATCGTTAACTACATAACACAATAAAGTAACAACCTCTTCTGTCTAACCAGTCTGTACCACCAACCATTCTACAAGGCGTAGTCATCATCACCTCTTCCCAGTACCTACCATCGGCTACAGACTCGCCTCCTAATTTTCCAATTAGAATTGTTTTCCCTACCCTTCTAATCTTCAGTCTTGTGCGGTGCGTCGATTAATCGCCAGGCTCTCTCCCGCTTATAGCTTTACTGCTAGGGTCCTTAGGGCCTTTGAACTGCCGCCTCTTACAGTCTGCCTCCCTGTCATCATCGACCTTGATCTCTCGATTCTCTGGTTCACCGAAACCTAACCTCGTTGAGCCCGCCGCTGACCACGCCGCTACCGCCGGAAGCCTGTGTTTATACGCCTCTACCTCGAAGGGTTGAAATTTTGTGTAGTCCTTCCTAGTGTTCGCACCTGTATATTACTACGTCGACGCCGACTCTGGTGCCGTTGGAGGGAACTCGCCTTTCCGCCACGAAGCGTTTAGAACCAACTCCACCAGTATTCGGACTACAGACATCCTATTGACCGGTCCAATCCGCTCTTTTTGTCCTTCGCTCCTTCACTCGCCCCCTACTGCCGACAGCCACTGTTTTCCACCCGAGTAGTTAAATAAACAGCTATAATCGCATTGAGACGTCGGATTCGAAACCCAGAAGGACCTGCCTCCAGCATACGTCGCAAGAGACCATTTGGTCCTCTGCGATGAGGAGGTGGCGGTGGACCTCATCGATCAACGACCAGCAGTAGAGGGCACGGCAACTCCAAACAAGGACCTAATATACTGTTGCGTCTGCTTGCCAGCCCTTGATTGAAGTCGATGGGCGGCAGTTCACATACGGTTCAGTCCAGTGATATGACCTGGCTGTCTGGGTTTCTTGAGATCTAATCCCTCTGATCCTGTTAATTCTGAATCACGACCAAGCTTTGTCGCAGGCATTTGAAACTTGGACCGGCCACCCAGCCGCCCGTCGTGCACCTCCAGGCTAGGACGCTACGCAAGTAGATCGGGCATGGATCCTCGCTTCCCGGTCTCCCGTGACGAACTCTACAGTGTCCAAATGGACGTCAAGCAGATCCAGGTTGTGCAGAATAGCCACGCTGAAAGACTTTCTCGTTTGGAGAAGCGTCAGGCTGACGATGCCGCTATCAAGTCCGCCTGGAACTCACCCTTTCCCAGTGCGCTGGGGGGCACCCCGCAGCACGGTTCGTCCATCCCCCATCTCTCCGGCACACCTACCAGTTTCTAACACTGTTTTCTTACAGGACCGATTCAGATGCCCCCGAGCGAGATGTTCGATGATTTTGAGGAGCAAGGCCAAAACTTGCTAGGCAGTCTACACCTCGATGCCGAGGACGAGCCTGCTAGACGCGGCGCAGCTTCCAGGGCCAATAGCGTGCGTTTCGACGAGAGTGCTTTGCAGAGCGCGAGCTGGGCCCAGAATGGACGGCATTCAGGCGACTTTGTTCCTATTAGACCTGGCAGTGGGCTCGGCGGCCATGGTATGATGGAGCGATCACTGTCCCACAAGTCCGATGGCAGGCACAGTTCTGCGGGTCATTCGGTACACTCGATTCATTCTCACCATTCTGTCGCTTCTGGACGAGGAAGTAGTCTGGGTCTGGATACAACTTTTACTCCTGGGGGTCACGAGGACGACTCCCCGATCGGCATTCCAGAGCCGCCTCCGGGGTTCTTCATCTTAGGTTCAGTGCCTTCCATCATTCGTTGCTGGCTCACTGCCAATTTCGCACACGATACGCTCCTCTATGCGGATGTCTGCACCGGATCGCAGAAGTCAGTCCTCGAGTTCTCCCTCATCAAGGAATTGGACCTAGTGGATGCTATCCACAGAGATTTGGATGGTGTCCATCGGATTCGACTTCACGTATATCTTACTGAAGCCACGGTATCGCACTCAAGCTCCCGAGGTGTGAGTCCTGCACCACAGATGCCAAGTATTGCATGCACGTTCGAGGTGGCCGGTATGGATCAACCCGACAATGCTGATGCAAAGAAATCTATCCGTATCTTCATTGGAAGCGAGACTTTGAGAGAGCATTCAGCCGACGTGCTATTCTCACAGAATAGGATGACACTGTACAGCAACGAGCGGGAGAAGCTGACAGTGCCTTTCGTGCGCCCTGAAGACCACGGGGCTTTCAAGAACATTCGCACCATGGCGGTATTCCCAGAGAAGCCCAAGCTCAATGCAACAGCCCGTCCCTTTGTCTTTGGTGAATCGAAGCAGAGCACAATGGCTAAATCCGTAAACGGTACTCACCGAAAAGGGCTACAAGATGAGGCAGAACTCCGCGAAGCAGTTTCGCCATCTTCAGAGCAAGCAGGCCAACAGGCTAGTACTGCCGGAGCAAGCAACGTATCAGAAAGTGGCGGCGAAAGCGAAAGACAGTTCAAGGAAGTTGGTGGCTCCGACCCTGCCCCGAAGGAATCGCGAGCACCATCAACTGATGCATCTGGAGATACTACTCGCCGTTCCTCGGCTGCTGGAGGTATATGGAGTTCGTGGCGTCAAGGAGCCGCTAACGGCAACGAGCATAAGGAGAATGCCCCCTTAAGCGGATATCAACCAGCTGGGCGTGGTGGACGAAGTATGAAGGTCCTAAAGCCGACGAAGTTGAGCACTTCGTCTTCGGCTCGAACAGGAGCATCCTACGAACCGGTCCCACCGCATAGAAATAGCGGTGAGCTTCGACGCAAAAGTCAAGTTGGAACTGAAGGTTTTGGTACTAGTATAATTCGATGGGAATCGAAGAAAACACCACTGACTACCCCTGAGCCCAAGGCACCCGTTACGACTCGCGAGGTGCGAAGTGCATCTGGTAGTCGTACCTCAGCAAATCCTGTCGGAGGTGCATCGGCTTTTTCGTGGATGAATCCACCGAGCAAACCAAGAACACCGACAGCGACCGCAGAATGAGGGGCTTGCTTGTAAAGGAGTGTTCATTAATAAGGGAGCAATGACTTAATGGTATCGGCTAGATGTGCCCAATTTTCTAGTCGATACCGGGACTGCCATAAATTCTACCAGACTAGTAGTATTCGAAGAAATTAAAAAGGAAATTAAATAAACAGAAGAAATGCCTCATAAAATTGTCTCGATTCACCAAAAAAAGCATTGAAAATTACACTCAATTAGGTACGTTGCGATACTAAACGTAGAATTGGCTGTTCTCCAAATCAAGTCGGTTTATGATGCGTGGGTGACGTGACAGGACTAAAACCAACTAACCACATAGAATCTCATAATTCGCTCAGAGGGGTCCTCATAACTAGAACACGCCAGTGCAAAAAAATGCGGAACGACGTTGACTACTCACTATACCTAGTGACCGACTCGACGCCGGCTATCCTTGGTAGCAAAGACATCGGAGAAGTGGTCGAGGCCTCGCTCAAGGGTGGTGTCACCTGCGTGCAGTACCGGGACAAGACGAGCGACACGGGCGTGCTCGTCTCGACAGCCCGGAGGCTGCATGAGATCACTCGCCGGTATAATGTCCCGCTGCTTATAAATGATCGCATAGACGTCGCGCTCGCCGTCGGCTGTGAGGGTGTACACATCGGGCAGGATGATCTCGGTTAGTCGATCGAAATACTATGCGTGTGCGACTAGACGCATGACTGACGCATGCTTCCAGATCTACTATCGGCGAGGAAGCTCCTCGGCCAGGACGCCATCATTGGCGTCACAGTGAGCAACGCTCAAGAAACGGACGTCGCGTGCAGTGCAGGTGCGGATTACCTGGGTATTGGGACCGTGTTCGCAACGCCAACGTAAGTGAGGAAACAAATACCAGACTAGCCTTTGGGAAATGAGAGTTTAATTCATTATATCTGTTTACATTCTGTGAGAACCCTTAATGATTCTCGGCATACTAATCATTCGCCGCGCTACAGCAAGGAGAACACGAAGAGCATCATCGGCGTGGATGGACTGCAGCAGATCCTGCTGCAGATTTCCGAATCCAAGTCGCCTGTTAAGACTGTCTGCATCGGCGGCATCAACTCATCTAACGTATCGCGCGTCGTATGGCAGAGCGCGGCCAGCGATAAGTCGCTGGACGGCGTTGCCGTTGTAAGCGCTATCATGGCCGCGCCGGACCCAGAAGCCTCGTCGCGGGAGCTGTTACGATTGGTGAAGTCACCGCCGGCGTTCGGACGGGCCGTAGTGACCTCTGTGCAGCAGGGCCGGTCGCCCGAGGAGTTACTGGCCTTGGTACCGGAGGTCCTGAGGGCCGTCGACGCCGGGAAGCCACTCTCGCACAACATGACCAATCTTGTGGTACAGAACTTCGCAGCCAACGTAGCGCTCAGCGTCGGCGCGAGCCCCATCATGGCAAACTATGGCGAGGAGGCAAGGGACCTGGCCGGCCTAGGCGGTGCGTTGGTGGTCAACATGGGGACCGTTACCCCCGACGGATTGACGAATTACCTGAAGGCGCTGAAAGCATACAATGACGTGGGACAGCCAGTGGTCTTCGATCCCGTGGGGTGAGTTTACTACTCCATATTACGACGGGTATTACTTTATGCACAGGGAAATCACTTGAGAGCATTGGAAGCTAAGCCATCTAACTCCTTTATGATCAATAGTGCTGGAGCAACAGCGGTTAGACGGGCTGCAACGAAGACCATTCTCGGAGGGGGATACATTGACGTCCTGAAGGGCAACCAATCTGAGATCCTCTCGTGCATCCCCAGCGGCGCTCAGGTCCAGCAGCGTGGTGTTGATAGTGGACCGGGCGATGCCGACCTCCGGAAGCTCGAGTCGGCAATAAAGCAGCTGGCCAGCTTGCGGAGGAACGTCGTCGTCATGACGGGCAAGACGGACCTCGTGACGGCAGGGCAGAGGGTCTTCGCCGTCGACAACGGCCACGAGTACCTCGGCATGGTCACTGGCACTGGTTGCTGTCTCGGGACCACCATCTCGGCCATGGTCGCCGCGTTCCCTCACGACAAGCTAGCCGCGACAATCGCGGGTCTATTACATTATAATATCGCCGCCGAGTTCGCCGCCGAGCGGGACGATGTAAAGGGCCCCGGCACGTTCGTGCCGGCCTTCATCGACGAGCTTTACAATATCCGAAAGGCTACGGTCAAGGGTGATCTAGGGTGGTTGAACCGGGCCAGGGTTTCTGTGCTGTCTTGACTGACATGAAGCGACTCAGGGGCTCATATTGCATATGGAAATATGGAGAGACTCGGTAGGTACCTAACCGAAGATAAATCTTAACTACGGCCTATAACGAACAGGATCGTCCTGGAAGTATGGACGAGTGTGTGGGGGTGGTCAATGCATCCAGGGTTTAAATGCAAATTTTCAGTAGCTAGTTGAGATTCGCTCTCCATCAGAATTACAACTACGTTCGTTTTCTTTTGGTTTCCTTTATCCACTACATCAAGTGCATATGAAGAACAACCCCCCACCATCTCCAATAATTCATCGTACCACAGCCTCACATTCCCGGACCCTACCTACATTAGCGTACAAGATATTCACCAATTGAAATTTTGACTGAATATGAAGCTCTAGGTCCAAACCTAGGTTAGGCTAATGAGGTATGAGCGAAATGTATGACACCATTGACAAATGCTTGTATGCAGGCACAGAGAATAAGCGACAGGTTATGGTTCATTGTGTAGTTGTATTGATGAGGGATTAAGTTGCTAGCTACATACACTTAACACAGGTACGGAAGGACCTTGATATGGGTACATACGGTACCCACCTACGTATGTAGTCAGGTGACAATAAGAGTCGCTCCACCCCCGCATCCCGCTAGGTACCCCGCGGCGTCAGTATGTATATATGCATACAAACTCATCGGATATAGAGATATATTCCCCGTCTTTGTGGATCATCCCGCACAAAGCTCGGCATCTTATCTTTTCTTACTCAACTCACCAATGCATGACTCGTTAACGCTTCTTTACTATAGTCAGGCGTATTTAGTCTCAGCACAAGGTCCTCTATGAATTTCGCGAGACCGACGATATCTTTGTCAACCCGAGGGACTCGACTCCTTAGATTTACTCCGCCTTCGCCGACGTTTTGCTGTTATCAGCCGGCCCGCCGGAAATTCTCACAAACCATGTCCGCGAACAACCTGTCAACGCCACAGAGGCGTCTTCGTATGTAGCAATGTTATATATCCATCCCATTGTAGCTGACCCGAAGACAGAAAACCCGGCTATCTTGTCAGTCAATTCGAGATGAAGGTCAGAACGGGAGTCCGATGAGCTGTTGACATCTGACGGGATATAATAAACAGTGTCTGCGATATACAGGAAAAGTTCCGCAAGGCCATCTGGCAATTCGATAAGATGTACGTACGATGGCCAACCAAGCTCTGTCTCGCACCCCGTCTCGGCTAGAAACCAAGACACTTCAGCTGTACGGAACTTCAGTTCAGTCAAAGAGTTGTGTCAGAATTATCTTATCTAACAAGGCGGGATCCCAATCCAGTCTCTTTACCTCACAGAAGGTCTTACGCGCCGCGCAGATCCTCAAGATACCGATCTATGTGACGACGCAGATTAAGGCCAAGCTAGGAGACACAGTACCGGAGCTTCAAGAGCTAGTAGCCGGGGCCGTCAGCGCCGACAAGACGCGTTTTTCCATGATGGTACCGGAAGTGGCTAAGCACTTCCCGGTAGTTCCCACAACGCAGCTGGAGGGAAGAAGGGAAGTCGTCATCGTCGGCCTGGAGAGCCATGTATGCGTAACACAGACGGCGCTGGACCTGCGGGCCCGTGGCCACAAGGTCTACGTGCTTGCGGACGGCGTCAGCAGCTGCAACGAGCAGGAGGTACCGATAGCTCTGGCACGTTTACGGGCCGAGGGCGTCACCGTCACAACGAGCGAAAGCTGGCTTTACGAGTGCATGGGCAACGCGGAAATCGCCGAATTCAGGGACATCACGAAGCTCGTCAAGGAGACGGGCGAGGGTACAAAGACGGCGCTTGGGGCATTATTCAGCAAGATCTAACCGACCTAGGATAATTCCGAATACGGCCTCCCTATTCGTGGGGACTATATCTCAGATAGGGCCAAGACTCGACCCAGAGAAACGAGGAACAGCAAGGTTTTTTTTTTTTTTTTTTTTAAAAAAAAAAAGCTGCAGATATTGCAATCACCAGTAGAACAGTTAATACTACCTTACTAGACATTTCCTGACTTTTGAAGTGTCTCGACAACTTAAGTGAAACCAAGCTGCTTGTCTAAGAGAACAGCCAACCCTTCTTCAGAGCCCACATCCTCTTCGCCAGGGGCTCTACCGGTGGGGCCGGGATGCAGAACGTAGTGATCGACCTCGCAGCCACGCTTCCACTCACCGTGCTGTCCTCCGCGACGGTAAACGTCGATCGCCTTGCAATCGTGGCTCCGGTCCGTGACCCAGGCGGTCGCCTCCTCCGCGGGCTGCTGCAGCCCGCCCGCCTTCACGCTCACGCTGCTCGCCCGCGCTGATAACCACGACGGCGACACTACCGTCCACTGCCCGCTGAGGTCGCACTGCTCGGACAGCCAGACGCGCGGCGCGGCGCCCATGACCCCCCCCCCCCCCCCCGTGTACGTGTGAGATGTTATGATGGCGAGGAGCGGCTCTGCGCCTGCGGACTGGATTACGCGGGCCACTTTTTAATAGGTTAAAAGAGATATTACGTATAAAAAGGAGAAAAAAACGAGAATTAAACTAGTGCGTTATAGCCCCCTATCGGTTTTCTTCTTTTCTTCGGGTTAAAAGGGGGGAAGCGGGAGTTCAGTCGTAAGAAAAGGGGGGAAGAGAGAAAAACTTACCGAGTCACCGGGACCCCGGCCTCGGCATAGTACCTCACGTACTGGACCAGGTATTCGGCGAATGCCTGCCTCTAGTAGTCGCTGCGGCAGTTGGTCCCGGGGACACCGCACAGGGTGTCGCCGTAGATCTGGCGCGCGACGAACGGCTGGCCCGAGGCGCGGCCGTCCCAGGCGTAGGACGGCGGCGCGAGCGTGTTCATGTGGTCCGCGCTGCTATCCGGGCTCGACCCGACTGCAGAAAAAAGGAGTTAGTAATTGTTATATAGTTGGACTGTTTTCTAACCCGTGAAACATGTCTCGGGGAGCAGATACTCATACAACAGGCCAGAATAGGCAGGCTCTATTCCCGAGACAGGCTATAGGAGGCAATAAATAACTCCTAGATTAACTAACTCACTGCCACTGCGCACGATCGACAGCCGGGCCCCCGACTTCGACTTCGTGTTTCTCGGTGTGTAGAGGCGCAATAAGGTCTACGATGCTCGAGCAAGACAGCAGCACGCATCGTTATATATATATAAGCCCCTCCTGATCCCACCAAGCCTGGCCGGCCCCCCTTAGCTCTCTCTCTCTCTCTCACCACGCACGCGTGCGAACCCCATGGTTAATAAATGCCAGCTCATTAGTTTGACGAGGAGCCATGTTCTAGACTGGCCATCGTCTTCAGACAGACTCGTCGACTTTGTTATACCTGAAAGGCCAATAATTACCTAGGCATACCCCATACATAGGTGAGAGAAGAAAGACAAACCATGTGTTGTGTACAGTTTTAAGCTTAATACCGGAATATTACCCCCGCATCTTGGTTTACGAGTTACCTTGCTCCTTTCCCTCCCTACCTACTCACTCACTCACCCACTCCCCCCTTTCCGAGATGTTCCAACCCAACACAGCGCGGTTAAATAGTCGGGGCGGATCACCCATATCTAATTTAGCCATCGACGAGCTCCTCCCGCCTAGATAGCTGGTTGTATATATCGATCGTGTCCACGCTGCCTTGGCGTTCTAGCCCACGGACAAAGCAGCGAAAATACGTCGTAAGGGGCGTGGTCTCGTTTCTGGCATGGAACTAGTGGAAGAATGCCTACATAACAGAGATCCTCAGGTTACTTCTCCTTATGGGGAGTGTGCAACCGTGAAATCACAGTTAAGTATACGTAACTAGAGCGCTTGTGGGTTAGAGCTTTGTTCCTGAGACCTTATGTGGGCTAACTCATTAGGATCAAACCCAAATAAGTACTTTGGTAAGTTCAAGAAGCTCAGTCCGTCCTGATGGCATCGATGCTAAATTGCTGCTAGCTTGATTACACATCAATCTCGCTCTAGCCGTCAAAGAAATATCATAAAATACAAGTTGTATGGGAGACTTATTAGGCGTACGCTTTATGGCGGGCGAATTGAACGGTATTACGTATGTGTAAAGGTGGTACTTATGGTTTGAAGGCGAATAAGCATAATCCATCTCACTAATGAGATGGGCTGATTGCATTGATATATAGCTGACAGCTTAGCTGTTTATATATGTAAACCCCAAAGTCCCTATACGATAGGGTCGATGCGACACAAATCATGTTCGAATTGAATCAGTTCATTTCCAAAACTGTACACACCCCGCTTCCTTCCTCTGCGCTCGAAAGAACGTGGATTGGGTCTGATGAGCTCCCCTTTATTTATGTATCTCCGTCTCGGTCAAGACTGAAATAAATCAGGCGGTGGCGCTCACAGCCCTTGCCAGGTTTCGACTCTCGTATTCAAGCAGGGTTTCCATGAAGAGGTTACGCGGTTTCGAGGCCTTGATCTCCTTGACAACTTGCTGGTCGATACCCAGCTGTTCATCAGTCCAGAGAGGTTGTTCAGCGCCAGAGTCAGCTTCGCCCACACCAATGAAGCCACCCTCGGCCGCCCATTCGGACGTGCGCTTAATGCCAAGTTTAGTCCAGATCTCGTCAATGGCCTCGACAAGCTGATCACGATACTCCTTAGTGTGGCCGGGAGTTGGTGTGATCCGAAGACGTTCCTGGCCTACGGGCACCGTTGGGTAGTTAATCGACTGCACATAAATATGATAATCATTTAACAACATATCCGAGGCTTGTTTCGCAAGCTCAGCATTTCCGACGAGGATCGGAATGATATGCGACGGGTTCGGGATGACGGGGATGTCCTTCCGATCCAATGCTTCCTTGACAGCACGTGTGTGGAGCTGTTGAAGTCGCCTATCGCCATTGTAGTTCATCTGGTATTCAATGGCAGCCCTAGCACCGGCCATGGTAGCCGGGGGGAGAGAAGTCGTGAAGATGAAGCCAGGCGCAAGCGATCGTATCATATCCACGAACTTAGTACTACCAGCAATATATCCACCAACGCAACCATAAGCCTTGCCCAAAGTACCGGTAATAATATCTATACGGTCCATGGTGGTTCCTTCGGGGTTTCCTTTCTGGTGTGCTTCAAAGTCAAGATGCTCAGCGACGCCAGCGCCATTTGGTCCATACATACCGACCGCGTGAACTTCATCGAGAAAAGTAATGGCTCCATACTTGTCAGCAAGATCGCAGATTCCTTCAATAGGCCCAATCGAGCCGCACATGCTATAAACGGACTCGAAGGCGATGATCTTGGGGACATGGAGCGGTAGAGAGGCTAGTTTAGCTTCGAGGTCCTCTAGATCGTTATGTTTGAAAACGAGCTTTTTGGTCCCCGAGTGGCGAATGCCTTGGATCATCGAGGCGTGGTTTAGACTGTCGGACAGGATCACACATTCTGGGAGCTTGCTACCGAGAGTCGCGAGAGTAGCATCGTTAGCCACGTAACAGGAGCTGAATACGAGCGCAGCGTCCTTGGCGTGTAATTTTGCGATCGTCTTCTCAAGCTCAACAGCATGTTTATTATGGCCCGAGATATTTCGCGTGCCTCCAGCACCAGAACCGTATTCATCGAGAGTTTCGTGCATTTCTTTCAGCACTTGCGGGTTTCTGCCCATTCCAAGATAGTCGTTGGAGCACCATACAGTCACACGCTCCTCCTTTTTGGCACCATGGGCCTGAGGGAATTCCTTGGCTAGACGATTGATATTGTTGAAGTAGCGGTATGACTTGTCCTTATGCTTTTTGTCAAGTTCCGCCTGGTAAAAGCCGTCATAGTCGAACTTCGCATTCGCACTCGCTGGTCTAGCACTAGGAGCGGACGCATTGGCCTTGTGCTTTGCGGGCGCATTCGGATGGAACTGGACTGAGGAAAAGTGTTAGTACAAAGCCCTGTCGCATCTTACTTGCTTCACTTGGTCATACCGCTATCACGAGGCGCAAACACGGGGCTGTCGACAGCCCTGGCTTCGTGGGAGCGGCTGGTGTGGATTTTTGCCTTCCCTGGCCTAGAATGACCAGAGAAGTTTCGAAGACCCGACACCGCCGCAGTGCCAGCCATTCCAGTCTTGCAGCCAACTCGGGCGGACTGGACGGCAAGGGCCTTTCCCATGACGGGGCAGCGTTGCCCGAGCAGCTGGAGCTTGGAGATGGTGCCGCCACACTGAGAGGCCTGAGGGCGCGTCGACGTCGAAAGAGCACGGAGGGTAGCCGGGGAGGCCTGCTTCAAGAAGGGGCACATGGCCTTGGACTGGCGAAGAACGGCATCCATGGTCACATGAAGTTCCGGGTAGTCGGGCAGTCAATTGGACGGAATGATCGAATTGAGAGCACTGGCGTTGAGGCCAATGGGCAGTAAATGAGGTCACGAACAAGGAAGCAAGTTACGACAGGTGATTGGAGACAGGTGAGGAAAGACGAGAAATGTCAGAGCCGAGCGCTGTGAGTTGACATGCAGGGAGCGACCACGGGATCTGAAAATATATGTACGTAGTAAACCACTGGACTCGGGTTGGCAAAAAGGTTAAAAAGAGGCGAAGGCGATCATGTTTCATCAATTCTCTATGGATCCGCGGGTTTCCTGGATTCGGATGTTCGGTGACCCGCAGTCTCCACTAAAAACCAAATCTCACTAAGAGGATTACCCCATCCCGGGGATGAAATACCTTTTCTCTGATTGGCCAATTCGCGGGCGCCTTACTCGGAACGGTATCATCCTGGATCTGACAACCCGGTCTAGAAGTCACCCTTCGTGTCATGCAGCCTCGAAGCCTTACTATGTCGAGCCTGCCAACCAGCTACTAATTACCTAATCTATAGTACCTAAATACTTACGAGTATAAGTAGGTATCTACGGGAAAACACAGCCTTTTCGGTGGACGCTTTTCGGGATTCTAGCTGCCTAGCTAGGCTCCGTTTCTGTTGAATTGGAGTGTATTCAACTCGTACGATGCACAAGCCTGAATTCGGCACATGACCTTTCCTTATATGCAAGTTTGCAATTCTTATTACACCGCGCGAGGGTCCTTGCGTATTTGTTCTCCGCAGGGTATAAACAGCGCGGGGCGATGACAACACATGGAGAGATAGGTATGCATACCTACCTGCCTACCTACCTTGTAATGTCTCACCTGGCAGCAAAATACTAGCGCTGACCCAATACCGCACGATGTATTTGCTGCTTCGAAATTAGCACTATAGCTCGTAACACTGCAAATGGAAAACTACCCGCCAACAAATATTCCGTACATATGGCATGTGAAATGAATACTTGGCAATTCGTAACCCCGAGCAATCACTCCCAAAGATCACGGACGTCAGCAAGTGACATGTCAACCGGAGTATTCGAGTTCTATGCATCTAATATATTAACTGTTAGTCCTAGTGACACCTAGAGTAAGCTCAATATCTTGTCGCTAAAACTTCCTACCTACCTGATAGCTCAACCTTTAGATCCATCTCCAACCCCGCCCCTTATTCGGCAATTAAATATGTAAGGACTGATTCTCTAACACATGGAAAGCAGGTGTTTGGGTAGTTAGAATGATAACTTTACCTTGTTCATATATACATGAATTCACTCCAAGGCAGGTTGCTTTTGCATGAATACAGCATAAGTCAATGCATATTAATCCTTGCTAAAGACTTACCTAGGTACCTAGTAATCAGTCGCAAGTGACCTATTGAAGCAGGAAAGAGAAGTATACTTTATGTTTCACGTAAACATGTAAACGTAAACATGTAACTTGCCTTCCTTTAAGTGAACGTGTAGGCAAACCGACCATAGAGATAGTTGTACCTGCTACTCAACCACGGACAGAGGTGCGACTACCATACAAACAATGACTCTAAACCATGCCGTTGTCTATCTGTCTTGGGACTTTCGTGCCTATTTGCTATGCTGCATTCTTCCAAGTTTTCAAATGCCGACTCTTCACTGTTGCCCCTGGTAAATAACCATGTTTTGGACTTTTCGGATTCGGATTACTACCTTAATTTGCCGTGTGTACATATTCCCCATATTCTACCTTTTGTTGGGACTCCTTTCCCGCCTTGGCGTTTGAATTTGTCGTTTCGTCGACAAGATAAATCATAGTCTAGAAGAAGAGACCGAGGAGCAGCTTCAGAATAAAGACAACGATGTTCCTAAGGGCCTCGAGTGCACACACCCCCTATCGGCCACCGACCAGTCTAGTAAGCATCCAAACACTTGCTACTACGAATGGTTCCAATGCTAATATATAGGTATCAGTGGATCGCGAGTACGTTCGCCGTATGCTTATATTCGACTTCGGCAATACCTCGGAGGGCTCGGTCGAACGCGTTGTAGCATATATTCGTCAAGGCTTCAAAGTTGCTTTCAAATATTACCCTTTCCTCACAGGTCGATTGGGACCCTTGACGCATGCCACAAAGAAGAACCAAGTCCAGCTTCGGTACGGGGACAGCGCAGCAACTCGGGCGATCACCCCTGCAATCTTCAAGTGGAAGCTTCATGCGGAGAATGAACTCAGCCCTAGCTACTCCTTTCTCTGTGCAAGGGGCATGCCCGTGTCTCATTGGAAAATGGATGACTATTGCGCTGCCCCAGAGGAGTTCGAGGTCGAGGACTGGCCGCAAGCTTTGACCCTGCAGGCAAACTTCCGAATGGATGGTGCCTTGGTTCTATGTCTTGCTTACCTGCAATGCGTCGCTAATGATGTATCCATACATCAATTCCTCGAGAAGTTCGCGGCCGGCATACGCGGTAGCCCTATTGCTCAGCATAGCAGTAAGGCACATCGCGACAATTCATTCATGAAGGAATGCTTCAGCTAATACGTTTAGACATCGGTGAGTATAAAGCACCGAAACTTGATAAGTATATTGTCCCTGGTGCTGTCGGAAGGTTTAATGACTTCCCCGAATGGGGTTGTATCGAGGAGCATAAGGGAGAGAGAGGTATAGATGAACACCCCCGAGAATCATTCATCTACACCATTCCAGCTAGGAAGATCCAAACAGTGAATGCCGCGATGAACCGATGGGCCGGGGCCACACATATTTCCGCTATCGATGTAAGCTAACTTTGGAGTTCTTTATTGCCCATTATAGCCTGTCTCATGGGTAAAACATGCCTATTCTGACTTGTTTATGTGTTTTTGCTCCCGAGACATGTCTCAAGGGTTAAAAACAGTCCAAATATAGAAATTTACTGACTCCCCTTTCTGCAGTCCATTTGTGCTATCTTTTGGGTGGAGCTCACGAGAGCAAGATTTGGTGTTGATGATGAGAGTTACCTGGAAAACACTCGGGTTTTCATCACTACAGACGTTCGTGGTATACTGAGGCCGCCTCTCCCAAAGTCCTATTTTGGCAACATGCTTGCGAGGGCCGTTGCCCGGTATCACGCTGAAAGCATGTTACCACCCGTTCACCCTGAGCATAATCCTGGGTGCAACGGGAGAAAATTCGCAATAGCCGGGCTCATAGTCCGACAAGCGATTAGCAGTATCAATAAAGCGTACGTCCAACGGCGAATGGCATTGTTAGAGCAGCTGGAAGAGCCAGTTCAGGCGTCTGAGGCTTGTAGACGCGCGGCCCAGTCCCAGAGTGAGGATATGATGTTTGAGTCCCTAGATTATTTTGCAGCCGATATCAACTTCGGGATCCCCGGGGCTGGAATAGACGGAGACGGTCGTCCGCGATGGATCCGCATACCCTGGATGGCCCTAGAAGGAGCTGTGTATGTCCTACCCAGGCGCAGGGGGCTAGATGCGAATTGGGAGGTCCTTGTATGCTTGGGATACCCCGAGTCGCGCGTACTTTTGCACGATTCACGGTTGGGACAATGGGCGTTTTCTTTCACGCAGGATGCTGATGCTCTCAGAGGCTACCACAGATACGGGCGCTGGTTCGGAAACCGTCGGGTAACTGAGGCGACGGGACTGTAAGAAGTCGATGTGTATTACATGTGACATGCTCTAGAAAGTTTAGTGTTGACACCCGAGACGATTACATATTGTATGATAGGGGGGAAAGGGGGGAAGGGGAGATGGCGGGGAGGGGGGGGGGTAACTTAGTCGAGAGGTTGAGTTCATTGACGTCGCGGGCTGAGTGTTACACTAATCAATGCAGGATAGATTGATACCTAGGTACCTACCTAGTCTCTGGCGGTCTATCAAGTTTGACCAAGTGTTCCACTAGGCTCTTCGAATGTCGGCACTTATTAACGGTTTCAGAATACGTGGTGTCATTAATTCTCTTTCCCACACTACTCGGGCACGTTGACTAATGCTTGGTGTCACAGACCCATCCAATCGATCACGCGCTGTACAGTATCTAGGTAGGTATCTACCTAACTTAGTGTGATGCATGTCTAGGTACTTGAGTGATTGATCTAGCTACAGGAGGTATGTAGGTATGGATTCAGTAAATAATAGGAGATAAATATCATGATAGCAATTCCGATTAGAAAACCGCAACTCTGGTTACACCTACCTGCCTAACGCGAGTCCTAGCTTGGGATATACATACTCGTAACTATCATGACACTTATACTAATATTCTACGCAAAGTGCTCGACTATGTACATAATGCCGACAAAAGTTCCAAAGTCGGATTGATGTTCCATAGGTAGGTAGCTAAAAGCCGCCATGTGCGTGTACGAATTAAAAGGAGGGGCAAGTACAAGCTTGACTCCAGGTAAGTACTGGAAAGCAATGCATACGACTTACACAACGTCAAGGTGGGAAAGCTGATTTCTACTACTGCTACATAAAGGGTTCAGTTAATTAAAAATACCGAAAGCCCATCTCTCGGCCGCAAAAACAGGCTAGCCATGCACAGTACATAATGACCAAAATTTGACTCGTGGTAAGAATCGAGTCATGTGAAAGTAGACGGTGATATGTGGTGTAATGTAAACTAGTTTCCGTTTCGCAGGAGTTGTCATGGTTGAAGTGCACGTTATGCAGGGTTTTTGAGTGGGTCACATACGATCGTGGCCGCTCTAGGAAATTCCCGACCAATAGCCTTCAAGAGGTTTTATCTAGTGGGGTGCCCAACAATCATTTTTAGTGCACGGAGTACACTAGTACCTGGCACACACAACTTCCGAGGCTCCCTCCAACTTCAAATATCACAACCAATAGCATACTTCACCTTCCGGATACCGAAACCAAAAAAAAAGGAAGAAGAGAGAGGTACGGCTTTTGGCCCCTAGCTACCATCTCCCGTCACAGGTGCTAATCACTTGTCTCCTTCCAGGTCAACACCTGACGGACCCTTCCCTCCCTACGTACTCTCAAATCATGATAACTCATCCCGCTACCAGCTTATAGCTCAACAAACCTTCGCCGAAACCGAGACCTGCCCCACGCACGATCACAGGTCCACCCACCGCCCAGCCTGTCTATCCACCAACTAGCCGTCGCTTTATTTCGAAACGTGTCGCCCATGTATTGGCCAAAATGTCTTTCTCTTCCTACTTAACCTGCTTTCTCGTGGGTTACTCCGCCCTCGTTATCGCTCTCTACATCATGTCCGCCGTCGTCCCCAAGGCGGCCTTCGTCGCTCGCTCGCTCGCCGCATACCTCTCGCTACTAATATGCGCCATCTACGGAGCTTTCGCCTCGATAGCCCTACGCCTGGTCGGCCAGGAACGGAGCGCGCAATGGACCACAGGCCGCGCCTTCAAATACCTAATGGCCGCGACCACCGGCATCACCTTCGAGATTATCGATCCGAAGGGTCACCTCAAGAACACCCGGCCAGCCGTCTTCATCGGCAACCACCAGACCGAGCTGGATGTCCTCATGCTCGGCTGTATATTTCCTAGACACTGCAGCGTGACGGCCAAGAAGAATTTGAAGAACGTACCATTCCTCGGGTGGTTCATGTCGTTGAGCGGCACTGTTTTCATCGACAGGAAGAACTCCAAGGACGCAAGAGAAGCTATGGCCGGTGCTGCCAGGGAAATTCAGAAGCGCAAGCAAAGTGTCTATATGTTTCCCGAGGGCACTCGCAGCTATGCCAAAGAACCTGAGCTCTTACCCTTCAAGAAGGGAGCTTTCCACCTTGCTATCCAGGCTGGCGTGCCTATCGTCCCAGTCGTCGCCGCCAACTATTCTCACATTCTCCACATCAAAGATTTCGTTTTCAAATCGGGCAAGATCCCTGTCAAAGGTGAGATTACCGCAAGCGGGACGAGGAGTCAGGCAATGCTAACTTCCCTCAAGTCCTTGACCCCATTCCAACGACCGGATTGAAGTCCGAAGATGTCGATGAGCTCACTCGCTCGACTCGTGATCTTATGCAGAGAGAAATGGTGGCCTTGACCGAGAAGGTGCAAAAGAGGCCTATTGCGATGCCTGCGAGGACTGACGATGGTGTCGTCCACGCCAGTGGAGCGGACGCAACATTATCATGACAAACGCACAACATAATCGCATAAGACATCACATCCGGGATAGGCAGAATTTTACCTATCGGGATAATCTATTTGACTCTTAGCACATGCGTACGAGCTAGGAAAGCATTGCTAAAGCTTCGGTTCGAGAGGTGATATACGATGCAGACAGCATTGCGTACGCATTCATACCCCTATAGATCGGAAACGTGTCGGTGTACAGTCGAAATGGCTGTTCTGGTGACACGACCGCTAGTCGCAAATAGAAGACTTACAACGTGGAAAGATTCCCAGGCTTTATCACGCGGCACTTGCATATAAAACTCAAAACCAGCTTGCACATTGCGAGGTGCGTTATTAGCTATGGCATAATGCGCCAGGGGAATTGATCACATTGGGTTATTTAAGCATGCAATAGACATCGAAAGCCTTCATTGATAGACACCAGCTTTGGATTTGTTATCGAACTGGCGTTCATAATATCGTGGTAGACCTAGAGTAGATCAGTGTGGCCTAAATGACGTGAGACGTAATAGGTCTGTCACCCTTCACCTACTTATGCACTATGACCTTCTTGAAAAGTCTAGGGGGAGCCTTGGGAGCCTTGTGTCTTTATGGGCAACAAATCCCCCTCCCCTTTTCGACGTAATTAATGGAGGCGGCGTACTACGTACGGTCAGTTCGCCAGAATGACGGGCTGCCTCATTAAGCTGGACGGGACGGTTCGAGCTTCCCACCCGCCCTCGGCATCCGTGAGGCGTGTCAGATCCTGATCTCGTCCGATCTCTAGACTAATTTGGTTTACTTAAACCTGGATACATACATACTGCACAATGTCGACAGGGGTAGGGCATCTGGATTTCTTGGCGTAGGAGAGAGCTCAGCTTGAAAAGAAGGGCCCAGGGGATGCCGAGCATTCAATAGTCTGCAGAGTTCTCTCCACCAAGCTACCCCACCACCATCAAGAGAGTCTTGGGACACCGTCTAGAGCATAACAACCTATGGGACTATGAGGCCTTTCCGGCTCATTTGTGAGACGGAGGCCTATTTGTTACCGAATACGCTAAAGCAGGAGTGACCCCAAGCTGGGGCGATCCTTGCCTTTGAACGGCGATCAAGTGACACTAGTCTAAACTTTCCATCCGACTGGCTTACACCGGACGCCAGCCGGGCTCGTACTACAGCCCCCCATGAAGTTTAGTACATATTTCTTCTTGAGCTGAGCTACGCCGACCCCGCCAAATCGAATCCCGAAATATGATGTGATCCAGAAAGAAGTGAGACATCTAGTTCCATGTGGCGGTACGGATAAATCCATTGGCATGGGTGGGGGACGACAAATCTGACGAGCTAGTTGATGGTACCTTCTCCTTCGTACACTCTGACAGTTGAGGGGGGTCACTTATTCTATTCGTCCTTCAAGGTCGACCGTCACTTATACTTACGGACGAGAACTCGCCCTTGAGGGGGTTTCAAGTAGTTCAGTCTACTAGTCCATATGGACAGGGACTCCTTACATTGACAGCCGGTACCTAAGCCATAGGCCCAGACGCAAGGAAATGATGTAGGGAAGACCCACGTGGGCTCTATTTCATTCTTACCGGGACGAGACACTACTCTTAGTGATCGTGAAGAGGCAGCCGGCCACTAGTGACGTCTTCCCCTCAGCCGGCTGGAGGGGAGTCGTCATCACAAAGAGGGGGCTTCTCCTTAGTCTGCTACTTCTTCTATAAAGTTCACTATCCCCTTTCTTAGTTGAGCCATTACTTCACTCTTCGGGAAATACACATTACCTATCACACAAGCTTGTAACCCAGACGGTTTTCTTCAGCTCTATTTATCTCTAGTCCAACAACCAGAAATATGTCTTACAACGATAACGTAAGTCTGCTCCGTTGCTACTAATACATGTATGTACACATGTTTGCATTAGCTTACACAAAACCTATAGTCGTACGGCTCAAGCCGTGACAACAACAACAACAACGACAGCTACGGCGGCTCCCGAGGATTAGACAACGCATACGGCTCGAACGACTCTTACGGGTCGAGCCGCCCGGGCCGGGACAACGACAATGACAACGACAGCTACGGATCGTCAAACCGCCGTGACAACGACAACAGCGGCAGTTACGGATCCTCCAACCGTCGTGACAATGATGACGCCTACGGCTCATCCAACTCCAACTCCTACGGCGGCAGCAGCGACAGCTACGGCTCCAGCAACACCAGGTCCCGCAACAACGACAATGACAACGACAACTCGTACGGCTCCAGCAGCATCGGTGGCCGCGGGAACGACTCCTACGGCTCGTCGGGAAATAACAACAGCAACGACTCCTCCTATGGATCTTCCAACAACGCGTATGGCAGCGGCAGCGGCAGCGGCAGCGGTAGCGGCGGCCGCGGAAATGACTCCTACGGCTCGGGACGGCGCGACGACAACGACGACGGCACTACTTACGGTGTCCACGGCCACAACGACCGCTCCTCCGGTTCCGGTTCCGGTAACCGCTACGGGAGCGGCAACGACAACGACAACGACCGCTACGGCAGCCGCGGCAACGATTCCGTCGCCGGCAAGATCCTGGAGAAGGCCGGGTCGCTGCTTGGCAGCGACAGCGTCGAGAGCCGGGGCCGCGAGAAGCGCGAGGGCGCCTCCGGGTATGGTGGCTCGAATGACTACTAGTTTATGGGCACATAGCTAGGAGACATAGCTCTTCTACGCTCCGCTCCGCTCCCCTAACCCTTGAGCTACTTAGGGTGATGGACAGACGCTTTTTTAAGTGATAATAGGGGTATAAATCGACGTTGCTAAGAGAGAGAGTATGTGATTTCAATGATAAGAGAAGAGAAAAGGGGGAAGGAGAGGAAATGAGTTCTTAAAATATAAATAACAGTAAATACTATTCGCGTGATTCGATTTGCTGTCTTGTTCTTGAATATGATATAAAATGATGATCGTGATAGTTTCTCCTTTTTACCCCCTTTTTTAATAACTTTATTATTATTATATTACTTTGAAATTTAAAATAATTAAGCGATTTGTATTTTTTCTAATAATATATTCTTTCTTATAGGTACCTACTTAGGGAATAAAGTTGTATTTCAACGTGGGCCTGGTAAGTTAGGTACGTTAGCTACAACATAAAGGAGCATAGCAAAATACTAATAGCGCTAATAGGAATCAAACCTAAACCCGCTAATACCCAAACTCTGGCACTGCTAGGTTCGTTCTATCAGGTACTTTCTCACCGCCTTTAAACCCCTCCGGCAGAATGCGGGGAGGTAGATTCTGAAAAATTTCCTAATCCGCTCACTAGAACGAAGTCATCGCCATTCTCTGCCGCTTGGATATCAGAGTCAAGACTCAAGCGGGAGACGAAAATGGAACCCAAACCTGTTATTGGTCTTCTCGGCGGTGGCCAACTGGGCCGAATGCTGTGTGAAGCCGCAGCTCCCCTCGATATTGAAATTGCCATTCTCGATGCAGATGGTGCACCCGCCAAGCAAATCAGCCAAAGCTCGCACCATCTCAATGGTTCCTACAAAGATGCTGAAAAAATCAGGGAGTTGGCTACTCATTGTAGAGTTCTCAGTGTGGAGACGGAGCACATCGAGACGGCAGTGCTCGAAGAGATAGCAACATGCACCAAGGTCGCCGTCCACCCGTCCTGGAGGACGCTTCGCCTGATCCAGGACAAATACGAGCAGAAAGCGTACCTCGGTGGCCAAGGTATCCCCGTTACGGAATATATGGCCATTGAGGCATCTGGCGATGCCATGTATGCCTCGCTACAGGAAGTTTCGGCCAAATTCGGGTTTCCCTGGATATTAAAATCCAGGAAAGACTCGTACGACGGTCGGGGAAATCTTGTAATCTCTAACGAAGCCGATCTGAACCGTGCTGTTGCAGAGTTCAGCAGTTTCCACTGCTATGCTGAAAAGTACATCCCGTTTCAATGCGAGCTGTCTGTCGTAGTCATCCGGACTGAGGATGATGAGGGCCGAACGAAGCGTCTGGTGCCCTATCCGGCGGTCGAGACGGTGCACGAGAATAACATTTGTTCACAAGTCTATCTGCCACCGCGGGCCACGCCTATCTCTGTGTGCAAGCGTGCGCAACAGGTCGCCTGTAGCGTGGTTGATAAGTTGTGGGGAAGAGGCGTTTTCGCTGTTGAGACCTTTGTAACTAAGGATAACGAGATCCTGGTTAATGAGGTCGCCCCTCGGCCTCATAACTCTGGGCATCTATTCACTGAAGCAGTGCCTTACATGTAAGCATTGTTAGTCACTTACCCGATGTATCAACCAAAACTAAGCATTGTTCAGGTCGCAATTTAAGGCACAGCTTAACTCGATCCTTGACGAGCCCCTGCCTGTAGAGCTAGAGCCATATGTCTCTTCAAGCATAATGCTTAATATTCTTGGAGGCGCTAACGTGAATTCCCATCTCCCACTTGTCGAGAAGGCCAAGTCGATGTATGGGAATAAGATGGCTGTTTATCTCCACCTCTATGGGAAACAGCCCAAACCTGGTCGAAAGATCGGCCATATTACGATTACTGGTTTGGTAGCTAATATAACGGAACTCGAGGAATTTGCGCAGCCACTTATAAAATTAGCCAACGAAATCAAACAAGAGAGAATGCAAATACACGACAAAACTCTCCGACCAGAGCAACCACTTATGAAACAACCTATACCATTGGTTCTCGTTACTATGGGTTCAGACTCGGATCTTCCCGTACTAAAGGGAGGCCTGGACATACTAACGCAATTCGATGTGCCGTGGGAAGTCGATATTACATCAGCACATCGCACGCCAGCTAAGATGGCTGAGGTCGCTACACAAGCTGCTACTCGTGGCATCAAAGTTATCATTGCGGGAGCTGGGGGGGCTGCACATTTACCTGGAATGCTTTCAGCGTATACGCCATTGCCTGTTATCGGTGTTCCGGTCAAAGCCACGCATTTAGACGGGTTTGATTCACTGCTAAGCATTGTTCAAATGCCTGTAAGTCAACTGATCCTAGACCTAAGTCTCTTCTTTTTCTCCCTTTTGCTATCAAGAGCCTAACAGAAGATAGCGAGGCGTACCGACTGCCACAGTGGGGATCAATAATTCCGTCAACGCGGCTCTGCTCGCCATCAGATTCTTAGGCGCCTTCATACCTGCGCTCCATGAGAAGATGAAGACGTATCAGACCGAAATAGGGAAGCAGGTAGATGATAAGGCTGATTCTTTAAAAGATATTGGTGTAGAGGCCTATCTAGCCAGAATGAAGGGAACATAGTATCCTCCTTTTAAGATTTGCTCCATGGTATCGTCTTAGGTCTTTTGGATCACTTGCACGCTATGAATGGCCGTCTCTCTAGTGTTTCAGGCATCTGATTAACTGCCTTGGAACAATTTATCTACTGGCCTGCCAGCTGCACCCGCTGATTCCACCGCCGTATCCAACAGGACCTAAGATGTGAGGGAAGCGGCACGCTTAAAAGAGCGCGCGAGCATTGAGGCGCACCGAGGGAAGGGCGTTATAGGCATTCTTCTATTTGGCCTCTTGGGGGCGTCAGTCCTAAACCCCCCTAAGCGACTATTATTGAACCCACTGGGTGACCGTTTCAGGCCCCCTCGGTTATAGTTGAAGCTATTCGTACGCGACGGCACATCGCTGGAGCAGGATGATCACTAAGCGACTGACTTCCTGGCGTCGGAGCAAGCCTCCACACGAGCCGTTATACGTTACATGAACTCTGTTGATTCACACGAGGGAACATGTAAAAACCCCCAATCCCCAGCTTTTTAACATGAACGATTCTGTCATATTCCCGCTTTCAAAGGCTAAGCAGGGAGTCTGGTTTAACTGCCCTCTATCGTGTCACGTGTAAACGATAAGGAGTCGATTCTAACACCCTGTTTAGGGGGGGGGGGGGGGGGGGCACGTGTTAAGGGTGCAGCTTGCACGCTATTGCGTGCCGCCAAATTATTTCATTTCAACCGCTGCTTGGACCCCTATTGGCTCTTGCGGGCTAATTAGTATATAGTGAGATAGATCTTAATCGAAACTGACGTTTGGATCGTCAGACGCTTTTTACACTGCTTGGTTGGTCTGAGGCGGCTCGTTGTGCACTCTCTTTAACACCGCGTTTGTGTTTATTTCTACTAATGGAGGCTTATTATAGAATATGTATGTGATCTACCGAATCTTGGAGTCCCTCGCCTCCATGAAAGATTCTCTTAGAAATATTATTATCTTAAGAGCCATGGCTAGGAAACTTCCTATTTCAGCCGTATAACTAGTACTGGACTCATCAAGCCCTCTACTTCTTAGCTTCTTGTGACAACGGGCTAAGCCGGCGATGAGAGTCTCCCAAAGCCTCTCCGTTCTCTGGCATAGCTGCGACGACATGCGGGTAACCTCGTCGACGATTACACCTTACAAAGCGAGATACTTCCCTAATAATAGGAGACTCCCAAATACGCCAACTGAGAAACCTCTTCCTCGATCAAATCCCGTCCAGCGTGGTCTTTTGAAGCAAAAAAAGTTTAAATAAAAATATAAACAAGAACGGCAGAAAGAAAGGAGAGGAAGTAAAAATTACAAAGGTGTATGTATTTCATAGGGCTCAACTAATTTTTAGCCCGATCATTTCATTCCAAAAAAACACCCTTCCCTCCAACTGTCCCTTGCCTTTCCCTGCCATCAAAGCCTTATCCTCCCCTCCCCGCCGAACCACCTCCGGATATCCGAATCTGACCGGCCCGGCCTATTACCATTATTACCACCACTACTACTACTACTACCCGCCACGTGGTTATCGTCGTCGTCGTCGTTGCCCATCCACTTGGGCTTCTTGATGCCGTCGCCAAGCTCCTGGAGCCACTTGGGCGTGTCCATGGTGTCGAACGTGTTTTTGAATCGGTGGCCCAGGCTGGTGAAGAAATTATCATCTTCCTCCTCGCCCGCGGCCCCCCGAGGGTTGTGAGCCGCCGCCGATGACCGCGACCCCCTAGCTGCTGCCGCGGCCCGGCCGTTGGGCTGTTGGTAGTCGTGGTACGATGAGGGCGACGTCGCGAACGGGGTGCGCGCGCCGCTCTCGGTCCTGGTCGCCGGGACCGTGAGGATCGGCGCGGTGCGGCGACTGCCGGATCCATCTTGCGCCCGCGACGCGGCCCCGTCTATACGTCGCGAGATGGACGTCCCGTGCAGTTCACGCTCGATCAGGTCTCGGCCCTCGCGCCACGAACCCGTGCCGTAGCCCGTCAGGTTCTCCTCTTCGTCCTCGTCAATGATGTCGCCGCCGAAGCCGAATAGGCGCTTCACCTTGCCGTAGAGTCCGAAGAGCGTGGCGAAGACGGGGAGGAGGACGAAGATCGGGAATAGGTAATCGAACCAGGCCCCGAGCGGGGTCAGGTTGACATATTGTCCAAGTATGTGGTAGAACGTAGTCTTCTCGTATATTGAAGGCGATAGGAACGTCACGAAATTATAAGACAGCGGGACGCTGAGCCTTGCGACCTGGCCGGCATACCAGAAGGCGGACTCGTGAGCGGTGTTGCGCCGGACCAGAGCGCGACCGCGCCAGACCTTCACCTCGGTCACGGAAAGGAGAGCCGCGGCGCACATGTACAGTATCCACAGCGCGGCAATTACCTGACCTGCGAATCCAACCCGTCCGCTGTCGCCGGTCCAATGATGCACAACGGTGAATCGAATCACTGATAACGACGGTAGAGCTGACTTCACTAGCTCAGACCATATGATGCATATCGATGCTAGCGCTAAGAAACCGCCCAAGAAAATACGGAAATAGGGAATAAAATGGCAATGAAAAAGATACCGAGTGTAGGGCGTCAGAATGGTGAATCTAGCTAAGAGGGATGAGTTCGGGGATGACGCGCCGAAATCGAGCTTCTTCGATGCCGCCGAATCTAGGATGGCCTGGGTCTCCGAAGCATCCTGGAGTAGATAGTTCCACTCGTCGACGTAACGGGACTTCGCATGTCGTGCGCGAACTAGCTGGCGGGTCAGATCCGCCAAGTATTTTGCTGTGATGACCGTTGGGATGATGCGACTGTCATTATCCGCCCTGGGAATAGCGCTTCGTGGCGGCCGAGACTCGGGGATGTTGCACACATCGGAAAGCTCCTCGATCCAGTCCTGGAAGTCCCTAGCACTCCCCGTCTTGCGTTTGTTCAGCTCCGACACCTGTACTTCTAGATCCTCTAAGTTGAGGAGCGCATCTTCCATCTTCTCGTACAACCTCGGCGCTTTTGATTGGAGGCGTCGCAGTCGTGTACTCGTGCTTGCATTTCTGATCAGAGCCCGCGGGATCACGACCAGACCGTGGCCCATCAGATAAATGGCAAGTACCAGACCCCAACAATAGGCCAGAGCCATTATCAGACCCTTTAAAGAGACGAACGACGGGCCATAGGAGATAAAAAAGTATATTAGCCCGATAATACCAGAACCTAGCACAAGTGCGTAATATTGGGCGTTCGCGCGCAACGAATACAGGATTCGGTCTTTGGGTTCTCGATATCCGGCATCGGAATACTCGGCAAGGATCGGTAGTATGAACCTGTAGGAGACTGGATCAGTACATGGATCGGCTCCGGGAGTCGAGGCGATGCGCGCGCATACTGACCATGTGAGAACGAAGGTCAGCCAGTACGATATCCTCCACGACACCAGCAGCGCCCTGTCCGGGAGCCAGATGCCTCTGGTTGCCTCATCTTCGGTAGCGGCGCTCGAAGCGAGATCGATGGGGACGAGCAGCACGATGCTTGCCGGAAGCCATAGTGCGAAGAAGACGGGGACGAGCAGGTAGGCGGGCGTTGTTCGCAGGGGCAGATAGTACCTGAGGATTAGGAGGACGACGACGGAGAGGACAAGGAGCGCGATGAGCGCAAAGATCACCGAGGGCACCGGGGATTGACTGCTCGCGATGTGTATCATCGTGGACGCTTTAAGACATGGGAAAGGGACGGGGCGTTGAAATAAAATTCAACGATGAGAATGAGATGGAGTATGGAGTATGGAGGCTGGCGGCCTGGATTGCTTCGGACCGTGTTGGCTTGCGAAATGGCCTCGACTTGGCGTTCCCTGGGCTCTGACGTCGTCTGACTCGTTGCAGTGGGCCAAATGGGCCACTAGGTACCTAAACCTACCTAGGTACCTATGTACCTTCCTAAGGTTTATAGGAAGGTAGGTACTTCCATCTAGCCACTGTGTTCGGATCCCCTGTGGCTGGGGTAAAACTGCCTGGAAATAGACATTAGGTACCTCTACACGGGCCTGCAGAGCTTTCGGCACAGTGCCCGGGACAAGCCCGTAGATAGACCCCGAAGCATTGCTGGTCCACTCGGGTCCGGAGTCCGGAGTGAAACAACCGCAAAAATGCTCTTGGGATTGGCATTATAATTTCATCTCATCCATGCTGGCATTTGTCTGCTTCGACCTGTATCTGTGTAATCGATAGTAGGTGTTTGCGGTAGTAGATATGTCTCAATTCACCAGCCGACTGAATCCATACCTAAGGTAGGTACATGCAAATGCCGAGTTTGTTCAATGGTGTGCTTTTCCCGGTGCAATTGATAATAGATTAAGGTTGAGGAAAGAAGAGTACCTACCTGGTATTCTGTAGTTTGCTAGTGTATGTACCTCAAGTCAGGTTGCCTCAGGTGCAAGTGGGATGAAGCTTACCTGAGGTAGTCAAGCCACTACCGTGGCTTTCCGTGAGGCTTAGCGTACTTAGGTACAGTAGGTACAGGGGTAGCTCAGTGAAACAAGCTGGCCATTCAGGAAGAAACCCCGGATTCTTTTTTGCACGGCTGAGCGAAAGGCCAGCTATCATTGTGATCACTAGCGACACTCCTTTCCACCATCACCTCCGGCCACACCAGTCCGCCGCCTTCCCTTCCCGTTTGTAGTTCTCTTTTTCTATTCTCCTTACATATCATTTCTCTCTGTCTATTTTCTTTTTATCCGTTAAGTTCCACGGCCTACGAGGCTCAGCACCATGTGGTTTTCGGCCTTGTCAGCCCTGTGGCTGGCGACGACGGCCTGGGCTGCTGTCGACCGCGGCGAGGATGGAAATATTCGGAGTATTGCGGTAATATTGGAGCCTTTCCAGCCCAGCTACGGCTCTCTACTAAACCAAAATCGCAGCTTCGCACGCACACATTAAAACAACCTTACCTCGACTCCGATATGTCAAGCCGATGGTACGATTTCGGAGGCGACACAATTGTTCGGACGGATTCGTAGGTTTTACAATTTCACCCAGACCAAATCGAACCCTATGGTTGATCATTGCCTGGTAGATACATCCGCCTTACGTCCGATCGTCCCTCGCAAAATGGCTGGCTGTTCTCGCGAGTGCCTTTAACCGCCACGAACTGGGAGATCGAGGTCGAGTTTAAGATATCTGGCAAGAACCAATTATACGGTGATGGATTTGCGATGTGGCTTACCAAGGAGCGCGGGCAACTTGGACCTGTTTTCGGTCATGCGAACAACTTCGAAGGCCTCGGTGTCTTCATTGATACCTACAAGAACAACCGGCCAGGCACGGTGTTCCCATACGTCATGGCGATGGTCGGCGATGGCAAGACGCCGTATAACAAGGACAACGATGGAAAGGAGACCGAATTCGCCGGTTGCTCTGCGCGGGGCATTCGAAACGCGAACGTGCCTACGAAGCTGAAATTGACGTACTTTCAAGATAAGTCGTTGAAGTTGGAACTCCAGTACAAGAATGAAGATGATTGGATACTCTGTTTCGAGACGAACGAGCCACCAACGATTCCTTCGGTCACGTACCTAGGGTTCAGCGCTGAGACGGGTGAACTGAGCGATAACCACGATATCATCTCAATCGACGCCAGGAACCTCTACACAACAGCGGGTTCTTCTACGCCAAGTAAGAAGACCCCGGGCAGAGGTGGTGCGTCTAAGGCGGCGAAAAAGAAGGGTGGTAGCTGGACTTGGTTCTTCTTCAAGATCATCTTCTTCGCACTGGCTGTTGGGGGCGGATATGTGGGTTGGACAGCATACCGGACGAATCAGAAGAGGAGCCATCGGTTCTGATGGAGGGAACAAGGCTATGTCTACTGGAGGCTGACGGGGTAGGGAAATTACGTTGGCCTCGAGGAAAAAGGAGAAAGAGAAAGAGAGTCGTATATATCAACCGCATGTTAAGCCTTGGATTCCTATTGAGTTTCACAGTTTTTTTTTCCGTTCCTACGTGTCATGAGGCTGGAGGCGTCGACCGGCTGCGTAAAAGGTATCACACAGCACTCAATATAGCAATGGTTACGAACGGAAAACAATAGGGCTCGGTAGTAGCCGGCCCTGTGAACTTATGTGGACTCTGTACTTCTTCCTGCATAAGTAACTGAAGGTTGATAAGCAGTAGACTGCGTAACCGTCGCCCCAATCTGCTGCTATGCGACAAGCTTACTACATTATACGTAAAATCCTACCGGGAATAGAATGTGTTACCTTAGGTAGCTTAGACCGCATAACAGGTCGGCAAGTACCTAATCCAAGTGATTTGGTAGGTGGGTAGTTGTACCACCTAATGTAGGCTCGGCTTAACAAGAACTTGGAAGGATATGGTGCTTAGATGATGCGCACTTATATATGTCTTTCCCTCTGGTTAGAACTATGGTTAGGCAAGAATAAGAATCCCCACCTTTGATTTTATTCTATCTTACTTTATTTTCCATTGGTGTAGATATATAGGAGGGAATATATATAGGTCGGGATTTTGATTATAATAACTTAATTTAACTAAGCACAGTACATTATGAACTAACTGAGAGGTACCTAACTCGGGTAAACCTAGCATAGTAGTACTTCGTACCTATATGTAAGATATCATTTCATCTTACCTCTTATTACCCCACGTCGATACGCGGGCGGTCTACTCTACTGCGGCCATCGAGACGTCGGGTTTATCTCCCCCTCCATCCATCTACACACATGCACACACACTCACACACAAAGCGACATGCTTCTAAAAACAGGACCAAACCAATATGTGCGTACTGGCACGATCTCATTAGGTAGGTTTCCGATCCGCAATGACAACGGATGAAACCCAACCGCAGAGAGCCTATGTAGGCTACCTTATCCCCATCCTACCCTATGCATCATCTCGTCGTAAAAAGGACCTTTTACTTCTCTTTCCCCCCTCCGCCCAGCCTAACGCCTAACCTGATAAAATGAACAAAGAGCAGCCCACGTCCACTCTCTCCTCAGGTTGAACAAGACCTCTTTAGCTTGTCTTGGGAGGAGATAAATGAAGCAGCCCCTGACACTGCTGGTACAACTGCTGTTAGTGCTGTGACTGGACCACAGTTCTACGGCGTCTAGCTATTGGCAGAGGGTTTACTAGAACGGGATGAGGAGCGCTCGGCGATCTGAACCCCACCTTTTTTATCGATCAGCCAGATGTCTCTCTTGATGCTCCTCACCTTCGAGTTCTTTGTCTCCGCCCCAAAAAGGAATTACGACTTGGCCAACTCGGACGTGCGTAGCAGACGGTGGACTCGTCCTGATGCGCTTCTGCTGCTTCTGTCTACATACTTACACACATGCTCACGGCCTTCCTTTGCCGACTTGGCTTCCGTCCAGCCCGACTTAGCCTTTCTGGCATTCAAACTTAGTTCTCCCCTCCCCCCAAGTGCCGGCCCATCATCGTCATTCTCCCTCATCGACACCTGTCGCACCCCCTAACACCCCCCCGAGCTAGCTACGCCTCTACTTAGCTTGCCATGCCGCATCTCTCAAACTCGAGCTCGACCGACTTCTTACTCCAGTCTACCCTCTTATGAAATTATCGACTACAGAGCTCTAAAAGACCTTCTCTCCTCCTTACCACCAGCCACCTACTAATCGCCTGCGCCTATTTGTCCGAAAAGGAGTTATTACTCCCATAGAAAACTACCTAAGAACGCTTCAATTGGGCTTGACAGGCGTGTTTAGCACCGAGCTCTTTGTGCACAGCTGAAAGCGACTACTTGGGCCACCTGGGTAGAATCCTACGCTGTCCGAGAGGGTTCGGCCGCAAGCCACAGTTTATCTAGGTTAACCCGATATCCCCGGATACCTCGAAACTCTCTGCTTCTCGACTGCCACAGGACACGCCGGTTGTCCCTTAGAGACTATCGCACCGTCCTCTTGGGAATGTACCAACTCCTAAGCCGCCTCCTGAGCTTTCTACGTGCGACTTCCCCTATCCTCTGATCCCGAACGACTGCCGCTACCGCTGCCGACTCGCCCGCCTTTGAGAATCCTGAGTCCCCGAGGTCGTGATAATCCTTCTCTTCGATATCGACAGCTTATCAAAGGTTTCGGCCTTATCTCCTTAACACCTCTCTCCTCCATTCATCGATCCTCCCGAGGGCCCCGCCTCTTGGATCCCCTACCTCGTATCATATGCCGACTTTAGGATTCCTCAAGAAGAAACGGACGAGGGAGGAAAAGTCTGATCCTTCCTCTAGCCAGCCAACAAGCCCAATCACTCCCGTCACACCGACATCCTCGAAACCATTCGAACGGAGCTCCCTCGTTTCAAGCCTCACTCAATCTTCCGCCAGTTCAAGTCCACGCCCACTATCACAACAAGCAAACCAAAGTAGAGAGAAACAAGCCTCGGCTAGTGGAGGGCCGCAAATGAATCCGCCAGCCGTTCACCAAGCTCCATATGGGATCCAGCCCACTCCTAGCCCGGGTCATACGGGGACACCACAGAATCTACCGAGTATTAATAACCTAATCAATCTTCCGCAAACAGATGGTATGTAACTTTTCCTGCCGGCATCTTTATGGCGCGCAGTTCTCTGTCTGACTCGGAAGATAGGCCATCATGGAACCCCTCCGCCTCAACCGCAAGCGCAACCACAGGCGCAACAGCCACAGGCACAATCCCAACCGCAAGCGCAAGCGCAGCCTTCTGATGTTAGGGTGACGAAGGGCAAATACTCACTCAACGACTTCGACCTGCTGCGGACGCTGGGCACGGGAAGCTTCGGGCGTGTACATCTAGTACAGTCGAAACACAACCAACGCTTCTACGCCGTCAAGGTTTTGAAGAAGGCCCAGGTTGTCAAGATGAAGCAGGTGGAGCATACCAATGACGAACGACGGATGCTCGGTGAAGTCAAGCACCCTTTTCTCATCACATTGTGGGGAACCTTCCAAGATGCGAGAAATCTGTATATGGTCATGGATTTTGTGGAGGGTGGCGAGCTATTTTCTCTTCTGAGAAAGTCTGGCGTAGGTTGCCGATATACTGTTCTGTGGTTCGTACCGGAGCATACGCAGCTGACCTTTTCTTAGCGATTTCCTAACCCGGTGGCCAAATTCTATGCTGCTGAAGTTACCCTAGCTCTAGAATACTTACACTCAAGAAACATCATCTACAGGGATTTGAAGCCTGAGAACTTATTGTTGGACCGCCACGGACACCTCAAGATAACGGATTTTGGATTCGCGAAGCGAGTGCCGGATAAGACGTGGACGTTGTGTGGGACCCCGGATTACCTGGCTCCGGAAGTGGTTTCTAACAAGGGTTACAACAAATCGGTCGACTGGTGAGTATTCTAGCCATTTTATATGCTTGCGGACTGGAAATCTCACAAATCTGGCCAGGTGGTCTCTAGGTATCTTAATCTACGAGATGCTCTGCGGCTACACACCGTTTTGGGACAGCGGGTCGCCAATGAAGATTTACGAAAATATTCTTCGAGGCAAAGTTAAATACCCAGCATATGTCCACCCAGATGCGCAGGACTTGTTAGAACGGCTCATCACACCAGACCTGACGAAAAGACTGGGTAACCTATACGGTGGACCGCAGGATGTTAAAGGTCACCCTTGGTTCGCGGAAGTCACCTGGGATCGGTTATCAAGAAAAGACATAGACGCGCCGTACACGCCTCCCGTCAAAGCTGGAGCAGGTGATGCGAGTCAATTTGATCGGTATCCAGAAGAGACGGAGAAGTACGGCCAGCCAGCAAATGATGAGTATGTAAAAGGATATAGTTCCGGTATCGACCGGGTCACGTGCTAATATATGTGAACAGATACGGCTACCTGTTCCCTGATTTCTAATGCCCCTACGACCTTTGGGTACTGGCTCGTTTGGTTTTAAGAGCTTGGTTTCATATTCCAGTTGTTGGATCCGGCTCTGTTTCGGCCAGGATTTGGTGTCAACGCGGCTGAGTTGGTTTTCTCGGTGAGACCCATCCACGAGGGACCCGCGTGTTACGCCTTGAACCATGCTTATTGGGAGATATCTTGTTTGAAGGCATAATAAATGTATGGGCGCAAGCTTCAGACCGAGGAATGAAAAGGCAGTGAAGACAGCCCGCTAAGAGGGATTCAACAAGGGTACATCGTCTCCGCATGGGATAGGGTTTCTTGCTAGGCATGCATTATAGGTAAAAAATGCTCGAGGAGCTAGCTGTGTGTTTTAGGGTGGTGGTGGCAGGACCTGGGCCGCCTTGGAAAGGGTCAAGTGATGACGGTAGCCCGCCTTTGTGTATTGTTTTATGAGAGTACTCTCTACCGAACCTGTGCAGGCAAAGCAAAAGTTCCTTATCCAACCTGCACATGCATGACAAAAGTTCCTTCATGTTTGGTTCGAAGTGCAACTATCTTGGAGATTTGAGGCTTGTTGTTACGTCCTTTTAAGCCATCGAGTTACAATACTAGGCGGTGCATGTAGAGCAGATTTGTCCTTGAGTAAACACAGCCAATTGAAAGTTGCATAGTTAGCCCTGGTTTGCAACGAGGTTGCCAACCTTATGGACATTTGAAGTCCTAGGTTAGATTACTAACTACATGTACTACATGTACTATGTAGGTATACATCAAACTGAAACGTCTAGGTCAGCTGATATCATAATTGTATTCATGAATAAGAAGACAGCAAGTGGGTATTTAAGGTTAGGGAGAGTGCCATAAGTTCATATGTTAGTCTCCGCCGCTAAACTTGATTGTTCTGATCTCGTGGCTCCACACTTGGGGCCTTTTCTACCCTGTCTTCTCCCCCAACTGTCGGTCTAGCTCTAGACAAGCTTTCGAAGCTACCCGCCTCTTCCTTTCTTTAAATGGTGACCCCCAATTGGTATTAGTTAGCCGATAACTCGTCTCCCCTGCCCTGGCACTTGTCATTTATCCAGAGGGTTTTTGATTGCGGACATCTCCTTATTTTCGACCTCTCTGCTCCTTGCTGCTGCAGAGACAACTCACTCGATCCAAACTTTTGTCTTCCCACTCCTGCACACAATACTAGTCACGGGGGCTTTCATGCATCTACGGTAAGCTTCCTCGGCAGCAGCACCTTTTTGCGCCTCAATCTCCAATCTCGATCTCGAATCCATGTCCGCTGCATCTCCCACCCCTAACCTAAGACATTCCTCATTCTACGAACGTGACAGAAGATGTTCTGACAGACAAAATTTTTTTTTTTTGAAATCATTAAAAAAATAAGATCCAAGATTTCATAATTTTAATCATTTTGTTTCGAAGTGTCTTATACCTAGTATTACTTAGCCTTGGTTTTTATCTTGATTCTCCAAAATATCCAAAAATCCATTCACGTCCAGTCGCCAGGTTTCGATATGGATGACTACCTGTTTGATTATCATGTAAAGCAATGCAGGACGGTTACAGAGAAGACAAGCTACCTCGAAATATTCAATTATTCGGTATGTACGTCCCGCCATTTGGAGACTTAAGGACCGAAGCGCCGCGCCGCCAACTCCGACTTCGAGGTAAACGGATCAACCGAAGGCTGACCGTTTGTATTTAGGATAGCTCGAAAAATACCTGCGAAGAGCATCCCTTGACCCTTGACGAGTTTGAAAACTTCCTCCATCGCCGGGTAAGCTTTTTGGTTTCCTTTGCTTTCTTTTCTTCTTCCCCTCCGTATTTACCAGGGTTCGTAGTAGAGTATCGAGTTGCCCGCAAGCCGGGGGGGCATCCACATACACCCGCATTCTACTTAACCAAATGGATTGCAACCACTATGCAACTCTCAACATCTTAACAAGTCAAGGATAGTCTATTTGCGTTGATATCACTTTGTTAGCCTTGCGACGATGCTAACAGGCCTGCGATATATAGGGTGCATTCACCCCACAAGAACTCAGCCATGACGTGAAGTTATTAAACGGCATACGGCTCATGTGCGTATAAAATCGGGGCTCAACATACAAACTAAGTGCTGACTTGGAAGCAGAATTCAGAAGAATGCTGAGCATAGAGATACTTTTGCCCCCGAGGTCATCTCATTACCACATACACATTATGCCTCGATGGTCAGGAAACTGCATCTTCCGTATCGTGCCATCGAGGGGAGCGGCCTCGTGGGACCCTTCTTCTGGTGTGCCTACGATCAAGACGAAGATGATCCTCATTTACGTAAGATCTTCCCCGCATCTAAGAAACTTGGTCTCGTCGTTATAGAGAGTTTGGGTCAACTAGCCTGTCTAAATCTAATTTTCTTACAGAGATAATCTTCCGTAAATCTGATGTCCGTAAGAAGGGAAAGACGCGCGGTTGGGAGATCATGTTATCGTACTCATTCAAGAATGGGATTACAACTGGTTTTGTAAAAGGCACCGAGTCGTCGGATATCGTCAAGTCTATTACACACCTGACCGACTGCCCTTCTGAGGTCGGACACCCGTTTCTTCTACCCATGATTATTCTCACGCACGACTTATCGGCCAAGGGTGACATCCGGCAACGAAACGCTCGGGACTGGTTGCGGAGTCTTGAAAATGCCATCACGATGCGTGACGAGATCGATGAGCAGGATGCATACACGATTTTTGATGTCGATACCATCAACCGAGATCTCGTGGAGTGCCACTCACAGGTATTATGGAAGCGCCCGCAAGCTTACCAGATAATTGTCAATGAAGCCAAGGGGGCGCTTGAGAAGTTCACGGCCCGTGTGCATCCGGAGAACGATTCGAAGAAGCTGAGAGCTCTGAATGATAGCATGGCAGCGAGGTTGGATTTTTACCGAATCAAGTTGACCGGTATGGAACATTACATCCATACAACGTTGGAAAGATTGCACATCCAACGGCAGGCTGTGAGTTTCATTTTATTGTTTTCTCCCGTACAATCCTCGATGACTCGTTCAGTCCGGGTGAATTGACTGTAAGCGTTCAGCTGTACAATATCATGGCCCAGAGGGAGTCGAAACTCAATCTCGAGATGGCAGCGCAACAGAGGAGGTTGGCCCACGCGAGCAAGCGGGACAGCACAGCGATGAAAACCCTCTCTCTTCTCGGTGCCGTTTTTCTCCCCGGAACATTCCTGGCTTCTGTCTTTAGCATGACGTTTTTTAATTTCGACATTGGTAAGTCGACCTCTCACCGTCTCATTACCCCCTCCCCACCCTTACCCCTTTTTAAATCTCGTCGCTATTATTATCCTTACGGATCTAACCAACGATGTCGATGAGTTCTAGGTGATGGCAAAGAGGTGTCAACGGACTTGTGGATATACTTCGCGGTCACGATACCGCTGACGCTCGTCATCGTGCTCTCGTGGTGGGCCCTCGACCACCGCCGCGAGAGGCAGTACGCCGACGAGGATAAGGACATCGAGAAGGGAATCGAGAAGATGGAGACGGACATCCTCGCCATCATGCGCAAGAAGACCATGAGCAAGACGAGCACGTGGAACTCGGGCAGCCGGAGTCCCGGGCTACCGAAGAGCAACGCGGTATTCTTTGCGCCCGGGTCCATGCCCATGGACAAGAAACAGATTTGACGTTGAATCTTTCTTCCCTCCTTTTCTTTCATTTTCCCCTTTAAACAAGCATGGCCTTTGAGAAAAAAAATTTATTTTTTTGAATCAGGAAGCGATTTTTTCTTTTCTGCCGGATGAGCCTTTTATTTATTATTTCTTCTTCCTGAAAATGTCATGTTGAAAATAACGGGTACATTAGACTGGATAAAATACGTGTACTGCGGGCCAAAGACGCGGAAGAACGGGGAAAAGACCAGTCGAACTAGTCTTTGTAGATAGAATGGTTTTGTTTTTGACGATGCCCACGATATATATGACCACCACCACCATCATTTACGTACCTAACTCACTTTTTAACGATAAAGTATATAGAAAAAACAGAAGTAGAAATTATTTTATTAGGACATAATAACAATGTCAGCCTCTCGCGATTCAAGAGGTTTCAGAGACAAGGGTGCAATTTCGTATACAGTCATATAAAATATCCTGCACTTCTCGCAACTCACTCACGTATTCCCAAAATGTTAGCATTTGTTTATATACATATATTCTCACCCTCCTAATCCGTAAAACTATTACGCGAGAAAACCGAACAACTGGAGAAACCCCCCCCCCCCCAACAAACTCTTAACCTTCCACCTCGTCTCTCCCTCCCCCTGTTAAAGCCTCGCCCCCGTTTTCGCCGCTCCGGGCGCTAGGAGCTCGACGTCCCGGTACGGCAGCCCGAGGAACTCGTAGACGAAGTGCCACCTATCGCTACCGAAGAAGGGCTCGCTCTGCTCCTCCTCCTCTCCGGCCCCTTCCTTGCCCTTGCCCTTGCCATCCCCCTCCCCATCCCCACCCGCCTCGTTCCCCCCGCCCCCGCCGCCTTTGCCCTTCCCTCCTCCCCCATACCGCGTGACCCAGAGCCAGGGGGCGCCGAAAGCGCCGCGCGACAGCGCCGCGTCCACGTTCGCCTTGAGCGCGTCCTTGCACGGCAGCGAGGCGGCGGCGGCGAGGACGCGGGATACGTCTGCGGGGGTGAAGAGGAGGAGGTCTGGAGGAGGAGAAGGAGGAGGAAAGGAGGAAACGGGGGAAGGGGAAGGGGAGAGAGGGAAGGACTTGGGGACCGAGAGGAGCGCGGCGGAGAGCGCGGAGGGGGTGGTGGGGGCTTGGCGGAGAGTCCAGAAGGCGTGGAAGAGGTAGTGGAAGGTCGTCGTGTAGACTGCTGGTGGGTAGGCGGATTTTATGTAGAGGAGGGCGCGCATTGGCTGGGTTTGGGGGAGAGGAAGTTAGTTAGTTGGTTGGTTGGTGAGGAGGAATGGAGGTAGGAGGGGATAAAGGGGGGGGAGAAAAAAAGGGGAGGGGTGGTGATTGGTATGTTCATCAGGCTAAACAAGGATAGGGGAATTCAGCTAACCAGCATCGTCTTGCCCGCCTCCATCAGGTTTCCCGGCGGCGAGACGTCCTTCAGCCCCACGGACCGCGCGGCGCGTTGCATGTCATGTCGGCCGTAGGCGGCCTTTGCCGGCAGCGACCACGGCGGCTTGTTTCCTGATTCGTGGGTCAGCCCGGTACTTCGGACTCTTGCCAGGAAAGTTTTGCGGCACGGCACATGCGACGGGGAGGGGGACAACGAACCAGAGCCGACGTTGATGGCGGCTATGAGAACCGGGTGGAGCCTTAGGTAGGTAGGTTAGTTAGTGGGATCCGGGTTCAGCCCTTGGCACGCGACAACTTGGATGACGGGTGCCCCAAAACAAAAAAAACTCACTCTACTTCGACTGAGTTCTGTTCGAGCAAGTCCTTGTTCTTCAAGAGCTGGACGAAGGCGACGTAGCTGTAGAACGATGCTGGTTGGTTTCACCGATAGTTGTTAGTTGAGGCCGGGGGTTCACAAGCTAATAATGTAGGTATACATACCAATGTCGAGGTAACATTCGATTCGGCCAGGCATGATGCAGTACTCCGCTTTGGGCAAACTCTAGTGTTATATCTAGTTACTGTACCCTTACTTAGATGATGACAGCATTAGTTGGGTTGGGTTTCTAGTTATGGAGATGTATGTCTTTTTGAAATCAGGGCTTAGTAACATAACATAGACCATGTTTTGGTGTTATTACCTGTTCTAAGATACCTTATGCAATTATTAGATATGTGTTTAGCAACCAACCTCGGCTCGAGCTTAATCCTACTTTATCCTTCTTCGGCTGTTCGATCTTACCTCATCAGCTTGCAAATTTATGAATTTATCTTACAACTGCATGTAACACGACAGAACCTCGCGTTCTCATGTAAGGTTGTATTCCTCATTTTCATCATTACCAGAGAGGTGTACAATAATTGGGTGCCTTTTCTTCTGATGTATTTATTAACGAGCTGCCGTCGACTACGTAACATATGGAAATGATCCTCTCATACGTAGGACTAATGCACACCAATGCGCCCACCCGTAACGCCTTGGTGTTGAGATATCGCGTCATCCCGCTGACCGCCAGAGGTCCATTCCACTGGGGCACTGCCGACATATTATAATTATCGGAATGCGCCTATTGCTTCTCGAAAAGTCTTTCTATCCTGCGCGATACCAGTCACCTAAGCCTGCACAGTCCCGTCCGTCCCCGGTCTTGGAGCACCGGTTGCCAGCTTGCCCATGAACCCTGAGCTCACAAGGTTCAGAGCGGTCGAGAAGGGGTCCTTTACAGACTTGTCTGCCTTCTGTAGCCCGGCCGTGGCGAAGGCCTGTTCGAAATCGCGCTTGATGTCTTCGAAGTCCTCGATACCTAGACTTACACGGAGTAGGTCGGCTGTGTTCGGGAGGTGTCAGTCACTGATCATGGCTCATTTGTTGTGGGAAGGAAAAAACACGGAATGAGGAACTAAGGAAACAGGGATTGATTGTGCACGTACGCGTGACGCCGCCCTTGATTTTCTCCTCGTCGGGCATCTGCTGGTGCGTTGTAACCCATGGGTGGATGATCAGAGTCTTGCAGTCGCCCACGTTGGCCAAGTGGCTGGCCATCTTCAAGTTGTCGACTACGGCTCGAACTTGTTCGACTTTTCCGGCCTAGAATCTATGCGTCAGCAAGCCTGAATCCGAGGAATTTTCGAGATCCGGATACGCACCACTCCGAAAGTCAGCACACCACCTGACCCCCTCGGCAGTATCTTCTTCGCGAGCTCGTAGTCGGGATGCGACTTCAGTCCCGGATACAAGACCCAGTTGATGCACGGGTGTGCCTCTAGCCATTCGGCCAGCTTCTGCGTGTTTTCGACATGTCTCATGCCCCTGAGGGGCAGAGTTTCTAGGCCTTGGAGGAATAGCCATGCGTTGAACGGGCTCATGCAAGGTCCAAGATCACGCATGCTGTCCATGCGCAGTTTCGCCGCCAAGGCTTTCTTTCCGTATGTTTCCCAAAACCGCATGCCGTGGTAGCCCTCGGCAGGTTCCGTGAAGCCAGGAAACTTGCCTGAAGCACTCCAGTCGAAATGGCCGCCGTCGATCACGATACCTCCCATGCTTGTTCCGTGGCCGCCGATCCATTTCGTGCAGGAATGCGTGACGATATCAGCTGAGGTAAGGTCAGCACGCTAAAGGTTATTTCGTCATATTGGTTTGACAGACCTCCTAACTTGATAGGTTGGCACAAGTATCCGCCCATACCAAAGGTGTTGTCGACAATCAAAGGGATGCCATGCTTATGGGCAACTGCGGCGATTGCCGGAATGTCCGGAACGCTATGCTTCGGGTTGCTAATGGTCTCAAGGTAGATCGCTCTCGTGTTCTCGTCGATAGCCTCGTCAAACTTAGCCGGGTCGGACCCGACCACCCACTTCACGTCGATCTTGAACTTGCTCAGATAAACCCGGAACTGGTTAAAAGTGCCTCCGTATACTGTTCCATACAAGCTATCAATACCAATACTTGGTATCATTCACGGAGGATGGACAACATACACCAACTAGTACTGATGAAGTTTTGGCCGGGTTCGCAGCATTGCGTCAGCGCCATAAACTATAGCGTCTGTTAGGAAAACGTTCTCTCATCATCACCGGTCAACAGAACAGCCTCATGGCGCTCACCTGTGCTGCATGGCCCGATGCTGTTGCCACGGCTCCAACGCCGCCCTCTAGCATCGCCATTCGGTTTTCAAACACCGTATTTGTGGGATTGCCCATACGCGTATAGACATATCCCTCTCGGGACCAGGCAAACTTGCTTGCCCCGTCTGCGGCATCGGAGAAGTTGTAAGCTGCGGTCTGGTAAAGGGGCACCGCTCGAGAGCCGTTAACAGGATCGGGCTCTTGCCCGCCATGAATGGCAACGGTGTCGAAACCGGGTTCCCTGTTGTGAAGCTCCTGTTAGACGAGATGTCTCTTCTATCTCCCAAAAGGATGTTCTTTAGCATACCATGTCAAATTGCTAATAGATCCTGGAGGCGCCATTTCTATGAGTGTTACGAAGCAAGATGTTGTTATTTCTGGTAGAGCCTCGTTGAGGGTGTACGAGTTTCAGAAGATGTGCAGTGAGCTACCTAAGCAAGGCCTTAGGGATGTGCTGAGCTTCTCTTTAAGTATTTCATGCTGATTCGTTTCTGTCCGTCATCTTACCACTCCTTATCTCCTGTATCATTTATCAGTTCGCTACCTCGGTATACTGCTGCCGTCCGTTGTTAGATAATCTCGCATACGGGATCGTCGGTTATAGTCTGGGGTACCGTCTTACCTGCGGCGCCGCTGCAATGTCGCCTGCAATGTAACGAACAAACAAACCCCGAGAGACTCGGCGTCTTGATCGGCAGGCTATAAGTCAAAGACCGCCAATACGCTACTGTGACCCACAGTTCTCCACGGACTCAATGGCCGTCGAGGCGCCAGCACTAACACCCGGTAGGTGCGTCAATATGCGGCTTGCACGGGCATAGCTGGAGCCTTGACCCCGCCCGTCAGCACCTAGATTGGTGAAGAATGCAAGAGTCGGCTCTCTATCCTTCCTATTTGTCAATGGTTACGTTGTATGTACTGCCTCACATGTTTGTCTAGATCAAGCTCCCTGTCCCCTTGCTTCGAATCACGATGCCACCGCGGGAGTGCTACGCCTCTACGGGGAGGGCAGGGAAGCTCGTATCTCGTCTGGACAGAGTCTTTGTAACTGCTGAGCTCATATTCCATTGTGCTAATTATAATTTTAGGGCTCTTATCTACCTACTCCTAAACATTTCCTAGTTGTGCCATATTCCCACCCCTCCTCCTTTCCGAGATCCCGGCCAATTATCCACTTACAGCACATGGTTCCAAAATCCCGGGATCTGTTGCCAAGACATCTCGGTTGTGCCTCATGTGAAGTTGACATTAGTACCAGACTTAGTATTTACGGTCAACGTGCTATCAAATATGAACTACGTTAGCCATTGATCCGCTTAGGACCAAAGATGGGCCCACGAAGGGGCTTCTCGGCTCCGGGCGCAAGATAAGGATGTAAGGGATTCACAAAATGGACTCACAAAACGTCTGGTCGTGAATAGCTCCCCACAGGGTCAAAATCAAGCTGGACGTAAGGGGTTAGCGTTCCTGCATGTTGGACCTGCTCCCAACCCCGGAAAGGCTTACCCGTGACTTGGTCACGTCCGACATATCCAAATCGGCATAGATGATATCCTCTTTGTCCCACAGGGGTTCTGTGACCTGTGTCCCTAAAGGGCTGGCAACAAACGAACCCCCATGGTTTACAATGTCGTCAGACTCCCACTTCGAACCATCCGGCTTCCGATCATGATGCTCCGGGCCGAATGGTGGATAATCTGCCGGAAAATCCGAGACTTTGCACATCGAGTTCACGGAAACCACAAAACAGCGCCCTTCCTTAGCAATATGTTGCATAGATGCAGTCCAGGCAGGTAAATCATCTGCGTTCGGGGCGAGATAGATTCTGAAGATGCTAGTTAGAGCGGTTTGAGATCATGAGCCTGAAGTCCCCAAAGTACGCCTTACTCGACTCCTTGCTGGTAGAGTGCCATACGAGCAGCAGGCATGTAATTCTCCCAGCTGAGGCGTATTAGTCGCATCACTTTAGGATTAATAGAAGGGGGCTTTACCATATTAATGTCCCGATTTTGCCAATGTCAGTTTGGACGACTCCAAGGCCGTCTCCTGCACCTCTTCCCCATACGAGACGTTCTACGCCTGTCGGTATTAACTGTATAACCCCCCCTTTTTTTTAGTTTCTATTAAAGTTTGAATATTGGGCATGTGGTAATTCACCTTTCGATGTTTCAGGAGCACCTGGCCGTCTCGGCCGACCAGCAACGCAGTGCAGTACAGGGTACCTCCGTCTTTCTCGATGATTCCAACTTGCAAGTATACATGATTCGACTTTGCGGCATCTAATATGACATCCACTTCTGGAGAGGGAACCGCTACTGCTGAGTCATAGTATCTAGCATACCACTCTCTCCCTATTATCTTGTCAACCCCCATATTCTCATCTATGAGTCTCAACGCTGCATATGATCAATGCATACTTACCACGTTCCTCCCTGGCTCCGATTGTTGCGTCAAAGGCGTACCTCCACGGGTACGCAGAAATGAAGGCCTCGCTAATTTGGGGGAAGCAAGTCAGTCCGGAACCTCACTTGTTCCTACCTTGTTTGCAGAGGTAAAGAAGACAAACATGGTAAGCAAGCAATATAGCCCACTTTACTGCAGAAAACTCACGGGAAGACCACAAGATCAGCGCCTCCCTTGGCAGCCTCTGCTGCCAGTGCTGTCAGTTTCTCTAGACTCTTCTCGAGGTCGAAGGACACAGGCGCTGCCTGCACGACTGCTACCTTAATGCTGCGAGCAGGGGGCGCCATGGTAAAGATTCAAGGGATGAAGAAGTAGTGTTTCTGAATAGGGTTACCTAGATGAGGACTAATGGATCATGGCTTACTGTAGAGGAGTTTTCAAGGACGATATAGGGATTCTTTTTTAGACCAAGTGAAGGAAGACCCCCTAGCTGGAATTTACCTTGTTATAGGTATCCCCAAAACGGGAAGGGCGACAAGCTTGTCATTGTTATTTCCTACACCCTTGGATCCCTAGTAGCCTTAGGGCTGGTCTGATTCCTGGACCCGCAGCGGGTGCTGTTTGCTGACGTGATAGGTAAGTAGGCTGGAGCTCTCCCGTGGGAAGCAGTCCGGTAGAGTGACCTAAACCTGACCTAGATAGCTGACACACGCATACGCATACATATATCCACGCACCCCAATTGAGATGAAAATCTCCCGAATAACCCCGGATGCCTCAATGTGGGTCATCGAACAGCACGAGCCGCGAGTATGGACAGGTGCGGCCGCTCGCTCCCCGTGGGGCTTCCCAGGAGGGAAAGGAAAAACATACGACGCTAGACAGGCATACGGCTTTACGGGCACGCATATAGTACGACGATAGCTTACTCCTCACTCAGATCCCGAACGGCACAGCAAATCCCGGCGGGAGAGCCAAGGACAGGATAGCTATCCGAAAACCGGTGATAAGGTTGCTTGCCGTGTTGCCTCTCGCCCTTTCTAGTGCTACTCCTCCCCAGTTCAAGCAGTGGATCGTCAGCATGTATTTCTCCAGAAAAGAAAACCGGCATGGTGATGCAACCGTTGAATCGTTGTCACGCTGCAGCGGTCTCTTGGCCGGGTGCTCGGGTCGGGATGGTACGGCATGGCAGTTGCCGGTGGTACGGAACGCGTATACGCGTGTATGCAAGGTCTATATGCCATATTACGTATGGACATACATTAGATAACGATCATAGGTAGGGCGAGGAGTATTTGTGGACAAGGATTGAGCTTGAATGAGAGCTCGCGTGGCATTCGATAGATTTGATCACCCCATCCTGACCATCGCATATTACTGCTTTCTAAGGGGCTACTGTCATCAGGAATATACAGCTAGCTAACTATCTATTGTCACTTGAGAGACTTACCACCGTTATGGCGAAGGCAATACGTAAGTTTTACTCCCCCAGGTCGGCTCTAGGCAAAGAGACAAACAAGCCTGTCATAGCTTGAACACATCGTATCATACTCTGCTCAAGTTACTAACTGCTGCTGAGATATAGTTCTTGATCACAATCCCAACCCAGAGAACTTCTACGCAGGCCTGATCCAAGGGCAGAAGTTTGCCGTGATACCGCGACTAGAGCTTGATTCCGGAGAGGTTCTCGAGCAGTGTCCTGTCGCGTACAAGACCTGGGGCGTCCTAAACCCGGACACGCGCGACAACGTGCTCGTCATCTGCCACGCGCTCACCGGTAGTAGCGATGTAAGTGACTGGTGGGCACCACTGCTCGGTTATGGACGCGCTTTCGACCCGGCGCGCTTCTTCATCGTCTGCGCCAACGTACTCGGCTCGCCCTACGGCAGCGCCTCGCCGCTCACGGTCGATCCGCGCACGGGTAGGCAGTATGCAGGGGAATTTCCGCAGACGACTGTTAGGGACGACGTGCGGTCAGTTATACCTTTTTATTAAATTCCAGACCCCTTTTATTTATACTCTCCCTCCTAGATCAAATGTAAAGTAGAGGTGATAGCTTCGGTTGAAAGAGTAGTTTACTGATTCTTGGTCGCAAAATACAGAGCTCACAAGCATGTCCTCGACGCCTTAGGCGTTCGCTCAGTCGCTGCTGTGATAGGGGGTTCGATGGGCGGAATGACGACGCTCGAGTGGCCGCTGTGCACGGAACCGGGCTATGTCCGGAGCATTATCCCGATCGCTACGGCGGCCGATCACAGTGCCTGGGGCATCTCGTGGGCAGAGACACAACGCCAGTGCATATACTCAGACCCCAAGTTCGACGAGGGCTACTACGAGCCGACGCCCGAGGGGCAGCCCGCGGCCGGCCTCGCCGCGGCGAGAATGGTCGCCATGCTCACGTACAGATCTTGCGTCAGCTTCGACGCACGCTTCGGACGGAAACCCCCTCGACAGAAGTCCCAGCTGCAACAACAGAAGTCGCAAAGTGTCACCGTCGAGCCGCCGCTCGACCTCCCCAGGACAGAGGTCCCCCCCTCCGCGCCTCTCCACGCCCCGCAAAGACCCGACGGCAACAACACCACTGCCGCCGCCGCCGCCACCGGCAAAAATACCAGGGCGCAGAAGAAGCCGTCGTCGGGCGCGCGGCGCGACCCCTCCTTCTCGGCGCAGGGCTACCTCCACTACCAGGGGCGCAAGTTCGTCCAGCGCTTCGACGCAAACTGCTACCTGCACATCACGAACAAGATGGACGCGCACGACGTGACGCTGGGACGTACCACTACCGCCACAACCACCCCCACCGGCGAAAATGATAACGATAACGACGACGCGGACGCGGCCCTCCGGCGCGTGCTCGCGCGCGCTCCCCCCGGAGCCCTCGTCGTCAGCGTCGAGACGGACGCGCTCTTCCTCCCGGACCAGCAGGAGCGGCTCGCGGCGTGCCTGCCGGGCGCCTCGCTCGCCGTGCTGCGGTCCTCGGACGGGCACGACGGGTTCCTGCTCGAGTTCGAGCAGCTCGGCGAGCTGATCGCGGGGAAGCTGCGCCGCGGGTTCCCGCAGTTTTACCGCGGCGGGGGCGAGGGCGAGGGCGAGAGTGTCGCGGCGGCGATGGGGGGTGCCGGTGCCGGTGCTGGTGGTCAGGGCAGCTTGACGGGGGAGATGGAGGGGGATGCTTGGTAGGAGTTTGGTTGGTTTGGGCTGGGTTGAGTGGAGTGGAATAGAGGAATAGAGGAATAGGGGGTATGCTGGCAGAAAGAAGGCTTGGATGGCTCGACCGTGCGGGTGAAATGGATAGGGAGGTTTTGAATAGGCGTATATGTTCGGTGTTGTAAACTCACATAGGAGATTATTTGGTTTCTTTTACTAATGGGCACACAATGGGACTTTCATGACGGGCTGACGATTTGAGGGTGTTCTTTTGTTCTTGGCTATTCTACGAGTTTTGGCTAGGCGAATGTATGGTACAGCTAGCTAGTAAACGCAGCTCGGATTCATTAATTGACAAGCTCTCCATATTAGTTAATCTTGGGTTTCTAGTGAAATAACTAATCCAAAAAGATTCTTGCCGTCTGTTCTGGCTAGATACGGGCATATGAGTTGTTGTGGCTCCTCCCTGAGATGGGGAGGGAATTACCCCAAATTTCGAATTACATAGACGTAGACAAACTCCCTACACATTGACTTGGAAAACTAGGCTCAATTCAAGCCTGGCTAGGAAATAGATGAACTAGTATAACGTACGATGGTCAGTAAATCGCTCTTTCAGGAGTCCCAGTCCTTCTATCTACACCCCGCGGGGACCTCCCATTGACCAAGCATTCTTAGATGCTAGCTAGCACGATGAGATCACCCTTTGATCGTACGATGAGAGGACTCTGCAAACACCGTCTCTCACGAGCCTTATCATCATGAGACTTTTCGTAGTTTAGAGATTATCGCCACGATGGCTGTAAATAGTTTAGACACAAGTAAAACACCGGTGGCGACGCACGATAGGGGGTGGGGGGGCAAAGATCTTGGGTTGATGGGGCTAGGAGGATTTACGCTAGGGCTTCCGGCGCCCCTCCTCACAAAGGCCGGGCGGGATTTGGGACATAACAGAGTGGAGTTGGAGATACTTTGGTTTAGACAAGACTATAAGCGCTTTCTGCCCCATCCTTTCCAGCAAAGAAGCCCGATTCCCTGTTTGTTATGTTACGTATTTACGGAAACTTCGGGTACAGTCTTATCAAAAGATAACCCTTCCTTATAACTTAGCGCTATCCGGCATCTGTTTGTAAGTATTATTATCCGGACTACAAAAAACTAAGTGTAAACTTTGAACTACGCTAGGTGATCACCCCTTTGCCCCTCCCGCCCCCTAAAAATGGAAACGAAAATAAGGGGGAGAGGCTGATTATACTCAGTGAGGCATATTTTCCTGCGATTTGACAACACACGGTAGTAGTCGGAGCATCCCGAACACGTGCCCGACGGCCGGAATCCCGTTACAGGAAGGCGAATCGTTTTGCTGCATCTGGCTGGTGACTCTCGGCGGTTGCGTCTTGGCGTCGTGCTCTCTCGGCTTAATAGTCGTCCGAAACGAAATAAGGGGGGGAAGATTCTCGACGGTGCTAAAATGTCGTTGTCATATACAGTCCACGTTTTCTAGAACATCACAAGAACTCTCTATACATTCTTTTCATATTTGCGCTTAGTTGAAACACACAAGAAAGATATCCTCGGCAATGGGAGCGACTATTCACACCAAGCCCTGGCTAGTCCAGAAGTACGGCGGTACTAGCCTCGGAAAACTCCTGGATACGATATGCAACACCATCATTCCTCGGTACAGCCGTGATCACGACCTCATAGTCGTGTGCTCTGCCCTCTCGGGAACGCAGAAGGCGAGCGGAACTACCAGTCTACTTCTGGAGTGTATCTCACTCGCGGAGCTGGGCGTAGGGGCCAACCAGAAGTTGATAGAGGTATTGGATCAGATCAAAACCAACCATCTCAACGTGTTAAACTCCTTCTTGAGCTCGCGCAAACATGCCTGCTTGGAGATCTACGAGGACACGACGGCGGACATAATCAAAGAATGTGAAGGCATAAAGAAATACTTGCTAGCAGCACAGGTAATCGGCGAGCTGTCACCACGGTCGAAGGACCGGGTTATCGCACTGGGCGAGAAGCTAGCATGCATGATCGTCGCGGCGTGCCTGACAAGCACGGTGAGATTTTCCTCAGGACTTAGTCGTGAGCTACCACTGAACAGGATGACTGAACGTGTGACGTAGGGTACACCCGCGAAGGCGGTTTTCCTTGATAATATCGTGGCCTCTGCCTTCGGGACCTCGATCCACGATCAACAATCGGCCATCGAGCGGCTAGGCACGAGATTCTATCACATGATCGCTGATGAGATACCTAAATATATTCGGGATTGCGGACCGGCGATTCCTATTGTGACTGGTAAGTATCTCCTGCTAAACCTCGTAGTTGACTACATATACTCAAGATTAGTAGGGTTTTTCGGTATCATGCCCGACTCCTTGATCCAAACGGTAGGGAGGGGTTACTCAGATCTCTGCGCGGCCATGTGCGCTGTCGCAATGGGGGCGATAGAGCTGCAGATATGGAAAGAGGTCGATGGGATATTCACCGCGGATCCTAGAAAGGTGTCTTCGGCGAGATTATTGTCTACGGTTACCGCTGAAGAAGCTACGGAACTGACTTACTACGGGAGCGAGGTGAGTTTGGGCGAACCAAATGATGCTTGGATGTTGAAAATAAGTTCCCTAACTCGTTTAAGGTCATTCATCCACTTACAATGGACCAAATACAAGACGCCAGCATACCTTTGCGGCTCAAGAACGTCTTTAAACCAGACGGCAATGGCACTATAATCTACCCATCGACGAGCCCTCCCACCCCGGGAACACAAGCGAGCAGCCCCGTGGACGACCATGAGAAATCAGGGTCAGGCACGCCGCTCCCGAGCTTCATGCTTCAGAACGGATATATTGGTGCCAAGCAGGAGCGCAGGAAGCCCACCGCCGTGACGGTCAAGGACGACATCCTCCTCATCAACGTCGTTTGCAACAGAAACACCAAGTCTCAAGGCTTCTTGACGCAAGTCTTCGACCGTCTGGAGAGAAACAAGATCTCTGTTGACCTCGTCACGACGAGCGAGAGGCACGTCAGTCTCGCCGTGCAGTCGCCCCACAACTCGAGCGCGGTGTGGAGACTGAAGGAGGAATTTGAGCGGTTCGGCCAGGTTGCTATATCTCGGAGTATGGCCATCGTAACGGTTGTCGGGCACAACATGCGGAACATGGTCGGCGTGGCGAGTGAGTATCATTCGAGCTATTGATCTAGAAAGAGTTCACTGACATTTGTCCAGATGAGACCCTTTCAGCGCTAGCCTCAGAGCAGATCAACATCCAATTGATCAGCCAGGGAGCAAGCGAGATCAACATATCGTAAGTTGTACCAAAGTCTCTTTAACATTACCGACAGCGCTTACAATCAACGGCAGGCTTGTTGTCAGTGCAGATGATGCTATTGCTGCAATGAACGCCATCCACAGAGACGTCCTCAAGATTCCAACTCATAGGGAGCAAGAGGACCGATTTATCCCCGGTAAGTCGACTACTGAGACTATCAAATGTAGTATGGCACCAGCTAACGGAGGTATTTTAGGTCCATGGCTATACTGAGAATTGATATGAACTTATTCTCTGGACCGTTGGTTAATTAATGTGACCATGAATTCTTGTGAAATATTGGCGTTGGGGGCTACGGCGTGGGAAAAGTCATTTTTATCCGTGATCATAGTTGTGAACCGGGGTGCTACAACTTTGGTAGTAAAAACTCAGTAGCAGGCGAGCCTTCATCATGTATATAACATCGCGTTCTTTTGCTGCATCGATTCTGCAATATAACTCTACCTCAATAGAGCGCGGTGGAAGCCTGAGTGATCAAGATGGCTTAGAAATTAGGAGAGAATCCAAAAGGAACCTCGGCATGTACTGAGGACCCACTACCGAAAGCAGCCCCCGTTTGTTGCATGCCTCGAGCCATCACCTCAGCCAATCATGGAAGGTTATGGCGGGCCACCTTTTAGAGTATACTCCGCCTAAATGCATATAGTATTTCCATATTACCATCGAGTCAAGCGAGGATTAGTGATCTGGCCGGCAACTTTCTAACACGCATATTAGAAGTAAATCGTGTACAAAAGGGAAAGATGATAGATTCTCTTGCCTAGATCCGAACTTGGTGATGGTATTTGATTTTATTGACGCCATTCCGTAACACCTAACACTTTTGAAATATCATACCTAGGTAGTCATTAACCCCGTACACCATGGCCGTCTCGAATAAGAAGGTCGCACTTGTCGTCGGGGCGTCGAGGGGCATCGGCAGGCAAATCGCCATAGATCTGGCCCGAGCAGAGGACGCATACGCGGGTAAGCTTGGAGTGCCCGCCAAGATGTAAAAAGTTTCTTATTGGCCTTCCCCTTATTGACACTGCCACCGTACCTGCTTAGTCGTCGCTGCGGCCAAGTCGACAAGCGACGCCCAGAACACCGTGCCCTTCCCGCCGGACCCCAACTCCCCCCAGTCGACCATCAGCACAGTCGAGCGGGAGATCCGGGAGGCCGGCGGCGAGGCCACGGCCATCCCCGTCGACGTGCGGGGTTTCGAGAGCATCCAACGGCTGGTGGATAAGACCATTGAGGTATACGGCCTCCGTCTCCCTTTTCTGTCTTCCCTCCGCTAGCTTCCCTCCCCCCTATTTCCTCTCATAGCCTCCTCTCCTTATTTATTTTCTTATTTCTAAGTACTACTCCAGAAGCAGGGTAGCTAAATCACCGGTAGATAAAACTAATATGTATATAGAAATACGGCCGCCTCGACGTGCTGATATACAACTCGGGCGCGATATGGTGGGCCTCGGTGGAGGACACGCCGATGAAGCGCTTCCAGTGTAAGTTCTCGTACCACAAGAAGAAGCAGCAGCAGCAGCAGCATCCTCCATGTTAACAATTCGGGGGTTCCTGTAACTTAGTGATGCAGCGCGTGAACCCAGAGGGTCTCTACGGCGCCGTGCAGGTCTGTCTGCCGCACCTGAAGAAGAGCGGTCGCCAGGCGCGAGGGGGGAAAGGAAGCGGCAGGATCGTGGCCGTCAGCCCGCCGATCTATAGTCGCTTCTTCCGCGGCAAGACGGCGTACGCGATGGGCAAGGTCGGCATGAGCGTGCTGACGAAGGGGCTGGCGATGGACTTTCAGCGCCAGGGACTCGATGGCGACATGGCCGTCACGAGTCTTTGGCCGGCAGTAGTACGTATTTCGTCTCAATCCAGCCCAATCCCCTCCCCCCTTTTTCTTCTTCTTTTACCTACCTTCCATACTACTCACCCACCGCCACCCTCTCATTACTCGGTCTCGGTAATTGCAACCGAAAAGAAAAGAAGAAGATAATTAAAAAGAGAAAAGAAACAAGGAGTACCAACCACTAACCGCTAATCTGTCCAGGCCATATCCTCAGGCGCGACGCGCTCCCTCTCCGCCGCAGAGTCGCGGGACCTGCGCAAGCCGACGATATTCTCGGACGCGGTGCTCGCGGTGCTGCGGTCGCCGGCGCGGAGCGTCAACGGCCGCCTCGAGCTCGACGAGGACTACCTGCGGTCCGACTGGGGCGCGGCCGACTTTTCGAGCTACGCGCTCGCGCCCGGCGCCCAGCCCCGGCGCATCATGCCCGCCGTGCTCCCCGACTTGACGGTCGCGGAGCAGGACGACGAGGGGACGGCGAGGGACAGCTCGAAGGAGAGAAAGGGGAAGGGGGCGAAATTGTGAGATTTTGGGTTTGGGGGTATAGGATGGGCTAGGGTAGGTGGAGACTTGATACACGCCCGTGTCTATATAATAGGGTACGTGTATGTTTTAGGGGATGGGGTTGTGATATTCACCTATTATCGGCGTTTAGTTGATATTTTAACCAAGTTTCAAAAACGCATGTCATAAAATCATCTTAATATATCACAAGTGGCACATGCACTCAGATACGCAATCGAAGACGAACAGATAATTGGGCTGCGTCCTCCTCATACACCACTTAGCAACACCCCCTTATAGAGACCTATAGCAATCAATCTACTGACACAGCCCAAGACGAATAAGTTCGTTTATTAGCCGCATTCTCACTGGGCGAATATCGCGTTCGCCATTGACCGTCAATGGATTAACCTATGAAGCTAGAACTTAGAATAGACTGGTAAGACGAAATGTTCGCATTGCAGCAGTTATTCGCTAGCATAGTGAGAAGCTACTCGGTCGGTCGTTAAGATTTGAGAATGATTCGTTCAATCATAAGTAGAAGGTGCTAGTTTGAGCTAATATATCCCCTTATAGTATTTCAAACTCGACAAACGCTTCTTCACATCCATTCCCCAGGAAAATGCCAATATGTAGGGACAGATTTCCGAATATATTCCCGCGAAATACTGAAACAATGCGCTCTCACAACTATAATATTGTTAATTATTTACTTCGTATTTGTTGAGCCAGTGGAAAACCAACCACGAGTGTCTGGTCCAGGTCATATCTACCACCGCAACTCAGCTGTGGGACCTGAGAATAATTCTTCGCAAGCTCTTCGCGAGTATTTTGGAGAACCTGAAAAAAAAAGTCTGTTAGGTATTGGGGGTTTCATTCGAGTTATCCATACATTGGTTAAAAAGGAAAAGGGAAAAAAAAAACTCACATTGATATAGGACTGGTTGGGGTTTTCTTTCAAGGTCTTAATGAACGTGTAAGACATAGCCCCAGTCGGCACCCCGGCTATCGAGGTATCCGCGGAGGTCTGGTCGTCAGCACAGCCTGAGAACATCCACACGTCCTTGCCCTCGGTCTCCCAGTGTTCCTCGAAAGTCTCGGGGGCCAGCCCATCTTCGTCGACCTCTTCGTTTCTGCGGTGATGCAGGCTGTTGAAGAAGTCCGTCGCGCCGCCTAGAAGCATCTTGGCGTCGTCGACTTTGGACGCGGAGAAGTCCCCTTTGAGTAGGTCGCGGGCCGCAATGACGAGGCTAACTCCTTTCTTGATCGTGTCGATCATGTTGACGTTCCCTTCCGCGTCGGGCCGGTACACATAGGGCAGCTCACAGGCTGAACCGGAATGGCAGCAGTCAAACAGGATAGTCAGACGGCATTTGGGGTTCATAGGCGACACGATTACCCTGTGCAACTAAGCGCTCAACCCAGTCAGCGATCAATGGCTTGGGTCAAGCGGCGGAGAAAGGGCTTACAAGCTCGCTATTGATTTGCCCATTCTCTTGGAAGTCAATGGGGCAGATTGTATCATCATATCTGTGCAAGTCAGCCTACGAGTGTCGAATGCGTATTATTCCCTTCTGACTTACTCAGACAACTGATCACTGCCGTCGTTCCTGATCTGGGCTACACAGATCAGTTAAAACTTTTGGGAGAAATACACTAAGTCTCAAATGGGCGTGGATACTAACATCCGTGGCCAGAGTAGCTAAGCCAAAGGATATCTCCCGGGTTATTCCAGGTCACCAGCCACCTGATGGCAGCTACAATATTTGCCCCCGTTGGATAGAAGGGGGTACCCTCGTTCTCGGGAGCGTCAGATAGCATGACCACGTCGTGGCTATCCGACGGAAAGCCTCGCTCTTCGACCAAGAAGTTGCGGATATTCCGGGCGTCGTTGATGCATCCCTTCAGCTCGTAGTCCGTGCCAAAGTAGTTAATGGCGATGAGTAAAGCCTTCTTGCGTACCATATTGTTTACCTAGACGATGATAATCCTAGCGACACTGTCGAGGCTATTCAAAACAGAGAGGGGAATTGCTAGCAGGTTTAATTTGTTGCGTGTTGAAGCATTTAGGAGGTAGTTAGCAGGTGTTCTTCGATAAAGATAAACATGAAGTATGTGTGAGTGAATACCTTCAGGTTACTTAAGGTAGTGAAGTAACGTTAAGTAGAGAATGAGTTGTAGTGATATTACGTCTCTTATGCTTGGCAGGGACAAGCCTGGCCCGACACAGAGGAACTTCACTACCCCACCATTTTGCCACGTACTATGCGGCTCCCGGCTACTGCAAGTATAGTGGGGTTAAGTACAGTGAGGTATATTAAATGTCTGAACATTTAAGAAATAATTAATATAATTTTATTATTATATATTATATTAAACACTTTGTTTATATAAAAATTAAAATAACATTTTAATTATTATAATTAATAAAATATTAAAAGATTTATTAAAAATAGCAAAAGAAAACTCAACTACGGTCCCCGGTCCCCGTCGTCGGTCTTCTAGGCCCAGCCTACAGATCTTTTTTCAGCGTCTGTAGCTACTGCGCTCCCTGTAGGTACTTAGTTTGCGACACCCCTTCCGGGGACTGCGGGCCCTGTTTGGTCTGGTTCATGGGCACTCATGAACGGGTTCGAACCCAGGGTAATCCGGTCGTTTCTGAAGCATTACCAGGTTCGCCACTCTCTTGGAGCTGGTCCCGACCTGGCTGCCGGCTGTTGGGAAATATGCGTATAATTTGGATTCATATGCCACCCTCGCGGTGCAAGGGGTAACCCCCGGCACAACCGCGGGTTCCCACGGGAAAGTCCCCGGCCAGCAAGCACAAGGCCACGGACTATTACAAGAATTAAAGCACTTGTGACAATAACTTGTGCGAATTGCAGGCAAGCAGCTGGCAACCGTCTCAAGGTTTATCAGAACTTTACGTAGTATTGGCAGATACTCCAGTTTCGCTCTTCGCCTGTCCTCGGCCTTTCTTTTCTAGACGAGCCTTTGGAAGATGGTGACCGGTAGTGGTAGAACCTCGCCAGCCGAATCCAGGAACATTACCAGGCACACAACATAGCAGAGGCAATCGTGGTGTACCCAATACCATTCATTCCAACTCTGAGGCAAGCTCCGGATATCTTTCGAGAAATTGCCGTTCGCGTGGGGGAAGCTTCTGGCCCCACCGCTTCCTTTGCACGATCCTCCCCATGACCAGCTGCTTATATGCGTCTTCGCTGTATTTCTCTTTGTATTCATCATCGGTATAACCCACGCGAGGCTTGGCATTGAAAGGATAGTGTCGGAGGCGACCGATGATCTGGGGGTTGAGAGGTAGCTCGATACTAGGGAAATCGGATCGGGTTCAACATTAGCAATGCTGGGCGGGAGGCCACTCGCAGTCGTACTCACAACCGCTTTCCGTCCCATTTGTACAAAAACACCGTCACATCATGAGACTCGGGCGGGCCATTGTCCAGGAGGAAGAAGCAACGATTGTCATCATAGGCGTATTGACCTGGGGATTGCAGGCGATCCTGAGTGCTGTCAAGGAATGCCTATGATCACAATTATGGTTGTTGTATTCGTGAGGGTTTGGTTGGTAGTGCTACCAACGGTGAGAAGTACGTGCTATCATGTGACAAAAACCCGTCATCCCACCTAACCAACGTGGAGGGTACGTACTAGGTAGTCCACGCTGGCCACGATTGGTTGTCGAGGAGACCCACGTTTTCAAATACACCAAGGAGTGTTTGGGGAATCCTGGTAGTGCTACTAGGTAGTAAGGATTCTATAATCTATACTGTGAACGCATTGACCACAACACACACCACATGCAACATGAAGGACGTTCGTGTTGTAAAATCATTGTGCTAACAAGGGCCTTCTCTATCCTCTGTCCAGCTGATACCAAGCTCTCTATGGACGATATCTGATTCCCTGCCTTCATCTCGCCCCCATTTATGTTTCGGGTGGTGTTGGGTAAGCGCATTCCTCACACTTCCCAGGAAAATCGACTCTTTGTATCGTCCCGTCGGGGCAGTGATCCAGGCGGTTGTTGTCACAAGGTACCCATCGCCGGAAGACCATATGGTCGCATGCTCTAAAATATTCCCAGATCTGTGTGCACATGTCAACCTAGATGTTGTTAGTAGCTGGCATACTCCCCGAGAGAGTCAACTTACAAGTTGGTTCCAAATCGACAAACGTCAAGACGTTATGCGGATAATACGCCGCTCAGACGAATGAAATATCCTTTAATAGCTAACTGGCTACACATATGTCGCGCTCACACTGTGGCTTAATGGGATATAAGTAGCTATAATTAGGTTATGTAGCATCTTATAGTCGGGAGAAGGGGGATTCTTTCAGAAACTATCGAGATATCCCGTTTGGTATGACTACCTCAATACGTGTCAAGGTTAAGAAGAAAGAATGTAATGATGGGGGGGGGGGGGAGGGGGAGGGAGGGGAGACGAAAGGCGAGGAATTTAAACTGACGGATTCGGCAAAAAATATCATGTGTCAGGAACTGCAAGAGATACATGTCACAAGAGATCTAGTTACCTCTATGTTGTAATGAAGAGTCTTTGTACGTGTATGAGTAAAGGAAGGTTCATCACACGACTGGGGAAACATATAGGGGCTTTATGTACAGATCTTGTGTTCTGTCAACCATTCACCATATGAGAGACTCCATCCATCACAGGCTACCTAGGATGACTGCGGCAGCTATTCTTTTTGTGGCTACAAAATCTCTAATCAGCATATAAAGCTAAAAAAGATCATTATCTTCATACTCAAATAGGTCAACGTCGTCGGCTTCGATATCTCCGCGCTGTTGCTAATCCCAGTCCTGGGTCGTCATATGACTTGTGTTAATTTATAGGAAAAAGTGTTATGTGCCTTGGCTTAGTGAGGCTTATATTTCAACAACTTAGAATTTGCTTTCTTTATCCAATCAATTATCGGGAGCCTCGTCGTCAATGTCGTCTCTAGAGTTACCACTGGAGATAACTTGTAACGCCAAGACTTTGCAATGACATGTTGAAGAAAGACTTGTTATATAATAGTTGATTTGAACCATATGTATCTTCCTACGGATCTCTCACAATCTGGGCTCGTAGCCCGAAATCCTTACATATACTCTAGCCAGTCAACGAAAAGAAGCCAGAGATCTCATGAGACAAGGGGTTAAACGATCTACACCATCTCACATGGGGTGCTCTAAACAGGCGTGATGCCCATCGCATATGGGAATGGCTTGAGAATGAAGGCGCAGGGAGCGAGCTGCCCGACGACGACGGCGAGGAGGAAGATATAAAGGTAGAACACGAAGGAACAGAAAGCTTGAAGGGGCCCAAAAGCCAGCCCATCAAAGTCGGCGGCTCATACTACTCCTACGGCCGCGACAGCCGGCCATTCTTCACTCTTGAGCATATCTCCTGGAGCTTTCCTGCCACACTAACGTCCGGACTGGGGACTGGGAGATGGGAGAACTCGCCAAGACCGCGACCGTCAAGGCCGCCGTGCTCGACCTCCGTTCTACGAGGCTAACTGCAAAACAGGCCCGGAAGGCACTACCAGGCCCTCACAGATATGTAGCTCCTCGAGAGGTGGCGATACACAAGCCTCGATGGGGTTAAATGGCAGATCGCGGCTGCTGCCGGTGGTGCGCCGAATAATACAGTATAACGGTAGGCGAGAGTGTAGCAGGTGTGTCTTTAAGTAAGAATGTAGGATATAATCAGGTGTCGGTCGATATTATACCCAACCTGTAATTAGAAATCTGCCTTTAGGCAAACAAGCTTAAGATGAGAGAATGCCTCAAGAGATGGGATTATGTCTATGCCTTTCGTGGTGGTGGTGAATACCAGTAGGCCCTTACAAGATATCATCGTGCAACTTACACTTACACCCTATCCAAGTGCTGCCCTCGTCAAATCATCTTTCGTCATAAGTCATCGCACTCGGGTTAGGTATAGTCCAGACCTTCCTTCCCCCTGTTCATACCGAGCTCATTCCACGAATCGACTTGCCTTCACCAAGTCTTCCTTGAGCCTAGTACTTCATGTATCGCACATTTAAAGGAGCTTTAATCTCTTCATCACCAGCCTGGCCGCTTCCAAGCCGCCATCCCGGTACGCTGCCCCGATGACCGCCTCTATAGTATCGGCCTTGGTCCGCGGAGACACAAAGCCTCTACTGGAGGGGTTTTGGTTGATACATGCAGTCAACCCGCTATCGTCGCAGATCGTTGCTAGGCGGAAATTGCCGACGTGAGCTAGCAGAAGAGAGTTTGTGGCGCCTAAAGTATACATGCCATACACATTATATGATTAGCCCTATTGTAACCCCCAGAAAGCCCCGCGGGTAACAAGAGAAATGTTTGGTTTCGCGTAGTTGGTTGAGAGGAAGAGGAAGAGGAAGAGGAGGCCGAGGAGGAGCGGGGGTTGGGAACATGAGCCCGTAGAGAACAGACAACTTGACATACCAACATTATCTCCACGGTCGTAGCTGTCTAGGACGGCGATGAGGGCGAAAACCTTGTCCCCAATGCCAGCGAGAGGCTTGTTGCCCTCCGGAAGTTGGCGGTCGTTCAGGAATTTGACGTCGCTGCCCGGCGCTTGGAGGCTTTCCCAGAGGATCTCCGGCGTCTTGAACTCATAGCCGAGGACCTTCTGGGCCTTCGTCAGCTTGGCCGGAATGACGAACCTATCTACGGCGTTGCTCGGAGGGACATGTTGTAATACGTCTTGTTGTTTAGGTACTGCTAGTGAGAAAGGTCAGCCAAGCGAGATCGGACCTTTCGGCGCTCATGTAGGTAGAGAGGCGATAGATATTATGTAGTCGTGGCCTACTACTACTGAGCCTGGTTCGACCTTCACATTGGTGAATGCGTCCCAGCTAAGCTCAACGAAGACATACTCTGAATCACTAGTCTGAGGTATCAAGTATAATGTCCATAGTGAAACAGACCTGGTTTTCACTAGTCAAAATATGAATAGTATATAAATCATCTGTAAACTGATTCGCGACTGCTTAGGGGCTGGAGGGCGAGGGCGTGAACCATTGAAGCTATGACGCGAAAAGAGAGCCAGAGCGACGTGGCGAGAGGAGACGAATGGGGTTGGATGTATAGAAAAAATGGACCAACACACCTACCGGGTAACCCGCTGGTAGTAGACGAATGTCGAATACTGCTAGTCAACTGCTGGAGGTTTCGTCTGATAAGACGAGGTAGGCTTGATCGAAGAGCGCCGATAGTCATGGTGTAAACCGTTTCTTCTGGGCAGTATGCTTGAGTGAACGAGTGTGAGTTTGGGACATGGTAGTCAGCAACTATTCTTGTGATGAAGTCCGTTGTTGTTACCATACACTTAACTCAACTCAACTCAATCCTGTACATAGGTAGGCAGGCAATTGACTATAGTGGATACTTTTACTATTCATACATTTTCCCTAAAGAAAAAGCTTGGGCCTCAGCTACCCAGTCACGTGGTACGGATACACCCGCATATCCCACCTGCAAACAACACGTCATTCTTGCTGCTTTGCCAATGGATCACTCATACTTACCTGTTTGTACAGTACATAACATAATGAGTGTGTAGGCGAATTACAATATTCTAAGAGAGTGTCTACGAATGGCCAAACTGACACATTATAATCTCAAACCTGACATGTTAACTTGAGTCTGAGATCCTACCTAGGTACCCATGTTGTACCTGACTTTACGAGCCTGACAAACGAAGAAGCATCCCCAACGGCATCGTATTTCCCCCGATCTGTAGACTTCGGATATGCAGGTATTTATCCGAAACCTGCCGAGAGGTCCCATACGATATCTTCATGATACGTAGTTTGCACAATAGCGGGAGTTCGGTATGGCCGTTGGAGAGAGAGAAGGGGACATGGGCAAGGCGGACAAATCTAAAATGATTCCATCCCATACGTTTGAAAAACTATTGACAAGATTCTTCACCCCGACTCCACCAGCAAGTAGAATCAAGCCTGGACCAAAACCCCATGCCGGTTCCGGGGTACTGATGCGGGGTTCGTAAGGAGGGCTCCACGTCGGGGGATTGACGACATCTACCCAGTGACGACGTGATAGGGAGGGGATATGTAGGTAGGTTAGCAAAAATTGATCGGGCACGATCCCCATTACTATTTGGATAGTCTCAATATCAAAAAAATCCTAAATTGTGTTTCTACCCAAATTTAAAATAAAATCATGGCGCCCTCCGCTATCATAACCGAGACCACCCCGACGCCTTCGGCCTCTGTAAAAGCGGCGCCCCCGAAGCCGTCGGCCAACAGTGCGCTGAACTGTAGTTTCGACAAGGAGGGAAACGCGCCGTCGAGCCTCCACTACATTCCCACATTCGAGGACAAGTACGAGGAGCGGACGTAGGCCAAGCAGCAGGCCGCAGCGGCCTTCCGGACCTTTGCCCGGCTCGGCTGGGCCGATGGAGCCTCGGGCCACATCAGTCTTCGGGACCCTGTGAATCCCGAGCATTTCTGGATCAGTAAAGGGCCCCCATCTCAAGCCTCTGTCCCCTTAATGAGGAGAGCTTACTGACGCCGGAGGAATGGTGGGGTGGGATGACATCTAGACCCCTATGCCAAACACTTCGCCACCATAAAGGCGGGCGACCTGGTCCTCATCGACCACGAGGGCACGCCGGTACAGGGCACCACCGCGAAGATCAACACCGCCGGCTTCGTGATCCATTCCGCGGTCCACCGCGCCCGCCCCGACATCAACGCCGTGTGCCACATGCACTCCCCCTACGGCCGGGCCTGGTCCACGTTCGGGCGCGGCATCGAGATGCTCAACCAAGGTATGCCATACATACACCACCCCCTCCCTCCGTCCCTCCCTCCCTTCAACATATAATGGCTACAAGTAACTTACCCCCCATCGCGCCCCAAACCAAAAGATTCATGCGCGTTCTACAAGAACCTCGGCGTATACGAGGGATTCGGGGGCGTCGCCCTGGCGCCGGAGGAGGGCCGGCGCATCGCCGACGCGCTGGGGCCCGAGAACCTGAACCTGATACTGCAGAATCATGGGTAATTAACCGCCTCTGTTTCCAGAACTAGCGGCAAACCCCCCCAACCCCAGATATGATTGATTGACACATTTCTTCCTAGCCTCCTCACCACCGGCCGCAATGTCGGCGAAGCCGCTGCCTACTTCATCGCGCTGGAGCGCGCGTGCGAGGCCCAGATCCTGACCGAGTCGGTGGCCGCGAACGGGATCCCGAAGCGCCTCGTTGACGATGAGAGCGCGCGTTACAGCTACGAGTATTCAAGGTCGCACGCCGTCATGTAAGTGTAAAATTTTGTTTCATTTCATTTTATTCTTTTCCAATTCGTCGTCGTGGCCCTCGTGTAATTGGGACGGGGAAAAAAAAAGGAAAAAGGAAAAAGGAAGAAAGACAGAAAGGAAACTCTTCAAATGCATGTTGTGTTGATGGGTCCCGATAAAAACAGGTACATGCAGTTTGTCCCCGAGTTCGACCTGACGGTCGAGTTATCGAACGGACAGGTGTTGCTGTAAAGAAAAGAGATGGATGGGGGAGAAAAAAAAGGAATAAGTCACGGGGAACGAACGAATGGTTGAAAGGTTAACGAGAACATTGGATAACTGCCGTAGTGACATTCTACTAGCAGCTAATCTCAAGTCTATGTCTCGCGGGGAGCCACTATTGAGTGAAGGTAGAGGTGGAGCTTGGAGTAGATAGAGTCGTAGCATCAAACTCATTAGATTAGTCAAGTCATTTCCAAATGCCAGCGTCCATTCGTTCATGCAACCTGGCCTCTCCTTCTGTCATCATCGCGTGATGCCAAATATGATACAAAGAACTCCGAATCATCCCTGAGATGAGAGCGTGCCTACCCCTCCTTTCCATAGACCCCCTTAGCGTACAAGTACACGGAATAATGCGTTTTGAGATGAGTTAGCCTTCATCTTGCGACGAGCAACGTATCCTCAAGCAGGGCGAGGATGGAGATGCGAGAGGCTCTCGGATAAGAAGGATGTCAAATAGGCGACGAGTGATGTGACGGTACATCATGTTGGTTGCGAAAGCGTGTTAGACGTTGTCGCATTGCCGGGTCGAACGTATGCGCAATTAGTATCGATATCCCCGGAATCCTGCCTTATAGAGCAGGCTTGCCTTCTCTACCTAAGGCCGCCCCAACCTGTTGCGCTGTTGAGGAGCCGCCCTGGTCTCCGATGACATTACCACCAGTAAGGATCTACTCTGTCTGTCAGCGTCTATTTCTCTTGTTTCTCTAGAGGGATAGGCAAATGTAGTGAACCTACCTCGCCGCCCATTTCGCGCATCTTCATTTCTTTTTCCATCTCGAGGACTTGCTGTTCCTCGGCCCACGCAAGCGCCCAGGGCACGCCAAGCAACAGCGCCGAGCTGCTGATGACCCATAATGTCTTACCGCTGAATGAGAGGATGCTCTTGACTGTACTGGTGGCCGAGCTTATTTTTCCGGCGATGTAGCCTCGGGTTTGCGGTGGAACGATGTCTCGCAGGGCATACAAGCGCTCGCCGAAAGTCTCGTTCTCGGGATCGTAGTCAGAGTCGTCAGAGATCTCAGAGTCTAGAAAGTCAAGTTAGAAAAGAAAGATGGCTTAATTATTCTGGGGGTAGGAGGCGCAAAGGGGATATATATAAAAACAACCATTGCATTGGCATTGTGAGAAAACATGCCATGATGTTGCAACGTACCAGTATCAGTGTAATCGGCGTCGTCCTCCTCAGGTCCTTCCTGACCCTCTTGGAAGTGTTCGTCGACAACCTCAGTAAGCTGAACCATTATAGCTGTTACAGTAGAGTAATGGATTTCCGAGCGCAGTCAGATTTGGTTTCCAACTATGCGACGAGGGTGAGGGTGAAAAAAAGGCTCCAACAAAGTGGGTGATTTTTGGATCTCAAAGTGAGCAAACCCAAAGCTTCATCAGAAAATTCATCATTACTAAGATGCAGGGATGCGGGACTGAGCTGGGCCATGATGAGTGGCACGTGCATTCGCTTGAATGATAATCCATGATGACGTAGGCGCGAAGACAACCTTAGATAAATGAATGGTCCGTGCGCCGACCAGTCCTTAGCATTTTGGCTAGTACCTGACTTTGATAGAATTCAATATACAAATTATACAGCATCGTTTATCCACACGATTAACCACGTTCGATATCAGACTATCTAGTAGAAAAGCCTTCATTGAAATCTGAAAATGACATTATTTTATTATACTAACAATCCACATAGACAAATCATGGACCACATCAACCCTACTCTACCTCGTGATAGATAATGCCCTCGTGCTTCATGCTCACATTCGCTATGCTAATTCATTCCACAGTGTATGTATAAGGAGAAAAAAAAAAGACAACCAAAACATATTCCCTTCCAGTCCCCTTACGCTTTGTTTGACGGGACATCCGCGAATCTTATTCCTCGCCTCGTGCGAGGCACTCTAGGGGTATCATCGTCCTCGCTGTCGCTGTCTTCTGCGGCACCACCATCTACGCCCAGAGCCGCCTCCCTCCTCCGTCTTTCTGCTGGTGTTTCATTTGCCTCGTTGTCCTCGCGGACACTAGCGAATGCCGCTATTCTTCGTCTTCTTTCAGCAGCCGTCTCTGGTGCGTCCGTGCTGGCTGTCTCCTCGATGCTGCCCGTCTCGCTGTTCGATTGGGGAGGTGCCGTCGGACGGACTTGGGACTTGTCAGACGACTTGTTCGTATCTCGAGTACTATCGCTAGCCTGTGTAACGTTGATTTGGAGGTTAGAAGGACCTGGTGCACGCATGAAAGACGGAGGCTGTTCCTTGGCCTCGGATTTCAAATCTGCGCTAGCCGTTGAACTGTTGACAACGTCACGACGAGTTCTAGCATCCAATTTCTGCACTTCCTTGAGAAAATCATCCTTGGTCATGCGCCGACCGACACCACCGATCGTAAATCGTATTCCTCGGTCGTCTTCTGTCTCGTCTTCTGGGGCGGCAGCACTCGAAGTGGCAGTCTTTTTCCTTTGCTCCGCAGCGCCAGCTCGGCCGAACCCGCCCCAGCCACTGAATGTTGGCTTCATAGCAGGTCTAGCTGCAGACCCCTGTGTGCCTGACTGTGACGGCCCGGAGGCTTTCGGCTCCTTGTTTACCAAGCCTCCCATACCCATGTACTTCAAGCTTGAAGCAACATAATCTTTACCATCACCATCTTCAGCAGGCAAGTCATACTTTTTGACGACCTCGCCATCCTCGTCTTCCACAATAATCTAGAATAATATGTTAGCAGAGCATCGAGAGATGGTGTTAATGGAAAATTTACTTACCGTATTGCCGAACTGGTAGGCTCTAGCCGGCTCGTGCTTCCGCTTATTCTTGGTTTTCTCATTGCGCTTTTGAGTTTCCTCGTCGCGCCACCTTCCGATGCTCTTTTTGAGTGACTCATAAGTCCAACCGGGCTTCTGGGTTTCCTCTTTCGCCTTTTCTTTTAATTTGTGAGCCTCAGGAAGTACCTGGTGGTGTTTAGTTTCCTCGACCGCCAGGACCCGACCGTCTTGATCCTCAATGATGATATGATCTCCTTCGTCGTAGACATCGATTTCTGGATGCCGTTCTCCTTTAGGCCCAGTTTCTTCCTCTCTCTCTAAACCCTTTACTTTTTCGACCTCCTTCTCCATAATCTTTTCCTGTGGTGGGCTAGGAGAGTTCTCTTGACGCGGGGAGGTAGCTGGTGCAGACTCCGATGGTGACATAGGCTCAAGCTGCTCGCTATTGCTTCTCCGCTGGGGAAAAATAGCCGAGTGAGTGACCGGTCCACCTGGCCCGATACCATCATCCCACTTCTTTCTGCGTCGGCGACTTACTAACGACGAGGCACGACTTCCCGTCCTACTCGGCGTCTCTTCTTCACGTTGGCGCCGTAAGAATTGTCCAGGCATCCCAGTCGGTGGCAGTGTACCCGGCGGGATATCTGGCGATTTCAGTTCGTCGAAGTCGGTGTCAGACATAGTTCGAGCTTGCGATCGGGACTGCGAGGAGATACGCGGTAGACGACTCATCCATGCTGGTCCATCTTCAGGGGAGGTGGTATAAGACATGGTGAGCGAGAGTGTGTTGATTCGCTTGCCGAGGGTAAAGACCGCTATCGAAGAACCGTGAACGAGAATCGAAGAGATGACCATGAAGGTTACGATTGGCCACACGAGTAGAATGACGTTATAGTGCTCTGTGCCGGGCTCTGGAAGCTCAGCCAGGGGGATTGTATGCTCGGTTTCTAGCTCAGCACGCGCGAGCAACGCAACGAAGATCGCACCGACACCAATGGGGCCGAAGTGACCAGCGAAAAGCGCCTCTCGCCATGTCTTGATATCCGGAATAACTGGTTTCAAGATCATCATGATGGGAATCCGACGGAACAAGATGACAAAGATGGCCATGACCGACAGTCGCCAGGCAGAAAGGCCAATGTCAGTATTGTTATACATCTCCCACGGAATAATAGTGCCTAGATAGACAAAATAGGCCAAGTTAATGAGTAGGTCGATAACGTTGGATACATGAGATTCTTCGGTCTTCTCGCTGAACCAACCATCATTCGAAAATCCAACACCAGCGGCGAATCCAACTAGTAGATCATCAACCCCAAGCATGCTACCGGAACCGGCACAGAAAAGGGCCAGGGTGAAGTAGAAGACAAGAAAGCTTTCGCGATCAATCAAATCACGCTTCTCGGCGTATTTGATGCCATGTCGTGCAATATATCCGATTAGAAACCCGTAGACGGCACCGAAGATACACTCGTACAGGATAGTGTACACGATCCAATGGAAAGTTGTCTGCCCAGCATCCAGGTTTTCCTGAAGCAGGTAGACAGCAAGGTAGATAAAAGGGAAAGCCATGCCATCGTTACATCCAGATTCAGCAGACAGCAGATCTCTTAAATGCTTCGGTACCCGTTTGGCAAACTTTCCCTTACCCACAACCGAAGACGCAAGCACAGGATCAGTAGCAGTGACACTAGCAGCAACCACAAGGCTCTCGAGCCAACTCAGAGTCGGGAATAGCCACCAGATAAATACACTGGTGATAAGCCATCCAAAGGTCATGACGGGAAGCAATAGGAACACAACTGATTTCCAGTGCCTCTCCATGTAGTATTTGGGCAGTTCGACCCCGACGGCGAAGCATTGGACGACCAGGACAATACGAGAGAATTCGAGGGTTGTGGCGTCAACATTTCCCCAGGTTTTGGGGTCGATGAGATTAGCAGCATGAGGTCCAAAGATGACACCACACAGGGTGGCTACAGTCGCTTCACCTATGTACATGCGCTCCTTGATGACAGAGGAGCAGAGCATGAAAAGCGAGGTGAAACCGCCCAAGATGATGTACACCAGATGGGGTTTGGTGATGGAGAGGTGATCCCACGCCATGATTGCTCACCAGAAGATACGCGCAGAGTAGATCCGAGTTTCGAGACGGGAGAATGCCGAGGTCCAACGGATTGTGGTGGTTTATGGGGGTCGTTGGTAGGGAGAGGGGGTATCAATCGCTTTTTCTCCGAGGAGTGAAAATGATCGAAATTGCAAGGCTCCGATCCCAGGAGAATTATGATCGCGATGCATTCAGGATGGTGATTGAATGCCAAATAGATGGCAAACTAGCTAGAAAAAAGAATTGCCTAAGAGATTAAGACATGCAGAGCCACGGTGACCTTCAGCGCATCGTTGTCGGTCGTCGTAGTGCTCCGCGAACAAATGTAGGCTCACAGGCGATTGCTGGCTAGGTACCTAAGGTAGGTAAGGTATGTATGCGCGTGCGCGCGTCTCGCCAGTTGCACTAGTATATGTTATTAAGCAAGAATAGGTACACGACGACGATTAGTACAAGAGAAGAAATAGGAGAAGTATAGAAAATAGAAAAAAGATGGAGCAGGATGCAGCAAGATGCAAGATAATGCTGTAGGTAGAAAAAAGACAGACCCAACTTAATTCCGAATTTTTCTTACGTACCTCAAGGAAGGAACTTGGTGGAATTTAACTTTTTTTATTTTTTTTCCCAGCAGGGTTCGGTTCGGTTCTTGTTGACGGGCAACAAACCTAGCACCATGAATGATGAGATTTAGGGATGCAACGATGCTTGTCAGTGGGGCCGCCAAGTGGGGCTTTGGCCCGGAAGTCTGGGGGCACCCATGGTGCTTTGAGAGGATAGTGGTCTTGTGATAAAGACTGACGCGCCTTTGTACTGGAAGGTACCTCAGATAACCCAAAGCCCCCGCTGCTTTAGCCCGTCCGCACAGTCTCTCCGGGTGGTCCAGATGCCAACAAAGGCCCCAAAACGGCAGATATGCAGCTCAGATCAGCCAATGAACTGACAAATTCCACCTTCCGTTCAACAGATCGTCCTACCCAGTCGCTGCAGAGGCTTAAAGATCGTGGGGGGGTTAGAAGGTAAGATAATCACGGTGCCAATGACAGGTGCCAATGACACAGGACTGCAACAGAATACTTGAATCTAATCGTGTTCGACTTCTTTTTTCGTCTTTTTTTTTTTCAAGAGATACACCTAGCCTACGATGGCTGTGTGAATTTATATTCTACGATGTTGGAAAATATGCCAACAAGGGTAGCTTCTAAACATGACTTCAGCCTCGGGTCGTTGAGGCTGATGGTATGGGTCTGAGAAGCTGCACTGGCAGGGGGCACCACCTTTTATTGGCCGGGACAAAACATTATCTCCGGGTCAAACCGAGCCCCCTTACCAGCACGTTGCGGCAGACTGGCGACAAGGCGTTCCCGCCAGGCGCACATGGACGAGATACTACGATGGATAGGCCTGTTCATATACGCGTATTCCGGGTCTAGATGCAGCCATTGATCCCGAGAAATCCCTTGGGCATGCGAGGGGCAATGTCTCCGGAGCTGCACGGTTGAGACCCAAAAGTTGCAATTTAGGCATTTTGGGCAAGAGGGAAAATTCGGTTCGTACATCTCGGAAACGCTCTATGAATACTACTGCGGAGTAGACCGGCTAGGCAGGTTGTTTGCTGGTTTACTGTACAGCATCGATTGCAAGTACTTGATGTTATACCAGGTGGTTGTTGCTACTGACTGAAAGCAAGCATGAGGCCTGGAGAAGAGAGGCGCAAGCGTTATTGTTAAAGCGGCAAGGCGTACCAAGCCCCATCCGGCTTGGTGCACGGGCCATCTACCTACCGACTACTTGACAGATACAAATATTCTGCATCCGAGTTACCCTCAAGCCGGTCCGATGTTTTCCTATTCGACGTTTTCATCACTCGAAATTCTGGCCTCAATTGGATACACTGTAACAATAATCATTCGCTATCGACCTTGGTAATTCCCTATCAGCCTTGATTACCACCTACTACTTAGGTTCTAGATAATCACCTACATGCGGTGATCGGTTTGGGCACTTCCTCTTCAAGTCCCCCAGAACGCGGGGAGAGATGTTCGTATGGCCTCCTCTCGATGACTCGCGACGATTCCATGCGTACGTGACATTTAGCCTCTTGGCGGCTCTGGAAGACCCCATGTCTCCCCCATCTCATTACGTCGCCGTTGGCTGCCGGTGGCCTGGAAACTACACGCGAAGACGTCACTCCACTATCCACTCATATCTGGGCGTTTCTTCGCTTACACACAAATCCACCTGTTACCACGCATGTCCAAGTCAGCCAAGTGCCTCTTACGGACTCGGCGTTCTGGGCGATCCAATAAATTCGGAGTCAGACGAAATTTCTTCACGGCTACCTCGCTTCTCCCCAAGGATGAGTCGTCAATTGACTCTGACCAAGCTTCCCTCAAGCTTTCCACAAGAAGTTGCCGGGTCTTGTCATATTATATTCCTTTGCTTTTATGACAAGCGACGGCCTTCCAGATCCATGCTGATGCGAGATACAGCACTTGGAGGTCCGACCGGGGTTCCAGTTCCGACCTCACCGCTTTCCCGACTCGCTCACCGGCTCCGGCTGTCTTACCACGCCGTCGCACGTGGGGGCATCCCCGTTTTGGCGTCTCACCGTGGTCTGCACAGCCAGCAGCACGGCAGATTCTAAGGTCACGAGCCTGTTTCGACGTCGCTTGTCTGGCTGTCAACAGCGGCAAGCCGCAGTTCCTGTCATTAGACGTGCCGATAACGCTCGCTGACTGCATATTCATCACCAACTTTGGCCATTGCTGATGACCACTCGGTTAGTCGGCAAACTCATGCCCCTTGCATGATTAACTAAACTATCATTACCAACACCCACACTAGGGCCCGTCCTGAATACCCAGTGTAATTTGATCCCCTGCGCTCCCAAAAGCCTTAATTCATATTAGCTTGATTTCTATAAACCTTCTATATGAAGCTTCAAAAGCCTTGTCCCTGCAAATGTAGATCACCCAAGAGTAGGTGTCTTAGTGACTTGTGCTTCAAAAATCCTATACAACTGACCGAGGTATGACTAAATTACTAGATTCCTCATCATCCAATATAATATTCTCAGAAGTAGTGTCAAATGGATTTTCAACCTCGTTAGCAGCTGGTTCACGATAGAAATGCCAGCTACCGACGCCCCTGTTCTTTACGGCCGCGTACAAGCTCCATCCGTGCTCCTCAATGGCTCGGAAAATCCAGAAAGAACATTTAATCCCTATTGACGTACTCTTGTCTTTGAAGTTTCCGGGAAATCTAGGATGACTGATACTATAATACATCGGCCGTGCAGTTTTCCCGTGCGCAGGAAAGAGATATGACAAAGAGATATGACACTGCTTGGATAATATCGTTCGGCGCTCTTACGATCATACACCATCCGAGAGAGATCTCGATGGCCATCCATTCACGGGGCCGGGGGAACTCTACACCTCGGAAGAGGAATACGTCAATGCCATCTGGTGCCCATCCGAGGCATGTTCTCTGTACCAGAAGACAACCAGCGTTAAAGAGTTGTTCGAACATGCGGCTCATCATCCGCATAGGAGCTGCCGTATTATAGTGGGGCAGGTTCGGAGCTACGTCGTGCCACGGATACCCTCTTTGGAAATTTTATCTCTTTCAGACCCCTTCGGTCTTTTTCGCGTTGAACACCCCCCGGCCAATAAGATTCGTTCGCGCCTCGGACTAGCTGATATGTCTCTGTCGGGAATCCTAGCAGTTGAATTCTACGTCATTGTCGTTAGGAACTATCAGACCGAGCCTGGGCATCAGCAATTCTTTCACTACCAAAGCATGGAGGTGCTTACCGATCGCCACGATATAATGACAACACTGTATAGGTGCCTTCGACCTCGTGACTACTTTCCGAAGAGCTCATTCTGTTAAAGTTAATCTGGTCCTTGCTGGTTGAGACTTTAACATTATCTAGGTGTCCACAAATGCTAACGTTGAGCATCAAATACGAATTTATCAGTATTGAGGGGTCCAAGGGGAGCCAGCAAATTTCTGGACCATAACGTTGATTTTATAACCGAATTCCGGGATACAGATTATAGTCGGAAGACTCAATTTGCTCCATGACTGACTACCCTGGATTAAATGGCTTACGCTCGAACTACCAGGTAAATAATCCTGAATAATACCGTGTCAAATTAACAGGGTATATTTGCATATGAAGTCATGATATATGCATGTGCCTTTTACTACGTTTGTTTCTTGCTGAGTGGACGTAGCTTGAGGGCTGAATTCTAAGTCGAATATAGTCAGATTATGTGGCTATCAATATCGCATTATCGACAATGCTTACATGAAGCCTAAGCATTCAGTAATCTTGCATTGGCTGGGAGCCCCTCATACTCCAAAGCTTTATTTCACTGCTATTGTGGGGTCTTCTTATAGCTAAGTAATAATTAAGGCCGTGGGCTGACGACGCTTAGCAATATGATTCTAATCCCTCCCTAGGTTGCCAAATTACGAGTTCACGGATACATAAAATTTAAGAAATCCTCAATGAGCCCTTAGTCAGATATTCGAGAATAGTCGCTAGTCTGTATTAAGAGCGAGCCAGAGTCTTTTTATCACATAACACTACGAACATGCCACTTATCTATAGAATGTGCCCATTCTTGGGTTAGCAGCTCGGCATGTTGCAGCCTGGAGGATTACAATCCTTGAAAGTCTATCTTTTATAGAATCACCTAGCAAAAACCTATTTTTCCACATTTTCATTTCATTTTACCATGACATGCCACTCGTCACACGCATATCATAATGCCGCCCATTTATAACCAACAACTCGTTGCGCTAGTCTTGCTAATAATCACCGCGTGCTGTCATGCCACGATTACGTACCCCGGATGGCGGGGCGATAACCTGCCAACCGTCAACCCGGTCCAAGAGAATGTATACCCCTGTACGTACACTATGTCCCCGAAAAACACTCCCCTCTTTCCCAAGACGTACGGGATTACGAACTCTGATTACGACAACAAACCTCTCCCTCCTGACTGACCCATCCGACTAAATAAAGGTGGCGGCCTGCCCGAAACGACCAACCGCACGCTCTGGCCCGTGACCGGCGGTGCCGTGGCCTTCCGGCCGCGATGGCCCGGGGGCCACGAGAACGAGCTCGTCTCCGTTAATATGGGGCTTGGCCCGGCCCCACAGAACTACTCGCTGCCTCTCGTGTCGCGTGTCGAGATTGCGGGCCCCGCCGCCGCCGCCGACCCGCAGCGCCCCGGCACCGTGTGTCTGCCGTACGTGCCGGTCTCGGGGGGCTACGGCGTGAGGGTCGGGGACGCCGCGACCATCCAGGTCGTCGAAAGAGCGGATAACGAGGCGTCGGTGTACAGCGTGAGTTGTGGTCGAGTTTCTCCGGCTGCTAGGGCCCTTTTTTTTTTTTTTCTATTGTCGTCCCTGGATCATGTATTTACGCCCGCGACGCGCAGGCGAGATGAGATGTCCGAGGCACGTGGTTAACTGGGACTGTTCGGGTGGGCGAGGGAGAAGGATAGTCTGGTGAAACGATGGCGCTAACGATACTGACGAAATGTTTCCTTGGTGGCGAGTAGTGCGTCGACATCATATTCGCGGATCAGGCGGACGTCGCGGGGCCGGATCAGACTAATTGCTTCAACTCGACGAGCATCACCTTTGTCAGCTCCTCTACCTCGGATGCCACATCATCGACAGGTGATATGTGGGGAATTGGGACGAGTAGTGGCTCGAGGGCGCGTATATTCGCGAGCAAGACCGGCAGTACTACTGCCACGCTGACATCTACGTCTACGCCTGCACAGACGAACATAGCCACAGGTACGACCGGGAGAGACGCATTCCCGGACTCGCTACTACTTGTGGGCTTGCTAGTAGCGCTGTGTTGGCGCTTATACGTGTAAGGCACTATGACACGGAGGAGCTGCGGGCAAGGAAAGGGGAGGGGGGGAGGGGAAGGGGTTGATTTTCGTTAACAATGGGTTAATAATTTTTGAGCAAATGGAATGTATGTAAATTTAATGTTGGCACAGAAGGGAGACTTGAATATTTTTAAATCCCCTACTTATCTATTCCCACCTCGTGTTTAGCCTTATGTTCGTCCCAGCCAGCCCGCCCTTCGCCGGCTCGAAGTCGTAAAGGCCGTGCCGCCGGTATAACAAGTTCCCCTGGGGCGAGGACTTGATCTACGCCGGCCGGGCCAACCAGTTTGTCAGGCTGCCTGCCGGCGGTAGTCCGGGTCCGTGAAGCAGATGTGTGAATATAGAGCAAGCTTGCGTGCCGGTAAACCCGTGGTGTAAACAAGATACTTACTGGACAATAATCACACCCCCTGACCTCAGTGTAAAAGGATTTCAAGAAAGGACAAGGGAAAAAACGAAATCTGTTCACACACAAACCTTCCCGAATTAGCCATCCACCTTGCCTCGTTCATGTCCTTCACTATCCCCGCTGCTTCCGTCTAGGCCTCGCTCTCGAGCTAGTCTAGGGGCTCATTGTACGAGGAGTGGGAGCTAGCGCCCCTCGGGTTGATCACCACCTTCCAGTTGCTAGCTGCCACGATTTCCCCTCTCCTCGGGTCTTGCTACTGTCGTCGTTGTTGACGACGACCTTGGTCCAGATATATATCCGTACTCGATTTTAGCTATCTCGGGGATGTCGATGGGAGAGACGATGGAGAGTGAGAGGGCGAGGGGTTGGGGGGTCATTTTGGTTTAATGGATTTTTTCTTTTAGTGATCCAATACATGAATCGTGCTCGTGTTAACTGTTATCCTTATTCTAGACCTTGAATATAAATTTAGTTGCCTTCCTACTTATCTATCTATAAGAGGGGAAAGCATTGCATACATATGCAGGAGAGCGCATGAAAACTGTTTAATTACATGGTCCTGAGGGAGCCCGAAGTAACATCAGCCTCAGCTTCCCATTCGAATGGCTTTGGATACCTGTGTAGTATAGTATCATCACAGACAACCGGCTAGTGGGGGTGGGTAAGGATGAACTTATGCAGTTCTATAGCATGTTCGGCAGATCTACCACAGTAGCGGTTTGCGGGGTAATAGCGACAGGTTGCCTCCACGACGAGCTCGAGAGACCCTCGGTTGAATTAGAAGGCAGTTGGTCGTTACAGCAATGAAATAGCACATTGGAAAAAAATTTCTGATGTAAATAACACAATTGTGGAAATTGACTTTCCGAACCAAGCTTGAACCTAAACAACCCTCACGACAGAACACCATGTCATTCTCGGAGGAAGCAACCTCGAGCGTGCCGCTCCTGTCGGAGAAGCATTCCGGTATCCCGGATTACTTGCTTGACAAAGCGAAAGACGTAAAGGCGGAGATTTTCGACGCCAGAACCAAAGCGCCGAGTCAGAGAAATCGGCTCCCCGTGATCCCACAAGGAGTTGAGGAAAAGGCTTTTTTCGAAGCCATTGGCGAGATTCGTGCGCAGCTTGGACCCGACCATGTAGAAGTCAACGACAAGCCTTTGAAGGATGGATGGTAAGTCCTCTGTTGTCACATCTAACGTTCTTTGCTTGATTTGGAAATCCAGGCTAACAACACTTATTTAATAACGTAGGTATATGGAGCGTGAGTTGACGATGATCACTCATTGTAGTCTCCCTCTCTGCTAACGTCCGATAACAGACCCAAATACTCATGATATGATGTATGTTGTCGATGAAGAGGAATTTGTCCCTTCAGCGGTGGTGTATCCTAGTTCAACTGAAGAGGTGCAAAAGATCGTTCTATGGGCGAACAAGCACCATGTACCCATTTCCCCAATCTCGATGGGCCGAAACCGTACGCACGCCATCTATATCACAATATAATAAGGTAAAAATACTGACCTTGACTAGTTGGATACGGCGGTGCCGCTCCCAGGGTCCGCGGCTCGGTTGTCATCGACCTCGGACGGCAGATGAACAAGATTCTGGATATTAGCCCAGATGACTACACTTGCCTCCTTGAGCCCGGTGTCTCGTTCTTTGCTCTGTACGATGCGATAAAGGCCAAAGGCTACGATCATCTCTGGATTGATGTCCCTGATGTCGGCGGTGGGTCTGTTATCGGCAATACCGTGGACAGGGGTGTAGGCTACACACCTTACGGTGACCATTGGGCGTGCCACGCCGGCTTGGAAGTTGTCCTTCCGACTGGAGAAGTCATTCGAACTGGGATGGGGGCTCTCCCGAACAACAACACGTGGCAGACGTTTCCCTACGGCTTTGGGCCGTACTCCGAGTGAGTATTCTCTGACCCATCAGACTTTAGAGAAAAATCGTAACTAAGCAATCTCAGTGGAATATTCTCACAGTCAAACTTCGGCATTGTAACCAAGATGGGGATGACCTTGATGCCTAACCCGGGTGGATATGAGGGTTTTGTAAGACACCTGAGATGAGAAGAGAGGGGAAAAAAGAATGCTAACTATAGGGCAATAGATGTACACGTTTCCCAAAGAGGAAGACCTTGCTCAACTAGTAAGTATTGCCCATTAGGCTCATGCCAAGAATGATGCATGGAACCAGGGAGCTCATCTTGTACCACGCAGATCGAGATCATCCGGCCTCTCCGCATCGGCAACATTCTCGAAAACGTTGCACAGCTACGTCACGTTATCCAGACCCTCGCGGTGAGCGGCAAGCCCAGGACTTTCTACTACGACGGCGATGGTCCCATCCCGGACGACGTGGTGCACAGCGCTGCCGCTGCCACGCCGACGGGCGACTGCGCGTGGGTGTACTACGGCATGTCCTACGGGCCGCCGCACATCCGCCAGTACAAGCTGTCGATCATCGACGCCGAGTTCAAGCGCGTCGCGGGAGCGCGGCGCATCGACCCGGCGACGCTGCCGGCGGACGAGTACTTCTGGGCGCGGGACCGCGTCGCCGCGGGCGTGCCCGACATCCAGGAGCTGAAATGGGTCAACTGGATGCCGAATGGCGCGCACGTGGCCTTCTCACCCGTCAGCCCGATCCGCGGCGCGGACGCGACGCGGCTGTTCCGGCTCGCGAAGCAGCGCCACGACGAGTTCGGCATCGACCTGTTCCCGGCCTTCTGCGTCGGCCTGCGCGAGATGCACCTCATCGTCGAGATCGTGTTCGACCGCGCGGACCCGGCGCGCCGCAAGGCCGCCATGGACTGCCTGCGCGCCATGATTGACGACGCCGCCGCCTGCGGCTACGGCGAGTACAGGACCCATCTGGTGCTCATGGACCAGGTGGCCGGCACGTACAATTGGAACGACGGGGCGCTGATGAAGTTCAATGAGAAGTTGAAGGACGCGCTGGATCCCAACGGAATCTTGGCTCCCGGGCGCTGCGGCATCTGGCCGCGGAGATACAGAAACCGCGGGTGGGAAATGACTAGAGCTAGTGGTGAGGGTTCGGAAGGGAATGGTGTTGCCCCCCCTGAGACCCCCCTCTGAGGTGGACCATTGACGCGTGTGAGTACCAATAGTGCCTATTGAGGCAAGGTTGTTAAGACACAACTTAAATGATTAGTACTCAGCCTATTCCATAGCATGAGACAATTTGTTCATCCTGATGGAATGGTAATATCTCGTCTCGCAAACCACAATGTTCCCCGTATTTCCCCAAGGTCCAACCAGGCATGATGTGTTGCATTCTTGGTATATGATGCAACAAGTTGTACGAGGCGAAGTAAGGGGTGAGTTAAGACACTTAATATGTAATTTCCCCCTACATTGAAACGTAAATCTTATGGAAAGTCTAGTTGTCGCCGCGGGGAATAGTTTTTGTTACGAAATTAGTCCCTTTGGCTAGAGTAAATTCCATGGCAATAACCGCGATCTAGATGATCTTATATATAATTAAATAGTCGACGAGACTGGAAGTCCTCGGGTGCCATCATGAATCGTGTATCAGTGATTTTACTGAATACAACTACTTTCTTTCAATGCAGTCGTCTCGGTCCTCCTCTCTGCCTCGATGGAATTTCGATATCGACAGGTATCTCAACCGGTTTATACCGCCGCCTCCATGGCGCCTGATACCTTACCCGCTTGCCTACTTTATGGGCCACCGAAGGGGCGACCCTAAAGTTCAGGGCAATCTGATTATAATATTCTGGGCCTTTATGGGAGTCTTCTGCAGTCTGGTGCTTATTCGAGTTATAAGCCACCAGATACCAGACGTTGCAGACCACGGTCCATCTCTAGTGGCAAGCTTTGTAAGCAAGCTATCCAATATAGAATAGACAAGCATGATTCTTATCGATAGAAACAGGGGGCCGCTGCAGTCCTTGAGTTCTACGCCGTAGAATCACCGTTTTCCCAACCTCGAAACTGCCTCTTGAGTCAGATAATGGCATCAGTAATCGGCGTATCGTGCTGCAAACTTTTCCGCTTGAGTTCTGACTTCGAATCGATCCGTTGGCTAGGAGGAGCCCTTGCTTGTGCTTCCACGACGGCACTGATGGGGCTAACAAATACTATTCATCCACCCGCCGGAGCAACTACGCTGATAGCAGTTATCGACGATTCGGCGGCAGGGCTAGGCTGGTTGTTCATCCCTCTAATAGTACTCGACTGTAGTATCATGTTGTGTGTAGCCCTCATCCTGAACAATATATAACGCCGGTTTCCCACGTTCTGGTGGACGCCTGATAATTTGAGGGATCAGCAGGACTATGAGTTATCATCATTAGACGAAGAGAAGGCAGCTAATCAGCAGAAGGAAGTGGTTGTCACCAGGGGCAGGATTGCTATACCTGACAATATGATACTTTCAAATGAAGAGAGGATTCTCCTTGACCGCCTCTGTAGTAGATTATAAGTCTTAAAATAGAATGCATCGACGTTGTCTGCGTGCTAGCTATAGGTATCAGGCCCCATGATTCATTATGTGATATGTCATTTAGGTATACAATTGTGCTTATGTCACACCCGTCTACACACCCACTATACGAGGAAATTCTTCCACGTTCCTTGTGCTTTCTTGACTGATAATTACAGGCGGAGACAGGGCATCTTTGAGCTTTTTACTGAGCCTGATGCAAGTACCTTGATTAGATTGGCAGATAGCTGATGCATACATAATCCTATTTCATAATCGAATATGTGAACGTCGATAGTGCAATCTATGTACGTTAAGTAGTGCACTGTTCCACCGCAAATCAACCCCCCCCCCCCCCCCCTTCCCCCCCTTTATCCATTGGTATCTCATCTGCTGAAATTCCTTTACTGACATTATTGATATAGTTCTCAAACTTATTCAATTGTAAGATTTAACGAATTGGTCGTATCGGCGATCAGTATCAGAGTACTCCTGAGGCACCTGTAATCTGGGCATGCATACAATATGCACAAATCTGACGTGCGGTCTTGTGACCAATCGGGTGCCTCCCCCTAAATGTGAGACAAGTGATATATGATTTGATCGCAACTACGATTATTCCAAATAATCGTCGCCTTGATCAAACCCTACAGTTAGAAAAGGCCACTAGGAGGACCTATGAAATGCTAGCGTGCCAAACGCCACAATGGAGCACGAAATGGTAAATAATTTGGTGTTATTTATAGAGAGCTAGTATGTGTGTGTGTGTGACTGAGACAAAAAAGAGAGAGGTGGTAAGTTAAGAACACAAGCGAAAGTACGGAATACACGTATAGACATTTGCTTATTTGAAGCGCGCCAACGCCGGTTGTCTCTTGCAGTGATTGTTACGACGGCGAGACTAACCAAATTGGTAGCCATCGTGTACACACCAATGCCGTCGTTAATTCAATGGGCATAAGGTTTTGGTGTTACGTTAGTAATAAGCAAACTTCCCACAAGTGGGAGTGATTTGCAAGTGGTAATGGAATAGGATCTAACACATACGCACATATAGGCACCACAAGGGAATAGACCCTTGATACCATCTTGTATCAACGTGCTTCAGTGCTTTCGTGCCCGGTGTCTCCACTCGTTATACTTTCTATATTCCTTACTAGGTATATATATGTTGATTTAATTCAACTTAGCCAATGAAAAGGTCAAAAGTACTTAGATCGAGTCCTAGCATCGTTCTCTTTTGCCACTTGTCGAGTTTCCTTCCTGAAACGTGCAACTCTCCCAGTTCTTATGAATTATCTGACCCCAGTTTAGGTCATCGGGTGAGTAGCAGTCTTCCCAGACGAGCCCGAGATCCATAGACCAACCAGCTAGAAAAAATCAAGTCAGTACTTGTTGCTTCGGCGTGACGCACGAGGCAGGGGGCATGTTTTAGGGGCAAAGGCGCGCCGACGACGTTGTTAGAAAATAGTAGTTGGCCACAGAGACACACTTACGCGCGCTAGTGCCTCCATTTTCCGTGTGAGCACGCAACTCAAAGGTCAGACTAGTAGTGTTGGCTAAATAACCGCCGAAGCATGTCGACCACTATACCACCTTGAATCAGTAATTTCTAAATCAAAGTTCACCGCTTCTAAGACATATTCAATGGGAATGAAATTTTCAAACTCCCAGTGAATAATTCCATCAAATTTACGGAAACGTTTCCGCAATATCTTGAAGATCACTTACTACTAAGTTAGGGTTTTCTGCGAAGTATTCGAATTCACCAGTATAGCTTTTATTGCCGATGCCCGGGTCTACGTCTAGGTCAAGCTTCAAGTATTTACCACAATTGTCAACTGATCATGTTCGACCCTGAACTAGAGCGCCGTATTATAAACTTACGAGAGTCGACGAGGCGTAGTCAAAGATCAAGGGATATTGGATTGGCGAGTAATTCCGCAGGTGTTGCACGCTCAAGTCGAATTTCGCGGCAAGGCTGTAGAAGTTATCGTTTTCGGCCAGATTGAGTTCGTTGGCATGCCACGTCACGTTCGCGACCGCGAAGCGCACCTGGGTCGGCCAGTCTTCGAACTCCACGGTCGCGTCACATACTACGTTCGAGTCGCCACCCGGGAAACCGTGAGCGGGCGGCTTCACTGTGAGGTCGATCGTGGGGAAGTTGGCATGTATGATTTTCTCGTCCGCTGAGAACGACACGTCGACACCGCTGACTGCGTTGCAGTCGTACGGTGTGTTCGACCGGACCGCGGCGGCATGAACTGCGCTTGCTGTGCGGGAGAGTGCGGCGAAAGTAAAAAGGCTTATCATATCAACAGAACCATTGATATAAACGTATTACATGCAATGAAGGGATTGAAATTCTTTTTTACAAGCAATCCGAAAGTAGGGAACCTCGATTACTTATATAGTCATTTGCATGCATACGAAATTCACCCTGGTATGTGATAGTCGCCTATGTTCACGTATGAGTACCTTCTACTATAGGCATCCCACGTATTTTGGCTAAATCCTTCATCATATAATTCGTGCGTTGATAAATTAGTTGTATGCACAACCCCTGAGCTGCGGCCATCGTATTTCGTCTAGGTAGCTTTATCTATATTTTAGTCGCTCGTTGAGTGATACTATATTCGATCATTTCACAACGAAACTAATTCCTTTAATGCAACAGAATAGCGGGTTTGAACAGATCACTACAAATCCAGACCTTTCTATATAGTGCACAATCTTGATTTATTTGCATAGGCAAACAGTAAAAATAAACCGTTTCTTTTATATGGCTTCCCGTAAAATATTCTAGATAAGTGTCTATCCCTGATTATGCCATATTCAGCTTCAAAAATGCGGGTACATGATCCTCCTTAAAGCCTAAGAAGGCATGATACGAGACCCCGTCTCATAATGAACTCTCAATATCATATCCACTCGCATCGTGGTGCTCTTCAGGTTCGTCAACTACAAGCCCTAGGACACCGCGACGGAGATCCCGAGGCCATGTGTTGAAAAGGCTGACTATTAGAACACGGCAAACTGGATAGCCATGTTGAAGGGCGTCGCGGTCACGATCTTGTTCTTCGAGTACCAGAAGAACAACTCGCTATACACGGACAACAGCATACTCTAGTTTGCACTGTGAGTTGCGCTACAGGTAGGGGAACTGGGCGTCAACTTATAGCATCCTACAGTAATCACTTGATTGGATGAGTGCATGGCCGGGGAGTGAATCCCCCCTATTATGTAGCAGTTAAATGCCGAGCTTGAGTTTGGTGAAACGCACCGCAATATTATCTGTTGGATCTAATCTTTTCTTCCAAACCAGTGAAGTTACCATTGATATGAGACGAGTATGTGAGGGTAGGATGAAGTGTATTAGTTCAAGGTGAGTCTGGATAGGAGGGCGAAGCCCTCCTATATATGTAGATAGATACAGGTGACAAGGGTCGTATAGTCCCATATTTCAATATTCTCCTTCAATATCTATTTAATACAACATATCACGATATACACCTATGTTGGCGCTCTAGGGTCATTATGAGTACAACGTATCACTTACTTGACCTGGACTAAAGCATTTATATCATCTCAGACAATGTGTTGGATTTGCCGACTAAGCAGAACCTAGAATACTTGAAAGTAATCTCTATTGATGAAGCCCCGAAAGAACTTGATAAAACATAAATTTTACACCATATTCCTGCCTTTTCATGTCCTCTATTGGATCGAAGTATTACAGACTTCTAGGTTTTCCCAAAAGACAAGAAAATCAACCACCGTGGGTACAACTAGTAACTGCATAGAGCAGTGTTCCAAATTCATCAACATCTTCTAGCCACTGGTCTACTCTTTTGCGTCTTTCGAGGAGACTAGATTCATCTATGTCTGGGGGAATGGGCCAAAGTTCGTCAATGCGAAGACCCTCTTTCACGCGATCTGGTAAGTAGCTGTTATATGCCGTTTGCCATTCTTTTCGCGTCTCTGCTCTCCATAAGAACTTGTTTGATGGGGCGGGTAGCAATCGTAGTTCAGCGCCAAGAAAGGTTTGAAATTCGTCCTGAGCCGAGAGTACGCTGTCGAATAGGTACATTACGAATAGTGTACGTCGCTTTGCCTCTGCAACGATCCATGCTTCCCATCGTGGACGAGCATGATGTTGTTCCGCTGCACACATGACTCCTCGCCGACTACTTGAGCGTGCAAGATCTTGAAGGCTTGTCATTGCTTGTCGGAGGAACGGATGAGAAAACTGGCCAAGTCTGAAGAAGAGGACCATGGAGTAAATCAGATATGCTTGAAACGCTGAAAGGAGTTCCAAATCATCATATGCTCCCTGCTTCTCGTAGAGGCTGCTCATCTCTCTCTACAGAACGTCCACAGCGACGTTTTCACTACTTGGTAATGGCTTTTCGCAGATGCGAACCAAACTCAGGCAAGTAGAAAGTTGTGGTTTTACAGATATTGCAGTCATTTGCAAGGAGTGTACAAATGGTGGGACTCCACGGCCGTGTACCGCGACGGCTGCGTACGACTTCAGAATCCTGTGGGCAATGCCGTGATACTAGCGGGGTTTTCTTTGGCATGCTTTCCGGGAGAGGCAACAGAAGAATTTAGCCAGCGATTGCTAATGTCATCAACATTGATGGGGCTAAAGAGTCCTAGGCTCGAAAAGTCAAGCATTTCCGGTCCTCCCGTCAGACGGCCTATGGCGTTCAGCCTCAAGTCTTGGAGATTTCGATCACTAGATGTCGTAGAGCAAGTACTAGCAGAGCTATTACCACTCATGGACCGGGTCGTTTCAGCGATCGAACTCTGGGAACTTGTTCCGATAGGCGGCTGGCTCTCGGGTCTAAGAACTAGACCCTGTGGTACGGGAAGCGGGCTATTCGATGCTGCTACATCATTATCGCTGGCGCCATGAGCTGAGCTTCCCAACGGCGGAACTTGGGGATACGTGCAAGGCAAGCCTCGTAACGCACACCTAGAACAACCTCTTAGTTTGCGATCGCATCTTGCCTTGGCAGCGGAACAGTTCTGGCAAGCCCTTTGCCGAGAAGTGGCAAATCGTGCAGCCTTCATGGCGACACTGAAGCCTCGATTGATGATTCTCTGGTGGCGAATAAGTCTACACTCTGACAACAAACGCTGGTTCAAGGGAGTTCATGTAAGGCTTGATGGTGTTGTTCTAGCCGAGCCCATGTTGCTGTTTGCACTACCTGTCTAAGACTTGTTGAATGGGGCTCAGCAAGACTGCTATCCAATAAAAGCCGACGAATGAGTACCTGGTGACTTACCTATCACGGCGCTGCATGTGGCTGTCTTCGGTGTGCCGGCTCCCACCATTTACATCGTAGCCCGATCGTCCTTTCTACTTACACCGGGGCCGGTCAACCTTGTCTTTGAAAAGAAACTATCGGGAATCTGACATTGACCCAAACAACATCGGGGCTTATCTCCTCACACCGTCACTTTGCTTCTCCTCATGCAACACTTGGTGCTTGCTTCACTGCGGTGCTACATGCGTGCTTGGTAGATGCTGTTACACTCCAATATCGAAGATCGCGCGGAACGCACCGCAATGTCCTCAATCAAGCGCTCGCATTCATGAGTGACGCAAAAGAGAAAAGAAAAAAAGCAAACAAAGCTTCTGCATTTATCTGGAACAGGCCGTCTGGTTGGCAAGCTAGTGGTTTGTGTTCAACGAGAGCACAAGTAAATATACCTATCACCGAATGGGTCCATGTCAGACTTATTGCACAGGTACCCGCTACGTAATTCTCTCTGGGCTTTTATCTTTTCCCTACCCTTTTCTTATTTGCCTTTTCTTACCACACCTAGACACGGATGGAATTGCGATCCTTGATTTGAGGTATGGCGCAAGATTTGGCGTCTCGGTTGCTGTAAGATGGTTGCACACTTATTTATGGACCACATGCTGCTGTATTTCCTTGTTGCTCTTTTCCTTTAGCTCCTATTAGGCCTGCACAATCACTCAAGTACATGTGCACAATGGCCAACTACATAGGATGTAATGGTTTGCTACATAACCGGTTCAATACATAGGAAGGTTAAAATTCGTTGGTTCCAAGGTTATATCTACCGAAAGACGTCCTCTCAGCATGTATGAAAAGTTGTCAGTGACTAGTAGGGTTAGATGAATAACCCTTCCATCAAGTAGCTTCTGTATATTTGACCCTTACTCCCTTGCTGCTTGGTGACGTTTCACCTATGAAACAATCTCGCACGGATTCTATGTCTCGTTCTCGAATTGTATCAAACAACTCAAGCTTCCTGCGTCGGAATAGCGATGCAACAAGTATGTATAATTCTGCATAGGCGAGACTATATCGCAGTATGTTAGCCCGTGTTTAATCTTCCAGGTGAATAATTCGTCTCGACAGAAGAGATTGGATATGTTCAGTGTCATTCCCATAGGAGTGGTGATACTCACTGCATACCGGCACAGATGCGGTTTCCACGACTAAAGGGTATGAAATGCTGGTTGAGTTTCTCAATGTCCGGGTTTGTGGAGAGCCAACGTTCAGGACGGAACTCCGAGGGATCTTCATAAATATTGGGATCAAGCAGAACATCACGTATCGTCATACTAACTGGAGTCTAAATCCAAGGCCATGATCAGCAATCTGGGTTTTGCTTAAAATAACCACGAATGGCTGGTTTTAATTATGATGGTATGGGTGTTTATGAGAATAATGACTTACGCCTGCCGGGATAACCCAATCCTTGTATTGGAGTGGTTTGTCTGGAGACAGGATAGGAAGCCTTGAAGTAAATAACGCCATAATGCGAAGGCTCTCTTTAATGACAGCTGTCTTCGAAGTTTTAGTAAGCGTAATATTTCCCTAGAAGGAAACCATAGTATGCTTACCAGCCATGGGAGGCGTTCCAATTCTTTCAACGGTGGTCTGGATGATGGATTAGGCATAACAGTTTTGAGCTCTTCTTCCAGCCTTAGTAACACCGTATTTTTGTTGCTCAACAAGAAATAGGTTGCCGTTGCCATAGTCCTAGCAAGAGTCTCGCCACCTGCCGATAGCGATACGAATGCCTCCTGCGACATACGATCGGAAGCCTTTTCAGATAGTGGGATATTATTATTCGATAATATCGTCTGGAATATGTCCCGAGGACCCTCAACCTTCGCAGCATCCTGTTTTTGTTTGTTGCGAGACTCGATTGCCATGAGGGCCAACTTCTCCATGTCCTTGTTGACAAGTAAATGTAAGTAAGACTAAAGATAAATAATAAATAATAGAAAGGAAGAAACAAAGTCTAGCGAGAGCAAATCTCTTACCCGATGTGAACCTACTATCCGCGAGAAATTAGGCAAGGTTATCTCCAAGAGCACCACAGGCATCTTCAGTACCAAAGAAGTCACCCAGCTGAAATTCCTTGCTAGCAGAGTCCATTCAGCTTGGGCTTTGATACTTTCACGCCATTGGAAGGCCTTTGTTTCGTTCTCGAGAAGAGTACTGGATTGACCAAGGGCGTACACCGAAATGTTCTCAGTTGTGAAGGCAAGGTAGTTCTTACGCATCTCAGTATAACCGTCTCGAGCTATTTGTTGATCCAAGAGACTAAGGAGCAGTTCGGTGTGGTCGTATATCATCGGTGCTGCGCCAGCAACCGCAGATTTGGAGTACAGTGGGTTGATTGCAGCGCGCCTCAGTCGGTGGAGGTCATACGCAACCGTACCGAAGGCTAAGGGACTTTTAGTACATATGATTATATGAAGTAAGTTCTGAACAACTCACTAGCTTTTGGAGTGCCGCCCACGTTGGCGAATGGTGCATATTTGTTGCGTTTTCCCTAGCTAATATGAGCAACCATATTATGTCTCGAATGGTCAAGTTTCGTACGGATGATGAACCAGTGTAGAGTGTAGTTAGCCATGTAGAGTCTCGGACGTGGATCTCATGAGGGTTAATTCGAACTATAGGACCTACTTCATCTGTTAGTATCCATCCAAGAATCTTAAATAATGTGTTTCAGGAAGTATGACACCAGGTAGCTGTAGTTCTAGTTCCTTTCGCAACAATTGAGTTGCTACCTATTCCCATACACCATGTGCATTGTGACAATATGTAGAATCACTCATACCATATTTGTCGTGCATTTTCGTAATCGTCTCCATAAACATCCCCCCTTTCGAGGGCCAAAGGTCAATGCACGTCTCGTACCATCCTGTTGCTGCGGCCAGTTTAGGACCTGGGAACCTAGCCAAAGGGTGGAGGTAGAGACGATAAAAAACTAGTGATATCAAGTATAGCGATACAATTGCGGCCAGTGACATCCAATGTATGTCAAGAGTCATGATTGCTGTGGTAAGTTACTGAGGGCAGATATAAATGTTACTAGAGAACGGAAGGAATCTAGGCGAGCTGGATGATGTGTTTTAAAGAGTTGTAATACAAGCCAAAAGAAGATGTGGAAGCGAACTGGGAAGTGGATGTCATTATGGGAGTCTGGCTGAAGATTCTGTTTTTAAGGGGATTTATCGGTATATGTAGGACTCTGCTTATTTATTGGCAATTTTTAAAACGATTCTATTACAGGATGTGCATATCTACTGCGGTGTAAGATGGTACACAGGTTCATACTACCATGTGATGCTATTGTGTAGGTTAGGACTAGTGTAAGAGAAGCGGAGTCTTTTGATACGATGAATTAGGAGGGGTATGAACAGGCTAGTTATACCTGGTGTAACTGTGACGATGCCGTGGCGTCTTTATCATCCCTGGTCAGATAAGAGGGCTACTTACAAGTCAACGGTATACTATACATACCTAGGTAGGTATCTAACCTAAAATCCGTGGGCTTGTCTCACATTTTTCCTCGCCTTCCTATCTTGTTTAACTATAGTTATTCACGGTAGTCATGCCATCCCATCCTACTTTGATTCAACCAGGTACTAGCAAAATCAAGGTCCTCTAATTAATCACTTAAATATTTGGACCTATTATCATGTTACTGTCAAATGTACCAAGGAGATAGCCGGGATAAATTTGATGCCTAGTGAATCAATCATATCACTAGTAATATCACACAATCTTGAGAGAAACAAGGCTCTGGAGACTAGCTGACCTCGAAGAATTGTAAGGGGGTGTGGAAGTAGATAGATTATCACAGGTAACATGTAAGCAGGACATTGGTATATTGTTTCAAAGGTAAAGGTTGGAGTAAGTTGAGTGATTGGCCAATTTAGAACCATATGTAGTAATAGTTGACTAACTGTATATGTCCTTTCACACCTAAAAGGCTGTTTTGTCTCCGGTCACCCTCGTACGTCTTGTTTCCGCCGTCGCAAGCCTCGCTCACGATAGTGGCTTGCTTCCCAACAGTAATCAATAGAAACATGGCAACCCCTGCTAGCTTTAGATTCCCTCCTCAGAAAGACTACTCTTAAGAAATTAATAACATGTTATTAATTGATCTACTCTTTTATGTTTTATATTCGCTCTTAACTCGTATAGCATCCGGTCTAGCTTTAAGTATTTGGGCTCTTTTCTCACAACCATGAATATGAGGCTGTAAATTACTGAATATCGGAAGTTGCAGATCTAGCTAGATCACCTAACCTAATATTTCTCCCGGAGATCGCCAACTTCATATATATTTTCACTTTATTCTGACTTTGTTTGACATTTGACTTGTAAAATAAGAATACCCTCAGAAACAACGGCTGTCGTACGGAATGTCACATGGAAGCGCCGCCAAGACTAGTTGGTCATGAGCCTGATGTCTATTGGAGATCAATACGAGTCCGAGAACCAATGTGCATAGGAAGATAGCTGTCTCAGACAGAGAATAACGTGTATATATACTAGAAAATTCCTGGGTAAGGCTAAGAAGAAACTTAGACTCTTAAGTCCCTTGAGACCAAAGAGAATTATTAGTTAAAATTGAATCTCAGTTCCAGGCGCATTAGCCCTTGTCACAACGGCTGTCATCATCACAAATGCAAGCAGACGAAATGAAGTAAAAAGCAAAAGGAACAATCGGTCGGAGTACAGGTGCTAAACTTAAGCTGATATTGCTTTGGATTACTCTGGCTCTGTACTAGCCGTCTGTTAATTACCTGACAATTGAATTAAGCTATAGGTAACCCTATTTGATCAACTAGCCTCTTCCTTAACGTTTCTTTCGTTTCGCCTTCTACATGATTAACCCCTATAAGCCACTAGACCTAACTCTGCGGTTGACGAATTGCGTAGGATTACTTAACGTTGGTGATGTTCCTTTGCGGTGAGAAGCTTTCGGGTTGTAAATTTCGAAACCATTACTTAAACCTCGAGAAAATTTACCTGGATGATTAGAATGGGCGCTCTAACAATCCACCGTCTTCTACAAGGTTTGCCATAATAGCATTGTTAGCAAATTTGTATTCTTTCGGTATGCAGCCCCTTACTGGAAGTGCACCAACAATGTCACGTTTAATGCCCAATCCGGAGAACAAGACGCAGCCCCGCTTTGTGGAATTGAACGTCGTTTGTCAGACACATCAACATCCCAAACCTGACCTGAACAAACCAAAATTTCCAAGATGAACTTCAATTTCTTCCGGCGACAGCAAGCGCGCTTCGAGCGATCTAACCTAAGGACATGGGACCTTATCCGACGTAACCGCGAAGAAGTAGAAAGGGCCGCAGCATCCATCACCACTGTTAGAACTGAAACTGAAGCATGTGATGATGACGACGCAGAGGCGAACTTACCACGCTATCCGCTCAGCAGGCTTGAGAGACTGCCGGAGGAACTACAGATCTACATCATGAAGTACCTCGACTACGATAGTTTGTATCGACTGAGTCAGACGACATCACACTTCCTAAAACTCTCTTTTGACGCCACATTCGAGGCGGATCCGAGTTGGAGAGCTTTTCGGCATACGGCTGATGGCTTGGGTGATGGCCCTAGAAGACGCATCCTAGATGGATCGGGTACGAGAGGTCCAGGTTCTACTTCTACTGAGTCGCACGAACAGAGAGTCCCCTCTCGACCGTCGCCCTGTTTCCGAGACCATAACGCCGGAGTAACCAATTTGGGAGAGCAGAGCTCCTCAGAAAAGCAACACACAGCCGTGCTCTATGAATCGGATGATGAAGGAGAGACTATGCTTTCATTCATGACTAGGCAGTCTCGGAAATAATAAGCCTTACACAAGCTTCCCATCACCTGTCTGGAGGCAAATACAATGTCCACCAAAAGAATGTCGAGTCGTTGATACGACTACCAGCTGTCTTGCTGCGATGCTATCTGGGTTATCTGGCCTAAAGGAGGATGTTCCAATTCGAATCGATGGTTTCATACCATGCAACGGTTATTATCGCCCTGCTTCGAGACATACATATACCTACATCGTTGTCTACTTAGACAATAGTCATGATTATGGCACAAGATGCTGGCTTCCATATATCTAATACATGGATAGCTTAGCATCGTTTTTACACTACAGAAAATATTATTGTACCTTCCTCAGCCCCTATTCGCAGTATATGTGAGACTATCAAGTTAGACAAGTGTTACTCTTATATATAATAATCAAATATTCATACATATACAGCCTAAGCCCGTGATTACCAATCAGGCTGGCAGGTCAAAGTGGTTGACAGTAATCTATATACTTACTCCGCTAGCGTAGATCATAACTATACAGAGCCACCAACAGGGCTAACCCCTACCAGATTTAGCAACTCGTGGCGCACCCACGATAGGGAAATGACCTAGTCCCAACCTAGAAGGAGAGAAAAAAGGAGAGGACGATGACTGCTACTATGACTTTATAAATGATGCTGGAATTATTCTAAAAAGGAATACATACTGCCCATGGGAGCACAATTAATGTTCTTCTTTAAGCAGTCATACATCGCAAGATATGAATTTTGTCCTTGCAAAAATGCACCGATGGACTCGGCTCCGCCGTACAAGTCAACGAGGAATCATAGTAGTAAAATAAACATTTCTGGTCCGGTGAAGGGAATACATCGGTAAGATTTTTCCGTTGATAATAATTAAAGGTATAGTCCACTGGAAGAGCGCTTTTGCATTGTTCCTAGGATTATGGTCAGGTATGAAAGGGCATGCCAAATGAATTTTGAGAAAAAATCCTATGACCTTGTGAGTAAGCATATCCTCGACATATCCGCATAGGAAATAATTTTCGTATGCTTACGGCCTGATAAGAGGTAGCTCTGGCAGGGCGTACTTTGAACAAACTTCGATGACGCGGCTGCTATCAAGACAGGCCAACTGAAGCTCCCCAAAAATCAATTTATCTCAAACTACCATGTACTATGGCATATGAATGTGTGGTTTGCGGAGCCCTGATTTGATTGGCCAAACCGACGGTTGCAGGGGTAATATAATCGATGCCAAGAGCACAGCTCAGGTCGCCGTATGGTTTATAGTGTAGCTGATGGGACTACCTAGGTATGTGCCCCTGCCCCCGGACTGAAAACAAAAGGAGCAGACTGCAAGGGACCGGTGAAAACCCCAACAAACATGTTGGAAATAATATACTCCGCGGTGCGACCTCGTATTAATCTGGCGAATTTCAGATTCGCCCTCGAAGCCTCCTTTGCGGATCTGCTTTCATCAGAAGACCTCGACAGAGATTACCTGGGTATGAGCGATACGTCAAAGTATAACAGGAGTTGAATAGAAGAGAAAACTCTTGAACACGGCTTCTCTTTACGGGCACATCCATAATGATATATCTCTCGAGTGAGACCTATCGCGATCTATCGGACTGGTCCGAAACAGAAGACAGGCGTCAGCACGGAATACCATAATACTTCCACGCCAACTCAGAGTCCCGGTCGAGTATTGTGAGTTTTAGTTATACATCCATAGCAGGTTCTAAGGGCAAAAAGATTTATAATTCAGCCTTGGCGATGCTTCAGAGAACTGGAGCGGTTAGCCATATTCGGCTTCAGCGCCGGTCTCCACCACATAGCCTAGGGTGGCTGAAGTTGAACCACGCGGAATGGAAATATGAGGTAGACTAACCCGAGATTACACGGGGACGGGCTAATGAACCCGAGTCATCGGGTCAGATCGACGTCGGTCGTGATAGTAGCGATCACTGTTCGTCCAATCAAGACGGCCCGGCCATCGCATATTCTCTGCTGATGTTATATTTGTTTAAAACATTACATGGGGGGTAGTGTGATTTCTAGAGCCTCCTGTATTCTATTGCTGGTGGGTATCGTCCCTATTGTACCGAACCGCTCGGTTATCCGCTGAGCCTCTTATCCCCTCAGGGGTAGGTAGATGAGGAGTATAAAGCATCATCCCATCTCTCGAGGATGTAGGGTCTCGTCATCATCATCATCTTCCTACAAAGTCATCCTCACCTTCTTTCTTTAGATAAATTTGCTCTTTTAAGCAGTGCTTAAACATTCTTTTTTCTATCCAAGCAGGCTTAGAATCTAGTTACCACATTCATTCACAAATCAGCTTTTTATCACTTCCATACCATTCAAGATGCAGTACCGATTCGTTCTTGCAGGCGTCGCCTCTCTGATCTTCGGCGTCAATGCCGCTCCTCAGCCTCTGGTCACTCCAGCCCCTGCTCCGGCACTGAAGAAGCTAGCCCTCCGTGGTGAGGTGCCAGCCTCATCTGGCAGTTCCATCCTCAAAGAGGTGAAGACCATCGCTGCGGGCGAGACCTTTGATGGTGGCATGTTCGTATATGACCGTGGCGTCGACTGCTCTGGTCAGTCTGAAGGCGGTGACTCCGATGCTGTCTTCCAGATCGAGAACGGAGGTACTCTTTCCAACGTCATTATCGGCCCCAACCAGGCCGAGGGTGTCCATTGCCAGGGCGCCTGCACCCTTAAGAACGTGTGGTGGAGTGCTGTCTGTGAGGACGTAAGTAGCTTTTAGCCCCTTAAGCCAGCAAGTGAAGCTAATCGCCACAGGCCTTTACCATCAAGAAGCAGGATGCTGATGAGACCACCTATATAATCGGCGGTGGTGCCTTCGGCGCCGAAGACAAGGTTCTGCAGCACAACGGCGGTGGCAGCCTGGAAGTCAGCGACTTCACCGTTGACGACTTTGGAAAACTCTACCGATCCTGCGGCAACTGCAAGTCCATGTACGAGCGCCACGTTACCCTGACCGGGATCACCGCGTCGTCTGGGAAGTCGCTCTGCGGTATCAACTCGAACTACAATGACAGCTGCACCATAACTAACAGCTCCGTCACCGATGTCAAGGACATTTGTGTCACCTACACCGGCAACGATGATGGCGACGAGCCGACGAAGAACGGATCCGGTGCTGACGGGAAATACTGCATTTACGATGAGGCCGAGCTCTCCAGCTAAGGGAGCTTCTAGCTCCAAGCAAACAAGGCATTGGACTTGTCATCCAATACTTGCTGTCTCCTCCTGGCAAATGGGAGGTGTTTTTCCACGATGACGAAGGGGAGGATGACGATGGCAATTGGTACACCAGTTTGGGAAACCACTGAGGCACCCCTAGAGGCAAACGAGCCATCAATTCTTGACTGGTCATGTCGATCAAATTCACTGCACCTTAGTAGTTGATTCTACTTGTAAATGTTCTTTTCAATACCTGTAAATATGAATAGCATGGTTATGCAAAATTTCCCGAAACCTTTTGGCAGCTCACCAATCCGCTAGTAAAATCAGCGTCGAGAGAATCCTTGATCTTGGGACAAGTTACACATATTTAGATACACCTTGTCACGATGCCAGCCAACAATAGAGGAGACGCCGTTTTTGTTACACAGAGAGCTAGAACTATATATCTATGACGAAGCAGCCTTTTTGCCTGTAGTAACTCCTATATTTCCCGGTCATCTTTGTACAACTCGTTTCTCAATTCTACAAGTCTCCGCTGACATATGCCATGATAGTTAGCCTCTTGGGAAGGCTTTTGACATACTTGGAAGAAATCTAGTGGCTATTCCTTTTGTGAAAGTAATTAACACATGTAACCTCACGACTGGTATAGATATTTACCATTTTTAGGACATGCCATTGACAAGATAGCAAATTATCCGCAGGCAACAATAAAAATTTTTCGTTCTCTAGTAGTCCTCATTGCAGACTCTCCAATGTCTGATTTTACCGGTATGTCCGTGCCGTATTCTATTGTTACCTTGGGTTCAATGATAAATTCCACAATAAGCTTCTTCAAGTTGACAATAACAATTACTTCCATGTGAATCCATAGATTACCCTTATGTCCCCTAGAGTGAATATTCGGCTACTGCAGAAGTTTATAAAAGAATATGAATCGCCGCCTGAATTATCACATCTCACACCTTTTACCCACACTCTCATCTTTCAAGGGCTCAAGAGAAAGTACTGATATATGCTACTCTTCATCCTCCAAAGCAACCACGAACAAGAAATAATATGTAAGTATCTCCAGCCTTCCAATTCCTACTACCAATCAGCTACATCACGGTTATTCAGTATCAATTTTTACATCACACAATCCTACTCTAAAGATTGCTCATCTTACTAACTCAAAAGTCCCGAAGTAAAGTTTCAATACAGACTTCCTCCTGCCAAAGTTATGGATCGTTTCTTCGAATATATACCGCGCCGTACGGCATTCTCAACATCATCGGAAGAAATCCCACGAGGCAGCCAGCGATTTCATGGACGTGCCCAGAGTCAACACGGCACCCAACCCGGTAACGCTATGAACGCCACCGATATGTATATGTCGTTGCATTCTAGTATGCTAGTACTAGAAGACCGAATTCACATGATTTCTATCGAAGCCGGGAACCAATTACGGCACCAAGATAGAATAATCGCACAGCAAGACAATACAATCAGAGACCAGAGGAACGAGCTCGGAAGGCTGCGACTCCAAATGAGGGACTTTGAGAGTCTCAGATCTGAGACTCGATCTGTCGAGTTGGAATATCTTGACAGGATATATCACCGAAATCGACAGGTACGTTCAGATCCCCTTGCTAAAGTTACTTGGGCTATGAGAATACTAATACTATTGATTCTACTCAGATTGAAAAGCGCATTGCAATGCTTATCGTCGTCATAGTCTTGTATATGGTGTTCCATGTTCTTGGAGCCATTGCATCGTGGGACTCTGGTTTGAAGACGGAGAGGGTTTGAAGAGGGTGAGGAATAGGTTTTTGCGGTACATTATTTTTGCAAGTTCTGGCAACGCGTGTAGGCTCTTGAAGGAACAGTTATCAAGACCTCGCTTAGATATACCAATACCAGGCTTTTGATTTCAATATGTGTCTAAATCTGTTTTATGCCCTTTCTGTTAATTATTCCAAATGCAGTGCAACTTTAGACGACGTAGGATGCCTTAACCTGTGCTGGATATATCTAGAGGAAATCCACCTATAGGGAAATAGAATCTGCAGAGACCATGGGAAAATATCATGTAGAAGAAATCAGTCACCATTAGAAGTAGCAAGATTCAACTTAGTTTAGCACTCCAGTGACATAATCTACTAGTTTTTATTACCTTGTAAATAGTAAATACTACGTTTTAATAAGAAGCACCGTAACTAACTGTGAAATGAAATATTCTGAACAACGGAGGTGTTGAATATATGTGCCTTTGATTTTACCAATTTATCCACAGCTCTGCTCTCATCCATTCATTACCTCTGATAACAGCCATTCACCCGTGTCATGATGCTTCCACTAGCAACCCAGAGCGGGTCACGGCTGGATAAATATTTTCTAACGTGTTTACATCGCTTGTGTCTCTATTGTTTTATTTGTTTATTGTTCTATTGATGGACTTGGAGTGAATTCAAATCAGCTTACTTTGCTACCTCTATTTGAAAGCACATAAATACCTAGGTCTCTCTCCTCATCTCCTACGCATCAATGCCTTTCCACCAACCCATCCAACTCAACACTTTCTGCTTGACACATTCTTCAATCAACCCATCAACCTATCTCTCCAACAACCAACATGGAGCAACGAACCACCCCACCTGAGGTACATGTTCCTAGTTTGTTGCTTTTATCCCTGGATACCTTGCTTGGTACCAAAGACGTATATTTCAATTCTGTCATTTTCACAGTCTCCTATTCCACCTGTCATCAACATGTTTCTATAACTTAAGCGAACTTCACTTCCTCTCCTTCTAAGCCCAATATACCTAAGCCCCCTTTCTTCTTTTCCCTTTCTTTCCGTCCCATTAACCCATGTCCTTTCCGTCTACGCATCCCACCCTTCCTTCATTTTTGTCTTTTTATTTCAATTACTTGACCCTCAGGCTTGAAGCTGGTTTCGATGTTTAACATTTTATTTTCTAGAACTCGCCTGCGCGCCCTTCGGCGACCCCTGCTTCAGTAAGTGAATTACTAGCTTAATGCACGCAACACCTTTCCACATCCTAAGACAAGATTATTCTCAATTCTTGTATCTTCCACAGCTTCATATCCTTCTGCGTTAAGCTGGAATGGTCGGCTAATTAGGTACTAGCAGAGCTCTGGCTCTTCGGTGTCGGGCGGCAGCCCTCAACTTCGTCTGCGCGTCCCCCAGCCAGTCAATCTCACTGTAAGACCATGCCCGGCTTCGAGATTGGTTCCGTCAACTCCTTACTAATGGTGTGCAGCAGGGACACACCGGCTCCAGTGGCAATGGTCGTCCTGCAACTCCCGGTTCTCCTGATCCAGCTAACAGGCTACCGAGCTCCGGGTCATCTGGTTCCGTGAGTCGTCAATTTTAGCTCAACTTTGAATTCACGATGGCTAATACAGGCAACAAGCTGCGTCACGATGTTCTCATGGCGAACCTGCGTAACTCGGCCTCCGGGCGACGCGAAATCCCTGAGGGCGATAACCCCCAAATTTCTGCCGAGGAAATGGCAGAGGTTCTCGATAATCTGGTCAATGAAAGCATCCGCAAGGAGATTGCTGCGTTTATCCAAGGACGTAGTAACGCGGAACATATGGCGCGTTTCGAAACTATCATCGAACGTGTAGAGGCTGGCAACAAGGACGTCAAGGACATTATGGACCGTATGGAATCATACTACGGCATGCTACTTGAGGAGCTTCATTGCAAGCTAAATTCCAAGGACAGGGTCCTTGCCAGCACTATGGAGAATAGTGAACGCGAAATGAAATGGGTAAGTAAACATACCAGGGCTTTGAACATTACACACGTTGACATCATACAGCTGTACAGAGTCCTCCTCTTGCTCGTGAGCCTTGTTCTGATCCTTCTTACGGCAATTGCCATCAAGCTATGAACTGGCTACGTACGGGGTATATCGCTCTGTATTCTAAGATCTGGTGCGATTCGTTTCCCTAATTCTCGCCAAACTCTATGGCGGGTTAGCTCAACCATCATTTTAGTTGGGCCTAGCAGTCACGATCAGTGACTATTGGGGAGCAACTATTTGTTTTTACGGATCTCATTTCGTCCGTAGGAGTTCAGTCTAGTGAATTTCGATTGGTTTTACGTTAGAGTACACTGTAAATGGAGTTATGTTCTTGCCATGAATTGTCTTAATAATAAACTATAACCATTTCTTAAGCCAGACAAACCACGGGAAAGATTTACAGTCGTCGAGCTAAAGGTATGACCTCCTGAATATTGTAAAATGTTGACATTGACGAACTTGATCGTGATCATGGAACACTGGTACACTGTTGAAATATGGGGTATACGATCCCTGGTCATCTGTATCTACATATATAGGATGGACTTTGCCCATCCATCTAGGTTTACCTTGAACTAATACACTTGATCCTATCCTCACATCTTCGTCTCATCTCAACATACACAACTCTCTATCCCTTGCCCTCACCAATGTCTCCTCTAGTTATCCATAGGCCAGAATGTCTCACAGCATTGGCTAGCATCGCCCTCAATTCTAATTATAAATCTACCACACACCCATAATACTCCAGCGGATCATATGCATCAAACCCGATATACAATAGTAATAGCATCTGTCAACCTATCCAAGAGTCACTTGCTTCTTGCCAATTTTATCCAGGATGCAAGAAAAGGGGTAGTTATTATGGAAATAGGGTGGCTGGGAGAATATATGAGTTCACACCTATCTTGATAGTTATCACTGCTAATATAGATCTATCTGGACCTTTCTAATACTGCTCGACGACAACCGTTGCCACGTCTTGAGTAAATTACTCCACTCAGCACAATTTTTATTACTCACCTAGGTAGGCAACTTGATGACTATGTTGCCACAAAAAACCCATCTCAGCTTGTCAACTACTAGTGTCACACAGATTGACACCTATAAGCGCCGTCAAGGCCAGCTTAAAGGCTATTCGGGATAAATACGAGTGCAAGATGCAATGGTACTAACATGCATAGGATCAGAGATGCCTCAAGCAGCAGAATGTGTATATATATAGGCAGAAAATTCCAGGATGAGCTCATGAGGGAACTCAGACTCCCAAGTCCCATGAGACCGAAGAGAATTATTAATTGGAATTGAATCTCAGTTCCAAGCTAGACAGCCCTTGTCACAACTAGCTTTGCCGTACCTAGGAACACATGACATATGCCTCAAACGCATATAAACCACTTCATTCATAATTTATGAGAATGTTTCAATGAAGAACCAGCTGTCAATCTGAGGAAAAGCTTTCACGAAATCGAATAGTCTATCCCCGATCCCACGCCAAACACGTGCTTAACCGTTGCCCATTCAATGGGTCCCCAGAATTCCACTCCACGACGCACGCACGAAGGCTTCTTTCTTTTTGAGTCGGCTCACGATTAGCTTTAAGCCGCATAAAACTGCTCGAGCCCGCAGAATCGGCACCCAGCATCTGTGCATCGATCTGTCATCCAGCCCGGCTCCAGGCCCATCTCGGCGCATAGCTCCCTGTTTTTGAACACTGTCTTCAGGGCCAGGAAATAACAGGTGTCCGTCAATTTTCCCTTGCCCAGGGTGATGTCGTAGTAATATCTTCCGTCTCCTGTTTTTTCCATGTTTTCCGTTAGTTAAAGACTTTTCCTTTTTACCATCTTACTTTCATATTTTATAAAATAGAGAAAGAGGGGCAGAGAGAGAAGGGGGGGGGAGCGAGGGAGAGGGAGAGGGAGAGAAACTAGCCCCCCAAGCAAAAGTTGATCACGATGATAATGACTTGTAATTATTGCACCGAGCACCGACGGCCGGTATAATACATAAAGGAGTAGAGAGAAATGTGCAACGTACCGAGATCCCCGTGAGCTATGGAACCGAGCCTAGGCGCTACCATAGAGAGGTCCAGGTCGGCCGTGATCTCGTCCCCGAGGTCCCTCGATGCGTCGTAGGTGACCCTCCAGCGGTTCCGCTGCTGGCCTCTCCAGTTGGTGTCGATGCCCTCGAAGGTGACCTTAGCCTGAGCCTGGACGGCCAGCGCGAGGACCGAGGTCAGGATGGTGATCGCTTGGATCTTCATATTCTTCTCCTTTGTATACTTTTTCTCTTTTCTCTTTTCGAGGGGGGACGTTATAATTTACCGTGAGGTCACCGTTAGCGTCGATAAAAACAGTCGCAGTATTATTTCGCCAAGCGGGAAAGTAGAGAGTTGACAACGATGGCTCTTTACGGAGAACATGGGCTGGTAGAGGCGTCCATGGAACATTATATCAACATCTTCATATTGTATATATATGTGTATTTACATCCAATAGTAAATGGCAATTTACTTTGATTATTCTACGTTGACCATGACATCAACTCGAACGGCACAGCATAGTATTCTCCTACTAAGCATTTTTTATGCCCAAGAATCAGGACTATTCAGGAATGAGGATTCTAGTCAGCTACAGCTTTCTAAGAAGAGGTAGTTATAAAGATCAATTCTTACTTGTAGGTAGTTACGATTTCCAGGTTAGGTAGCAGGTCAGTTCACTGGATGATTTTAAGTATCCAGCCACGTTACGTAGGGGTATCGGCCTTCACGTCTTCAATGTACCTAACCACTTTAGTTGTCTTGTTTGTATTACACTACTACATAGATGTAGGGCGTATAACGCTTGCATTAGTGTCACATGACTGACGAACCCACTGGCATCATCTCACCACCGTTAGTAACACTACAAACTAATACCTTTAAGAATAAAACAACCATACCTAATGATGAGTATAAGCATTCCATGACAGTTAAGATCATTCCTATCCTCGTATTGTGCCATAAGCACAAGTGATCTTATTTCTTCCGTCATCTGCAGTTTAGTGAAATGCTCGCCCTTTTAAGTTACCTATGTTATCTGGAGTCAGCAACGAGATATTTTATAACTAATATGCCTGTCAGCAACCTATAAAGGAATTGGGCACACACCTGGATCTAAGCGTGACTTATCTGTGCTTATTATGTGCCGATACGAATTCGAATCCAGTCGCAAATTTAAGACATGTGGGTTAATCTTTCTAACTCGTGGTAAGTTATACGTAACTTAATATATATGTATTTATAATTAATAGCCGGTTCAAAAGTTAACTTAATATATATAAGGCCATCCGCAGCTACCCACAAATTATACCGATACAAGGAAAAGGGAGTGGGGAAAGAGGAAACGACAGGTCTTCTATATTCATCTTTCCCCAAAAAAGGAGAGAGGGGAAAAAAAAGGGGGGGGCAACCGCTTAAATCTTCATAGCGAGGCGAGAATAGATACCTAGGTCATCGATCAGATCGACTCAAGCAAAAGGGCTTGTCTGCTCCTCGGACCACTCCCAAAACTTCTGGGCGATGCCTGTGCCACCTTCGGATTGCGGCTTCGAACCGAGGTATAATGGCTTGCGAATATCGGCGAATCGACCCCAGGGGACAACTGTAAGACAGGGTTTTGTGTGTCAGTATGCGCTGCGAGCCAATAATGTGCTACATAAAATGTGCACTCGAGACTTACTCCAACCGCCGGATTTCTCCATCGTGACCTCATCCGAGAAGGCTGCAAACAGTTCGGTATAGGCCCCGTTGACCGGCGGATATGTTGCCGCGTTACTTAGCATCGTCTCGAAGAAGTTACAGTTGCGATATAGCTCTGACCTGAGGTTACCGGGATTTAGGGACTGTTCGGCACGTCAGTACATCTCGGAGCGCTGAATGCCATATCTTGTGTGGTGGGGTGGAGGACGGCGCTGCTAATGACAACTCACGAGGCTGACGATGCCGTCGTTGCGGTGCCGACGGGCGAATTCGGTGGAGTGATAGTAGTTCCCCGCCTTGCTCATGCCGTACTTGTAAGCGTAAAAGGTGTCCTTCTTGTAGTCGAGATTGTCCAGATCGACGCCGCCCGGAACAGGGATTAAATGCTCGGCAGCCGAGGATGATACCCAAATGATGCGGACGCTGTCTTTCGGCGCCACCTTGGCCGTGTCGACCATGACCGGTGTCAGCAACCTCGTGAGCAAGAAGTGTCCGAGGTCATTAGTTCCTAGCTGCAATTCATATCCCTGGGCCGACTTGCTGCCTTTTGGCGGGATCATGACACCTGCATTGTTGAAAAGCACGTCTAATCTCTGCTCTTTCGCTAGGAATGTCCCGGCCGAAGCCTTGATGGTACTCAAGTCGCTGAGGTCTAGGTGCAAGAATTCCAGCCTACCGGTTGAGGAGGGGTAGGCCTCCTTGATAGAGTGGATCGCGTTGCGGCCTTTCTCCTCGTTCCGCGCTGCGACCCAAACGACTGCATTCTTCGAGTACAGGATGCGGGAGACCTCTTTGCCGACTCCTGTATTTGCGCCGGTGACCAGGTAGACCTATCAAGATCAGCGCCAGGGCCGATGTTATGTCACTGCTGCAGGTGTGGTCACACAACATACCTTGGCCGACAGATCTGGAATGTCCTTTTCGGTATAGCTGGGAGTGCCCGGGAACAATTGGCTCCACGATGAGACGTAAGGCATTATCAATGTTTCAACTTTATGTTTGCTAGGTTGTTGGTTGTGATGTATCTGGTGCATTACTTGGGAATCCAGGAATAATAGATTTAACTCTGCGCTACTATCGATCAGGAGACGCTATGAACCAAACCTAAGTTGGTAGTAGCCTCGGCTTAATTGGTGGTAGGTATGCGCGGTGAGCCGGTGACGTATTTATTCATCGGGCAGTTCCTATTTAGGCAGTGAGCGTAGTACTATAACAGAGACCTGCTGCCTCCGATAGTTTCAACTTTTCTTCGCTTCGGGTAGTCTATTTACCGCTAGTTATCGGGTTTGCAAGTCATCGTTTACAAAATATATGTAGTTACTGAGAAGCTCAGATCGAATAAGCAAAGTAATACATATGAAATCAATCGCAAGCATTCAGTCTTTCGTAGGTATTTTTCAACTTGACGGGCCTACCTAATGTTCCGTGTCATACCCACCAGTAGCATAGCATCATTTGAAGGTAAACTGCGAATGTTTTATATACGTAATACCCCTTCTACATAGGTAGGTATACATCGTATCCTAACCCACTACCCCTTTCCTTCACACATAAATGTTTCATATTAGATTTCTAACCGTTTTAAGAGTAGCAAAAGCATGCTTGTTAATCACACATTACGTCAGTCTGTCCAGCGCTGACCTTTACCCACAGACTTTTCTTCATATATAAGTACCTAAGAGTTATTTTTCACCGAAAGCCACTTTCTTTTAGGTCAAGCCACTAACCTAGGGTAAAGGAAAACACGCACTCTAAGGAAGCAGAGGTATAAAACATTGACACTATTATCATTGCATTAAAAAAGAGTTGTTGCGCTACGCAGCCTGTGTAGACTAACCTTAAGTCCATCTCAACTACCTTTCGATAGGACAAGTCTGCATCGAAACTAGCGTCTCTTCGACTTTTCAACTAGACATTCATACTCATCAAGCATTCTCAATTGGGTGTATACATATATACAGCATCTCTAAACCTACAGAAGGAACCGCAAAGTCAAATTAGCTTAGTCACTCTGTCGTATTATAAATAAATGGTGCTATTCTCGTCCCCGTGCTCCTTCAGAGACGTGCATAAGCCTTAGTGTCCAGTATATTGATATTACAAAATTGACCTTGCCAGAATAATAAAGACCGCTATTATATCCTTATACGCATAGCAACTATTACTCTCGTCCTACGAGTTTCTACAACTAACCTGTCGACATTAGACCCGAAGCAGATATTAATCCATGACCTTAATTAAATACCTACCTAGCTAGCACCATAAGCTCATGGGCAGTTGAGGCCCCAGTGTGAAGCTGAACCACATCACTGACATCAACGACGATATCCACATTGCTAGTGAACTTCAATACGACGCGTCTGTTGATTTTATTATAGAGCACTAATGGCTGGAATTTACTTTGCCTAGGAGCTAGGTTATTAAGTTCAGTCACTTAACAGACTTATATAGGTACTTTATAACCAATATTACTATATTCAAAATCGTTAGTACGTTCATTAAAGACGGACGAGGTATGAAGTAGTGAGTTGATAACTAAAGGAAAATTAACTCAAAATATATAGGTTATACGGGTGTATACACTGGTTCACAAGGGTGATATAACTCAATTAAAAGGTACCCCGTTGCCAAAACATATGTACTTTTCTTTGCGGCCATACTATATATGTAGAAGTTATTTATTGGAATACAGATTTACTAAATGAGATGATTAAACAGCCCTAAACCTCCAGGAATAATTTATCCAGAGTCTCCTCTGCAGATAATTAGCAGCAAAACGCGGTTCAGAGGTGGCTGAAAAATCAAATTCCACCTCAATTAGGGTATAGTAAATTCCATCGGGCCAAGGGGAAATTTGCATATAGCGACTGTTTGACAATTTGTATTGGCCGACCCATAGCGACGATACCATCGATTATGTGGGCTCCCGAGATCTCGGTATTCCGGTGTCCGGCTTTTTCACCGGGGCAAAGTATTCCTGTAGTCCCTTGTCATCATCAAGCATCCAATACCATTAATAACATTAGTATGATCAAGTACTAAGCGGTAAGTATAGACACAAAGCTGATATGAGCGCTTCTGCTGAAATTGTGTCGTTGTAGATGGCCGTTTGTTGAGAAAAGGGTCAGTGTCCGTGGGCAAAAATCACCCGTAAGAGCGAAAGAGGTCCGTTCTCGTCTATGGGCCAACGCTGGGCCCGTTCGTAAGCCTCAATTCATATGATATGATTTGGAGCGTTGAAAATAGATAGCTACCTAGTCTGTGTTAGACTTTTTGTTCAAAGTCAATAACCGAGATATTCGAGACCGAGAGCAGCACCGGGCCAAGACTTGCTGATGCCCGTACCCGAATAACGTCATAATTCGAAGGAACTGCTGCCGCCACTAGCACCACTTCTATCAACTATTAATTGCAAAAGGGGCAGTCTAAGTGTCCATTCCGACTCAGTTTAGCTTCGAGTCTCCGACTTCAAGTAACCTCTCGGTCTGGCAGCGCTAGCAACATCAATTCAAAAGTTTACAACGGTAGCGCGGCCTATTGTCAGCAATGGCATAACACAGTTTGAGGATGTGATCAGATAAATCTAGACCGAAAGAAGAAAAACATTGTCTTAGATATCATGGCAAAGTCTTCATCCCTTGACCTTCACCACATGTAGTCCGTGGGGAACTCCGCTATGAGCTCTGTAACTAACCTTGCCTTACCTTAGTTCCAGAGACCCACGACGGACCATATGGCTGAATGTTAGTGCCTTTAACCTAAGCCCCGGACGTGTAGGGGATCCGCACATATATGAACTGTGACACTAAACATAGCGTATATAAGGGAGAGAGATATCCCTGCTAAAGTTGATTTTGAAGGATTTCTGTCACAACACAATACAACACAACCATCAGTCAATCACACGGCGATCAAAGCCAATACAAACAATCAAACTCGTATTTCCAACGAGTTCAGTTCATTATTAGACTATAACATAACTACGCCATCTACAAAAAATGGCCAACGGAAACATCTCCTTCGAAGGTGAGCAATCAGTGAGCCCCTGACTAGCAGACGAATAATTGGCACACGGTTTTGAACAAGAAGCTAACAGCGGATAAACAGACTACCTCGGTCTCATGACCTGCCTTGTCGAGTGGGCTGACAGCTACGACAGCAAGGACTGGGACAGACTGCGAAAGTGCATCGCACCGACTCTGAGGGTAAGCCCAGCAACGCCCCCTTCTCTCGCCAAGTCTCTCTCGTCTCATAACTGACGCACGAAAACGTGCTCGACAGGTCGACTACCGCTCCTTCCTCGACAAGCTGTGGGAGGCGATGCCGGCGGAGGAGTTCATCGCGATGATCTCGGACCCGGCGGTGCTCGGGGACCCGCTGCTCAAGACGCAGCACTTCATCGGCGGGACCAAGTGGGAGAAGGTCTCGGACACGGAGGTGGTCGGCGTGCACCAGCTGCGCGTGCCGCACCAGCGCTACGCTGACGCCTCGCGCCGGAGCGTCGCCGTCAAGGGCCACGCCCACTCGACCAACACCCACTGGTACCGCAAGGTCGGCGGCGTCTGGAAGTTCGCCGGCCTCAACCCCGACATCCGCTGGAGCGAGTACGACTTCGACAAGGTCTTCGCCGGCGGCCGCGACCAGTTCGGCGCCGAGGAGGCCGAGGCTGCCAAGGCCGAAGCTGCTAAGGCCGAGGGCATCCCCGTCCAGGTTTAGAGTGTATTATTATATGTACATACATCACACGCACGAGTAACATTGGAGGAATGATAGGGGGCAACAGGGAGCAGGTAGGCAGGACGGAGTTAGGACGGTGTTTGGACGGTCTTTCTATTCCTTTTTTCTTGGGTCGGGTTCCGTGCTCATGGGGAAATCTGTCGGAGTCTGTTTGTCACTGGGAGCTAAAACATCACATATGCATGGCATTGCCAACCATCAACACCATCTTATCCTATAAGCTAGCACGTATAGGATATAGATATAATCATCGAGACCAATTTAAATGCTATTACTAAACATGTTTTCTTTTGACACTATGTTGGGTTTCAAATATTGCAAAGAATATGGCACATACGACGATGAGGCTTGAATAGGAAAGTGGAGTGGGTTATAGCGATATGCGATTGGTTACTACAACGCAGCAAAGAGATCATGGCCCACTCGTTATATTCATCGTCATCCGCCAGCCTTTTTAAACACCAGTTCCATATCTATTGATAGTCTGTACAATATGTATACTTTGAACGCCGTACCACTCACTAAGAATAATATATTCACACCATGAAAGGTAATCCTTTTTCAACTACAGATTTAACTCGACTTTCGATTAGAAAAGATAATTTTAAAAGCTAAAGAAACGAGCTACGAGTTAATAAATATGTTTTAACTCGAGACAGTTAACCAATCCTTCGAGCATTAGACTACACATAACATAGCATAACACCTTACTAATATAAAAACTAACATGAAGTTAATGATTGGCCTATACGCTTACTTACTTGCTTTCCCAAGCGGGAAAAGGATCCCTCTCACGCAAACATAAGAAACCCAGATATTCTCCTGGAGGTATAAAACGTCGTCACATAAGATTCTGGAACAGAGAAGTTCTAGAATAGATTATTTGAGTAGATATACAAAATGGCCCCCAGGAAAGGTAGATAAAAGAAGATCTAAAAAAAAATAAAAAAGAGAATTACAATCCACAACAGAAGAAAATGCCGTGAGGAGCCAAGCGACGACAAAAGGAAACTCATGATTATGCTTAAAAAAGAATCAACACATCATTCCTCTCCCCTTTTTAGGAAGAAAATTTTTTTAACTTGCAGAAAAGCTCCACCGCCACGATCATCAATGGCCGTGGCCGTATCCGTGTCCGTGGCCTCCTCCCCGTCTGAACCACCTGCGCGACGGAAGCCCGGTGCTCGCCGACGTGGGGTAGCCGCTGGCCTCTGCGGCGGGTGCGCCCGTGCCGTAGCTGCTGCTGCTGCCGCTGGGGAACGGCGGCTCGACGTTGTTCGTGACGGTGACGGTGGCCTGCGCGACGGTGGTGGTGACGGTGGCGTAGACCGTCGAGGGCTCCACGCACGGGCACGTCGCGGGGGGCTGCTCCTGCTGCTGCTGGGTCTGGCTCTGGCCCTTTACCTGCGTCAGGGTATCGGTGACGGTCTGCTTGTTCGTCAGGGTGGTGGTGCCGTCGGCCCCGGCGGCGGGGTTCGGGGCCGGGGACGTGCCGTACGCGGGCGGTTGTGAGGTGGTCACGATAGGAACGCTGGCAAGAAATCACTGTTAGCAGAGGGGATTTCCGAAACAAGCTCGTACGATGATGGATTGGAGATCTGTGTTAGTTAAGGGGGGGAGAGAGATAAAGGGACTAACCTTGCAGAAGAGCTCACGACAACGGAGGACGATCCTATCGCCAAAGTGCTAGCAAACTCGCTCATCGAGTAGCTGGGCACGTCTCCTGCTGGCGCCGGCGCCGATGACGGGGCAAAGTAGCTTGTGGCGATCGAGCCCGAGGACACCGACGCTGGAGGTTGCTGCGTGATCGATGCGTATTCGATGACGGTGGTGAAATAATTGCCAAGTGTCAGGGTTGTACGTGGCTTAGTAGTATTTGTATACGGCCCACTCGACCCGGACGCAACCGCAGTTGTTCCGGCTGTCGTGGCCACTCCCGTTGGATAAGGTGTCGGGTTGGCTGGCGCTGGAGTGTCGATAAAACTGATGGTCGACGTTATCACCACGACCGAATCACTAAATGTGTTAGTGAACGTCACGGCTGCTGTAGTATACGATGCACCGGTGACGCCGCCTGTGGCTCCTTGGGGAGCGGATGTTTGAGCAGCAGCCGTGGTTTGGTCTGATACGGGACAAACAGTTGTAGATATCGCAACAACTTCAGTCGTGACCTGACCAAGTTTAGTAGGGCAGTTAGTAACATCCGGCGCGCACGACGTAACCGTGTAAACATTGGTCGCATACACGGTTGATGTGGTATACGACGGTGCTACCGCAGTCGAGTTTGATGGGACTATTACAGGAGCACTGGAACTTGAAGCTGGAAGAGTTGACGAGACTCCCAGGATACTGGTGGAGTTGGCGGGTATTTTGACAGTCTCAGACACAGGTTGTTTAGTTGGCTCGGGCACAACTGAGGATTGGTCTGAGACGGGGCAAACTGTAGTGTAAAGCGCGACCTGCTCTGTCGTGATTGATCCCCTCGTAGTGTAAACACTGCTCGTATAGACCGTTGACGTGGTCATAAGAGGTGCCGACGATATAGAACTATTCAACGAGATGCTTGGGAGCGTCGGGATTGGCGCTGTTCCGCTGCTAACGGGGAGCGCCGAAGTGCTTGCTTTGGTCGGGATCGCAATCGATGAATTAGAGGCCGCCAAAGTTGGGGTCGTCGTCAGGCTTTCTGCCGCGGCAGACGTAGAATTGTAAAAGCTCACGCTAGAAGCAATAATTGACGAAGAGGTACCAACGGAAGGTACATAGCCAGTAGCGTATGAGCCGCCAGGGATGGACGAGATAGCTAGCGTAGCAGAGGTAGACTGCGAGGCACTCTGCAAAGGTATAGACGACGTTGATGTTTCACTCTCCACAGCCTCGATACTTCCACCAAACGTTTTACCATCCAGAACAGTTTTAGTTACTGGACAAATTGTAGTGTAAAGAGAGATTGATTCCGTAGTTACTTGCCCTACCGGACAGTTCGTGACGGTAGGAGCGCACGAGGAGATGGTAACCACATTGGTCGAGTAGACTGTGGACATGCTAGAAGTAACAATTTCAGTACTTACAGAGTACGAGGTTGGTCTCGTCTCCGACTGGGGAATCGACGAGGTAGGTACTGCCACGGTGGAGTTGCTAGCTGAGAAACCACTGCTGACAGACGCGCCCACTGATGCGACGGAGGAGGAGAGTGCATACGATGATGCTGTTGCCAATATAGATGAAGAACTTGATCCAGCGGCAGAGCTAGCTATAATGCCAGAGCTAGAGCCAGTGGGCTTGGACACCTCCGCCTCTGTAACCGGATATGTCGTTGTCGATAAGGAGATCAATTCCGTAGTTACCTGTCCGGTTGGGCAGTTCTTCACCGTCGCTGGGCACGATGTAACGGTGTAGATATTGGTCGAGTAGATGGTAGACACTGTGCTCGCAGTAATTCCACTCGATATGTTTGCGCCTGTACTCGCAACCCCTGATGACAAGGGTACTGATGCGGAAGCACTACCTAGACTCGAAGATGCCGACACGGGTGCAGACACGGAGGAGGACGGACTCGTGGAGCTAAATCCAGCCACGCTACCAGAGCTAGAAGTTCCATATCCTGCCGCTGGCCCAGATGAAGAAAGGAGAGCTGAGCTAGGACTTGCCGCGCTAGAAGCGCTTGAGCTACCGGACGCAGTACCTTGACTACTCGAGGTTCCTAGACTGCTGCTCGCTTGGTAGGACTCGATTGCCGACGCAGGTGTTGCTGGATAGCTCGAGGCGCTTCCGGAACTTGAGGCGCTAGGATTCGACGAAGTCCCTACTGAGGCTCCGGACGTAGTACGTGATACGGCAGACGCGATACTACTACTAGATCCAAGGATATAAGAGCTCAGACTACTTAGGATGCCACCACTAGTAGACGGTGAGTTCACGGGGTAGCCGCTCGTAGCTGCCGCCGACGTGGTCCCTACGGACGACGCTGTGTTAGTAGTCGCCGACTGGCTCACTGGAGATGTTGACGACGATGCATCAGTAGCTAACGATCCAGATGATTGAGATGTATCGGGCTTTGATGCGCTAGGTGACGACTGAGAAGACACCGGGTAACCACCAGGAGAATTGGTTGGCGTAGATTCTGGTGTAGATTTTGGAGAAGTTTCAGATTGAGCAACTGTTAGACTTTCTGAATTGTCATCGGGCGAACCAGTCGGGTACGCTTCGACAGCTGGGTTTTTCTTGACGAGGTTTGGTGAGCCCCTAGGTGCAGGCGACGACGTCGAACCGCAGCCATCTTGAAGCTTTTCGATGCTGCCGATCTTTCCGCTCTATAGCTTGTTAGTAACATGCTAATATGGAATTCAATGGGGTATTCTACATACTCGATCCGTGTATTTGTATTGGCAGGCCGGGTACTTGTTCGTAATATTGACACTCTTCACTAACATGGTGTAAGGAGTCTGTGTCATATCGATCTCGCCGCCGGCCCATTGAATAGTCCAGTAGTTATTGTCAGGATCTCCACCGCCCCAGACACCGAGTTGAAGCTTCATGGGAGACTGTGGAAATACAAACCCTTCGGGGGTGTCCTTGGCCTGAACGCTGCGAACTACCTTATCGTCCACATACCAGCTCATGTGGGTTTCATCCCACTCAACTGAGTACTTGTGAAACTGGATGGCTGGCTTATACGCATCTTTGTCGTAACTAGCGGCGCCATCCCACATTTTTCCTTGTGCGAAGATGTTCGTCTCGACCGTCCACATCCCATCAGGAGGCGGAAACGGTTTCTCTCCGAACTGGTTGCCAGAAAACTCCCAGTCGATCTCATCCTGAACATCTGACCATAGTACTGCGCTACTGACAATTCCTTTGCCTGGAGCTATCTGCATTTCGACGTCATACCGGCCTCCCAGCATGTAAAAGTCTGTCCGCATATTAGGAGCATCGCCTTTCTTCGCATATGTAAACTCGGCACCATCTGGTGTAAAGTTGACCACTTCATTATCTGCAATCACCCAGTCTTCTGGTGGGCCCTTTTCCTTGGTAAAATCGATGAAATAGCTATCTTTCGGCCAAGCCTTCTTCGCCGGACAATCTGCTAGAAGTGGATTACAGTCGGGCTCGAGTTGAGCATTGACAGCCTGGGCCGCAAGGCCCAGGGCAGTAAGTAAGCCAATTATTCCTCTGTTTGGCATCTTGATGACCTAGCAAGAGTCTATTAACGATTAAAAAGTTGAGATATCGTTGGTAACGAACTTCACCAAACAACTCGTTTCAGCGGCACTGGCTATCCATATCAACAGCTAGACGAATAAAGACTCATTGTTGCCATCTATCCTCGATTACTGCGCAACAATGTCAAAGCCCAGCATCAAAGACACCCTTGGCTAAGTTCCCAATCCGGTTTCGAAGAGCATTAAATATGCTATCTCTTCAAGGGCTGATACCACCCACTTAGATGAGTCCTTTTTGTTACATGATGAATAGATGTACTAAAATAGACATGAAGCTACCACTTCAGAATATCAGCAATGAATGAAGCTTCACACGGCAAATTTAAGATTATATGACAACCCTTTGAGTGCCACAAGTGCCTTTATTTGCAACACAAACAGCAGACAGCTGTGGTAATTTCGGGTCGATGGCACTCATTTTTATTGCTTCTTGTGAAAGCCAGTCAGCTCTGGCCGTAGTAACGATTATCTACCCTTCTCCATTATAGGTTGGATCTTGGTAGACCTTGGGTAGAGGCATGGTTAGCAGTGGCAATTTTATCCTATGTAAAGGGGACAAAGACAGATCTCCTTCTGAAAGCAGTTATGGTGAGAGTAATTATTATGTGGACTCAAGATAGTCCACTATTATCAGTTTCCAATCTCACAAAGCGCCTCATGGCGGGGTGAAGCCATTGCTCCCCATTGACGAAATGTTCGGAGGCGTGTGTTGGGATGGGTGAAGATAAGACATGCCCGGCTGGCAAAACTCCGGTGGAAAGTGCCCCGGCGCCCCGCCCCTGCGTCATATGCACTTGGGCACGTGCTCTTCTTCATATGCAATTACCCGGTAACAATGCAGGCAGTAACCCGGGCAGCCCGGCGCAAGGCTACTTACTTACTGTCCCAACTGCAACTACCCAACTGAGGTCCTGCAGGTCGGGGCTTAAAGAGGGAAAGTGGGGTGGGCAAAGCTGAACCCTTGACAAAAAAGCCGATTCGGCCTCCATCTTTGATTTCCCCCAGGCTCACCCCCCAGGCTTCCTTCGCCGTCGAACGACCGATCACCTTCTTTTGGTCCCTTCACTCCCTCCCCATCCCCCCTCCACCCTCCTCTCGTTGTCTCACCTCTTTGGATTGCTACATTCTTCGTATATCGATCTTGTGCATCCTTGTTCCGCGATTCACCTTCATTCTCCCTTACTGTATATTATAGATTATACTTTGAGCATTCCTTGGTCCCTCCGTTCTTCCGCACCCGACCCGCCGGCCGTTAAACCATGGGCATCTTTAGTCAGAAGTCGAAGCTCAAGGCTGCACCACAGTCGGTCCGTGTGGAAAAGGTCGTGGTCCCGAGCAAGCCGCGGCCGAGCCTGGCACCTAAGAACAACAGCTTGCGCGCGACTTCGAGCCAGCTGTCCTCAGCATCAGCATCGTCATCTCGCCTGTCCCCGAATCCCCGGTTGTCGCGAACCAAGAGCGCGTCGCCCTATCCCTCATCTTCGGACGAGAAGCGGATCGATCGGAAACGCAAAGCCGTGGCCAGCACCCCGCGCGATTCCCCTGCCTTTGGAAATGACTCCGAGTCTGAAGAGGAAGATGGCGACCCATTCCGGAAGCGTGCGCGTCGCAGCGACTCGAGATCGATCGACCTCAACCGCAAGTTGCGCCATAAGAAGGCCTTCGGCGATGAGACCAGACACCCCCACATCATCCACGCTGCTGATATTGCCTCGGTTGCAACCAAGTGCCCACCTATTCCCGGCGCAAAGGAGGATGAAATTGCAATCGAATTACAGTATCCATCACGGTGTGCACGCGAGAGGTAAGCTAGTTGGAACCATGGAGTCTCCTCAGCTGCGCTGACAGTATGTTCTAGGTATGAACTTGTATGGCAAAAGGATAAGATCGACGCTGTCAAAGATATCCTCTCCGCCGTGGAGCTTGTCGCAGAGACGTACCTCACCGATGCCGATGCGCGACCGTTCATCGATCACAACGCCAGCTTCAAAAGACAGATGGAACGAGCTTCGAGTGAAAAATACCGGGATGTTCCCCTCTTCAGGACGGCGCTCAATAATTACAACAAGAAGCTATTGGAGCTAGTTGAGAACGGCACAGTAGCAAAGAACCTCGACCAGATACACCATCTACCTTCAGGCCTTGTGTCCTTCATCCTCACCCAAGTCTACGACCGTACAGTCGCACCGAAGGTCGAGATGCTGACAAAATACGAGGCGGGAAGCGACAACGTATATGGAGAGCTATTGCACCCGTTCGTCACCAAGATCCTCGTTGACCAGACCAAGATGACCTCTGATCAGGTCTTTATCGATCTTGGGTCGGGAGTAGGCAACGTTGTCCTCCAGGCTGCGCTCGAAATTGGATGTCGAAGCTATGGATGTGAGATGATGGAGAATGCCTGCAATCTTGCCGAGGCGCAGGAGAAGGAGTTCAAGTCCCGTTGCCTGCTATGGGGTGTGTCGCCCGGTAGGGTCCATCTCGAGAGAGGCGACTTCCGCACAAATACCAAGATCATAGAGAAGTTGAAGGAGGCCGATGTGATCCTGGTGAACAACAAAGCCTTCACTTCAACCCTCAACGATGCCCTCATCAACATGTTCCTGGACCTAAAGAAGGGTTGCAAGATCATCTCCCTCAAGTCCTTTGTCCATGACAACAAGACTGCGATCAACGATGTCGCAACCAGTATCCTCGATGTCGAACATTACCGATACCATCAGAATTGGGTCAGCTGGGCAGCGTCTGACGGCGACTACTACATCTCCACCAAAAAGTGATTTCCTCGAGTTTTCGTGTGCCCGATTCTCCTGGCAACCTAGGAAGCCATTTTCATTTCAGCCATGGGCTTTGTCTATTATAGAGTAGTAGAAAGGAGAGATAGAGATGGTTTGTCAGGATACCCTAGGGCATTGGAGAGAGTGTAGAACGCGCGAGAGACAGTATGCTGGATACTTACTGTACACGTAATTAGATGTAGCGATACGATACCACAGCATTGCAATGCGAGAATTTTTTGCCTCAAGTCCTGAACCAGCTCTTTCATCTTCGGTTCATAGGCGACTCGTTCTGGAGGTTCATAGCATCCGCCTCGTGCCCCATCCTCTTCATCCACCGGTCTACCAGCTCTTTGTTCTCCGCCTGCACCTTGGCTGCCTTCTGCTCAGTGACATCCAACTGGATATTCAGCGTCAGGTTATCGTCCTGTACGTCCTGTATAGAAGCGCACGCGCATTAGTTACTAATGATCAATACGCCATATAACCTCCACCGTCTATTTCTTTCCTCCCCTCCTCCTCCCTTCCTTCCCCTCTCTCCTCACCATTCTTCTAGTTATGTATGTGTTCTGCCAAATATTCTTGTTTCGTATAGCCAATAGCCATAACCATCCACATACGTATACATACCTTCAAGAGCTTGTTCTTGCCCGCCAGCTCCTCGTTGCGATCCTTCAGCCGGGCCGTCAGGGCGTTCCGCTCGGCGGTCAGGTCGGCGATGCGCTTCGTGTCGACGCGGGTCCTGGACCGCAGCTTCTGCAGCTCGTCCTCTGCTGCCCGCAGCTTGCCCTGCAGCTGGCCCTTAGATCGCAGCGCCTCGGCCAGGTCGAGCCGCGTCTGCGCGACGGCGCGGTGGTCGGCCGCGGGCGGCTGCTGCTGTTGCTTCTCGGTAGGCTTGGCCGGCGATTTCGAAGAGGCCTGCGCTTGCAGGAGGACTGCCTTCTCGGCCTCGAGGGCGGCTACGCGGTCTGCTAGCTGAGAGCCTATATGTACAATATGCGATGAGCTGACGGTTCGGAGGAGATAACGCTGATAGCTGGCGAACCGACACACGAGCAAGCGAACGGACGGGGAGGCATGTGGGTTAGGTGCCTAGGTGAGGAAGGGTAAAGGCGTTCGAATGTCAGGTAGGGCCAACTTACAAGCTTCCACGAGGTCCTTGTTCACGGGGTTATTCCGCTCTGCTTCCTGCAGTGAGGTCAGATATTCATCTCGCCAGTCTGGCATGGTTTCTCTTCGAATCTCTTCCCTTTCTTCCCTTTTATCTACATAATACAATTGATGAAGAAAGAAAAAAAAAGAGAGGTGTACGGGAACATATAAGTAGAGTAAGTCAATAGTTGGAACCTAAAACGTGGGGAAGATGGAGACGACGGTGGATGATGTTATCAAACACTCCTCTATCTTAACTTACGGGCCCGTTTACGCTGATTGATCATCTGAATAGCTTTTTTTTTATGGAGGGGCAACAGCTAAGCTAGCCGACAAGGCCAGGCGGGCAAGGCCGTACGGATTACAGTTAGGTACTTAGCCACCTATGAAATAGCTGGGGTTAGCTGTGGGGATTCTGAGCAAGGGCGGCAAGGGAACTAAACCCGTTTTATCGTACATCACGTCAAGAAGGAAAACCAATAACCACGAGAGATGAATAAGATATGCACCTGAGCCACGCCGCTTTAGGTCAATAACCGATGCAGAATCCAGAAAGCCCCGCCATAATTTTTTAATATCTACAATTACCAGCCCATTAACGACGCGAACTTAGTTACATATCCTTGCTGTTGACATTCACTGCGGATAAGAGATTTCTTGTAAAAATGCCGGGGAAGACTAAAGCCCGTGCTACTGAAGCAGAAGAGGTCGACCACGCTGACACTACTATGGAAGACGCCCCTCCGTCGGCGCAACCACCAGTTGAGAGCCAAGAGGGCGGTTCGGCCATGCAGGAAGACGAGGGGGAAGAGAACGACCTCCCTGCAGAGGAAGAGGAAGAAGAAGAGCCACAGAGGGTCAGAATTGTAGGTTTCACAATAGAACCGAGAGATCTATAGCAGGAACTGATTTCGGTGAATTCCCAGCTACCGGGGTCATCTGAAACAGCCGCTTCCTTCGAGTTCCTGAAGGAAGGCCACACGCTCGGCAATGCTCTGCGCTACATCATCATGAAGAAGTAGGTTACAACCATTCACACCGCCATCTAGGCGTCGTTCCCTGGTGTAAAGCTAATGAGAAATCTAGTCCTGGCGTTGAGTTCTGTGCTTATGCCATCCCTCATCCTTCGGAGGACAAGATGAATCTGAGAATTCAAACATATGGTACTGTCCTATATATAAAGCCTTGGCTGGTCTTCTTAAATTTCTGACTGAACTTTTAGATACAACAACTGCCACAGCAGCATTGGCGAAAGGACTGCAGGATCTTGAAGACCTCTGCGATGTGGTTGCAGATGAATTCTGGACTGAGCGAGACAAATTCAACGCAGCGCAGAATAGGGAGCTGGCATGAGATATCAAATGGACTCGGTATGGTAGGCACACCATGTAGAGGATGGGATAGCATTCTACGGCGTTCGGAGTAAGATAAAACGGATAAACCACCTTCGTAAGAGGCATTTTTCTTCTCGTTATACTATGTACAGTACAAGGGATGATACCCATATCTAATTGCGGCCCTGTTGTGCTGTTAGTCTAGACTTTCCGTACTGCTAGTGCTTCTGGCAAACTCGCCTCAAGGAAACCCTGCATGAAGTTGTTCGGCAATCTATCGGCTCCTCGGAAGCTCTCTGTGTTGAAATATGACATGACGTGCGTAGTCTGCTTCCAGAAGTTCATGGTTTCCTGTAGCATAATCCATTAGTCCACGCACCAACTAGGTGCTTGTCTTCCACCAGGTACATGGGGGCATCCGTCGGGATTGTACTGAACATGCTATGACTGACTTGATATTCAGCGTTGTTCTGCACCAGGAGCATATCGACCACTGATAGTTTGTTCACATATCTGTGGCGCTCGAATTCCTCTCGCATTCTCGTGCGGATCGTGGCGACGGGGAACGGGACCGAGTACATCTTCTGGATCTCAGGAGCCTAGGGTATTATATCCGTCAGTGTGCCCGGCAATGGCATGAAAGATAGAAACGGGGCAGGGCATCTAGGTAGAATAACGATAGAGGATGACGTACGGCTCGTATCCATTCCCGGTAGGCGACAAGCACTCGGCGCTTTGCGTCGTTCCAATCAGCCGCTTGGAGACCAATTAGCTAGAGATAAACACTGGGAAATGGTGTACGAACACTGTCGAGTTAGTCGTGCGAATTGCGTGGGTGTCACCGCCATGGTGGGTGATGTCGGCTTCAATGGTATACCTAAGGTTGATGCTCATCCGACTCGACGTCAAGCTCCCGCTATCTGAGGCCGAAGTGGGATGGATGTTCGAGATGCACAAGCCACAATTGGCTTAGTCATGACTTTACAACGGTGGCTGATGAGCTACCTTAGAAGGTTAGGTTAGGTACCTATCGAGGCTCCAATTCAATCCATGCAGCTGTTCAATTGTGAATTCCTCAGCCTTGCCCCACTAATCAACACCAGAACGCATAACGCATACACAGAAGGCGAATCTTCGAACGAGCAGCACAGCTTGACGCCTTCATTGACCATTGAGTCTTCAGCGTTGTCCCCTAGGTACTTGGCAGAACATAACCAGGGAGAACAAGAAACGCACACCCCCATCTAAAATAAATAAAAATAAAACAAAATAAATATGCCCGCGATCCGGACGCACGCCTCGCGGCAGAAGAAGCCGCCGGCCGGGTTCGACGACATCAGCGACGACCTGGAGATCTTCAACATCAAGATGAAGGACGCGCAGAACGCGCCGACGAACAACGTGCCGAAGCACCAGGCGCAGTGGCCCATCTTCCAGATCGCCCACCAGCGCACCCGTTACGTCTACGAGCTGTACTACGAGAAGGAGGCCATCAGCAAGCCGCTGTACGACTGGCTGCTGAAGAACGGCTACGCCGACGCCATGCTCATCGCCAAGTGGAAGAAGCAGGGCTACGAAAAGGTATGTCTGTCTGTCTGTCTGTCTGTACAGCCAAACCCCCTTTTCTAAACCCCAACCCCCAACCCCCCTGAGATGACAAAGTAGTACTTGACTAACCACGTTTAATATCTGGCGTGTGTATTAGTTGTGCTGTCTGCGGTGCATACAGGCCAAGGAGACGAACTTCTCATCGACGTGCATCTGCCGCGTACCGAAGGCGCAGCTGAAGGACGAACAGGACGTACAATGCGTGAGCTGCGGCTGTAGAGGCTGCGCTTCAAGCGATTGAAGATGGTTTCTCTCTCTCGACGCATACTGTCTTGTCGGCTTCTTTGCATTACGGCGTTAAAAGGGGGGAGGGGAATTCGTGGCACTCAGTTTGGTCCAGAGGCAAAGATCTCATCACGATTGTTTTTCTTCTACTTCTGAAGGGCATGGCGTAAGGTAGATTCATTCGATAGGTATTTTCAACTTCATGATACCATATTTTTGGCAGGGCCAGCAATGGGTAGATCAAATTCCAGCTTATTATCTACTGCAGTCTTTTGCTAGAGCTGAAGATTTCCCCTGCGTACCTGAACGCCCGGACACCACTGTCATCCAAATTCGTCATCGCATGCATTCTCGTAAATTCGTGATTTCCTAACTCGTATCCGTCGTATCATTGTTTGGCAAACCCCGCCTTTCCTCTACCGCGACCAAATTTAATACTTGAAGGTACAAACTGTAACGCCGACATCGCACCGGCTAGATCCTCCATTTCAACATCCGGGGCTGCTGGCTGAGGAGCTTCCTCCGATGTTTGCCCCGAATCCTGCTTGGCCTTCGTTTCTGGTCCCTCTGCTTCTGGTTTAGATTGTTCCTGCAGTCTCAGACTCTGTCTTCTTGGCGCTGCTGATTTTGGACTGCTAGTAGTAGTTGCTGTAGAAGACCTTCGTCGACGATGACCCCCATCTATTAGTAGGGAGTGTCTCCCATCGATACCGTCCTTGGTAATTGCGAAGTAGTAGTTCTTAGGGAACATGTGCTTGTCAATGAGGTGGTTGCGCCTCTTGTAGGGTGTTCTGCATTTCCGGTCACACCCCTCGACGAAACATGAATACTTGTGCAATGGTTAGTACATCTGACCATCCGACCAAGCGATACCAAAGGGGAACCCTGCTTACCGTATGCTCACCCTTCTCTCTCTTGACGGCAGCAAATACATCATGGCAGTCCTCGAAGTGAACGTTCAGCAGGTGTTCTGAAGGGAAATTCTTCCTACACTCGACACAGCGGTTTGTGTGGGTTTTGCTGTAATGTGCTTCATATTCCCCATACGTCCCAAACGACATGACCTCCCGGTGCGGGGGAAGAGAGCATCTCATGGCGACGTCCTCGCTGGTGTCGATGGCCGATTCGTCGAGTTCTGTGATCTTCGAGGCCGGAAGTCCTGCTTCTTGTGAGGTTACACCATGGAACAAGCCGACCGCAGGTTCGGGCGATGCTTCTTCTTCAGGCTCGCGTGAGCGCTTCATCTTTACGTCAAGTGAGAGGTTTGCAGGAATGGGGCAATTTACATTGGCTGAGCTGCTTGTTTTTCGAGAACCTGGGACTCGGGGAGGGGCGTTTCAGCGATAGTGTGACGGCTTTGAAGCGACTCTTTGGACGAGGCTCGAGGAATTGTACGACTTTGTGGGTTGTTAGTGGTGATAAGGATAAATTGAGGAGGCTTAGGTTTGCCTGAAAGTGTACCTCTGATAAGGTTGGCTGGCAACACGGTAGGGCTAAGAGAAAGAATACCTTCAAAAACTCAAAATAAAATAAAATAAAATAAGATAAACTAAAAAGAAGGGCAAAACCTTGGCCAACAGTCGATTGGCGGTCAGGCCGAAAAGCAGCAAGTCTCCATCCAAGCCAGGTGAGCTGTTCGGAGACTCTAGCTTAGAATTCCAATGTCAGATGAATGCAGTGAATAATAATGCAATGAATGACCTGCAGCACCAAGCTCGCAAACGTCAAGCGCCCTAACCCATCGCGGTCTAGCAGTGAGGGGTGCCCTGTAGAGATGTGTTGGTTGCAGGTGGTCAGGCCCCCCAACCCGCAGATTAGCAGCCCATTAGCCTGCCGAGTGCGCCAAACGCCCTAACCTTATTCCTCCAGGCCGTCACTGCCACTTATACCAAGATCGGTGGTGGGCTTGGATTGAATATCTCCTCAGTCTTGCGTCGCCCTCCTCCGACCCCCCAACGACGTCTCCGTCTCCGTCCACGAAACATTCTTCCTCCCATTGTGATAGTTCACCCCGACGCAGACACCATTCACCCGCAATCTTTTGCTGTCTGCCCCCTTTCGTATCTGGCATTGTCTATCATTAGCGCTCATTCTCTGTACCCGAGAGTTTATTCTTCCTTTTCCTTTTTTTTTTTTACCCAAAGTTTCTACGCAAATGTTCCCCATATCGTCATACGAGAAAGCTACCTCCGCCCAAATCTCTTCCAAGGCGCATACCAACTGTAATCCACCTTTCTCACCGAACTATGGATTTCCTTCACGACCTCGCATCCAATCCGAGTTCGTGTGATCTAGTACCTTGGCTGTGAGCTTTCTGCGACACGCTCCCAGTCAGTTTATCACCGCAATCCTCTGCGCCCCGGTCGCCTTGATCGCTGCCCCATCATCCACTTCACCAAGCTCCGATCCTGACCACCCGCATTGCGACACGACTCTTCGCACGCAATTTCGCACGCCATGGAGAACCCACAAGATATAGCGAGGGCAAGTTGGGGGTATGTCTCTGATCCATTGCGCTACATGCCCGATTTGTCCGAGAGCTTGGCTAATTCTGTACGCAGGGAAGCCCAGAGGGTTCGCTCCGATATCCTGGGCAAGATTTCAAGCCTGAAAAAGGAGCGTGGAAATACAAACTACACCACTCGGTTTGAGGAAGTTGAACAAACCATGGCCGAGTGATTTCGCCCGTGTTGTGCTTCTTGCTGCCGCGAAGCTAATCTTGGTGTCAGATTCCGTCTAGCCTGCATGCAAGTCATCTTCCACGACTTCGAATACGCCGTCGATAAGAAGGTTGAGCACTCTCTGTGGCAAGCTCATACCTTCCTGAATGGCGAGTACCGAAAGGTCATGAGCCGCCTAATGGCGCAAAATCAGGTCGTTCAGAGACGCAAGCTAGACAAGTTATATCGAGCTTTCCTCAAGACCTCCGAATCCTTCTACCGTGTCTATATACAACGACTGTCCGCTCGTTTCTATATTCCCGAGTTGCGACAAGCCGCTTATGGCACCGAGCTGGGGCCCACAGAAACCTTATCGGACGATGTATCGCCCCCGGCCCCTTTGCGCGCCATGGTTTTGAAGTCCTGTCAAACCACCCTAGTTCGTCTTGGTGATCTGGCTAGATATCGATGCCAGATCTCGGACAAGCTCTCAAAGGCAACATTCGACAAGGCCTTAGATTATTACGGCTTGGCCAACACCATTGACCCAGATGATGGCTCTGCCCACCACCAAATGGCCGTACTCCATCAGCTTCAGGGACAGCACCTTGACATAGTCTACCACTTTCATCGTGCAATATCTATTGCCAGACCTCACGAACTCGCGCTTGGTAACCTAGAACGAGAATTTCGAGGTCTGGAGAATTCATCTCATTCTTCTAAAAAGGGACCTGTCAAAGACCCTTCGGAAGCTATGGTTGCGTGGTTTGTTCGGCTCCACGCGTTTTTCTTCCAGGGAGAACAGTTCTCCCAGCAATCAGAGTTGGAGAAGGAAGTCCTACATCGCATGGAGATTGCGATGAAGTCGGACGGCACTGAAGTGGTTCTGCGCAAAATGATCCTGATTAATATTGCGGCCTACGATGTGGCCACTGAGAAAGTGAAAGGTAGGTACCCATTTTGCTAACAACACCCCCTTCATATCGCTAACCGATTATTTGCAGCTTCTTGGACCATGACAGGGTCACAATCGTGCCAATTTCTGTTGCGATTTAACATTTGCACGATTCTGATCCTCCTTCGCCTGCTAAAAAATGCTCTGCGCGATGAGCCTACCGAAAGTAGTAACGAGGGAGATGGTAGTGAGGGTATTCTCATGTTTACCCCAGCAATAATGAGGCTTCTGCCGCTCCTCCGTATATACATATCTTGGATTTATGTCACCAGAGCCGATATCGTCCAATATCAAGATTATCTCGAGCCATTCGTTAAGGACGTATATAGGCACCTTGCTGATACGGTGACGTTGCTTAACACCTTTGTCGACGAGACGAAGGCGGCATCCCCATCAAAGTACCTGCTGCCAGAAGATGCAGAGGCTCTGGGTCTTAGATCGCTTTGTGATCGAAAATTACCATTGTTCCTTCAAGTAGAAGAACACCACGGTTCTACTTCTTCGAAGAGACAAAAGACTCGAAAGCCTCGTCAGATAGTCTTTGGCTGCCAATTCCAACCTCAGACAGAAGCAGTTTGGCGTATCAGGGACATTGTCTGCTGTGGAGTATTTCTAGCAGGGAGCGCGAAATTTCCGCTAACTTTGATGATTGAAAGTCAGGACGGACATGATTATGAAAGATGGATCTGTACAGACGAAGCTCCGGTACCAGTCTGTTCTGATGAACTCGGAATGGCGCGCATACTTGCCAAACTTAGCCTCGGCGATGTCAAGACAGCCCCAGAAAACCCTGTAAAGAAGGGGGTCGATTTGGTGCCGGTCGATGGAATTCCGGAAGGACCAAGTCAACCGCCCGCAGTCATCCAGAGTGATACAGTTCCTAGCCCTGGCGCGCAGGTAGATAAGGGCAAATCCCTCGAGAAACCACAGGAGAACTTCCTCGAGCCTGATTTGAGTGAAGACAGCGACATGATTAACATGGTCGACAGCCTTGTTGGACCGGTAGAGGACTCTCACTCCCGAACAAGTCAGGCCTATGGTGACACCAACTACGGTATGAATTCTTCTACGGCGAATGATATATTTAGACCATTCAATGCGAGCCCGGCACAGCCATCTCCTGTGTCTAAAGCCATTCCAAGTCTGCCATGGGATTATTTCTATACTCCAACCCCCCACCGGTCCAATAGCCAAGGCCAAAATCAATTAAGTCCTATTGGGGATTATGTTCCGCGAAGTGCTGCGGGTCAGCTTGATGGATTTGATTCATCATCTTACCTAGATCATCTTGATACACCATATCAGCAGGCCGCCAATGTTCCTTTCACTTCTAACGCACAACATCACGTGCACCGCGGTAGTAGGGTTGAAACAGGATACGGATACAAATCAATGAGCCCCCCTGGCGCTCCTAACAGCAATTCCCTTGACTCACTGGAAACTTCACGCAATGCGGTCCTTGATAGTCTATCTTCTGCTTTACGTGCCCAGCATGGATTTGCTCCTAGCAAGGCTCAGCCTTCCGAAAGCTTATCAACTAGGACGCCATGGAGTCCAATGCGAGCACAACGATCAAACTCAAGTATGTCTGGCTCCTCATTCCCCAGAGGGACCAGCTCGCCCAAACTTGCCGACCCCAAGAATCAAGCTGTCTCGAACTACATGGAGCGTTCGGGAAGCCAGCTCTCTGCCACTAAAGTACAAAGCCCCATTGGACCACCAGGGCAAGGTAGGCCGGGTGGCAGACAAGCCGCCCCGGCCGGACAACTCTCCAAGACTATTAGCCCCATAACCAATAGCTTCGATTTACAGCGGATGTCAGGACAGGGGTTTTCGAGCATTGGCACTCGGGACGTATCGTCTGGCCCGTTCCAACAGCAGTACTCCTCTTGGCTACAGGAACATCCCGCGAGCGGCTCGTCTCTCGTCTTCTCGCAGTCCAGCAGTCTCTATGGTGGTACCCCTGCTGCTGCCGCCGCTCCTGGCGGTCCTCCTCACTCGGTCGCTTGCAACGGGAACTTCTTCAACGCGAGCACACCGTTCGGTAGGCTCGGCGAGGGGACGAACAACAGGGACGACCCGACGCACTTCCGCAACCAGCTAAAGGCGGCGACGGGCAACACGCAGCTCTCGTACGATCAGCAGATCCTCCAGGCCGCGCTAATGGATAACAGCAGCAAGCAGCGCCCCAAGTGATTGGTTTCCCCTCTGCGCGACGTTTCTGGCTTTTCTTTTTTATTTTCTTAGAAAAGTCACATCTGTTGTCCAGAACTGAAAATCACTAACCTGACCTGACCCACTCGCTCACTGGCTTTTTTTTTTCGCCTACGAAAAGTGAGAGAGATCCGTGTGTGCTGTGTGTTCTTATCATACATCCCAAAGGTACTATTCATCATGGTATCTCCTTCTTACGCGCCTCTCCAGCGGAATTTTTCGTATGACCCCCAAAAAGCAAGCCGCTTTCTTGCTTCGAGTCCAATGATACTCAGGTTTAGGGAGTAGGGGAGGGGGGGGGGGAGGAGGAAAGGAAGGGAGAGAAGGAAATCACCCGTCGAGAAGAATGTGTAGAGGAAAATGGGAAATTGAGCAAAAGATATTTGATGTCAATCAAGTCTTTCGAGCAAGCTTGAAACCGAGAGAAGAAAAAAAAATCAAGTTGTCTGGTGTCATGTTTACATATTCATTTTCAAGATGGGTTGTCCTTTTCTCTCTCTCCCAAAAGTGAAAAAGGAGGAGGAGGACGCGCTATGCTACGCTAATATACGGCTACGGAAGTCTCTTACACGTCTGTTTTTTTTCTAGCTCGCTAGGGAGAAAGGGAGGAAGACGACTCTGAGAAGATGGGGTTATTCCGCATAAGATGATGATGAGTTTGGGGTGCGGGAACCAAAAAAAAGGAAAATTTGATGATAATAAGAGGAAGATATTCATCCCAGTTGTTGAAACCCAGAAAGCAAATGGGAAGAAAAAGAAGAAAATAAACCAAACCCTTCCAGGGGAAAAAAAAAAAGAAGGATTCATTCGGCTTTTCTTCTTCTTCCTCCTCACCACCCCCCCTTTTTAAATTTCTTTCGCGCCTTCACACACAAATAATGCTTTGCCCACTAACCTTTAAAGTTGATTGAAGATTCCATCTTAGAACGCCGAGGCCTGCCCCCTCCCTCCTTCCCTCCCTTTCCTTTGCGTAATGTTGAGTAACGTCAAAGTGTGGACGAAACTTCTCGATGCAAAAATGCATTCCTCAGTTCATAATCGTGTCAAGTCGTTTTTATTTTTTCCAAAATCCCCCCTGATTCCTCTCTCATCTTTCTTATGAAGAGGCTTGGTAGGTCTGTTTGGGGAAGGGGTATCTGTGGATAAGAAGGAAGTGTTAGTTGTAAATCAAACCTCTTCAGGGGTTGGAGGTAGACGCAGAAAAGGGGGCAGAAGGAAAAGAAAATAGGAGGCAATGAGAGGAAAGGTTTATCTGTGCGTAGTAGGCGTGGATAAGATAGTCTCTCGGCTTGAGATCAGATTGAAACCCGGCTAGACAGGGTAGAATGAACCAAGTTTTCTTCCTCATATATATCTATCTCTTATGCAGGCTGCATAATTGCGGTGGTTCAAATGACGAGCCGGCGTTGAATCAAGAAATGTGGGTATACAAGGAGGCACGAAAGGGGGGAAAGTATTTGGAAAGGGGGGGACTCACGAAGGACCCAACTCCTGGAGACTTAGCCGAGAAAGCCATTGTCCCATATCGACGGCGGTGTCAAGAGGCTTCCCTTGGACGAGCCCGGCGACGAAGCCGCCGGCGAAAGCGTCACCGGCACCGTTGGTGTCGTTGATCTGGTCAGCAGCGATCTTGTGCACGGGGTACTCCTTGGTGCCGGCCTGGCCCTGGACGGCGACGACGGTGGGTTCCGTGCCCTGTGTGATGACGGCGACACGCGGCTTCTTGGTGTTGGCCTTGGGCAGCTCGGCGAGCGCGCGGGCGATGCCCTTGACGTCGTTCTCGCCGCACGCGAGCCCGTGGGACCGCGCGTACGCGGCCGCCTCCGTCTCGTTGCAGATGACGTAGTCCCAGTACGGGGACGACGCGTCCAGGGGCTCCTTGAAGAACTCGGCGATGAAGGGCGCCGATAGGTTCACCACAAAGGTCTTGTCGTTGGCGGCGGCCTCCTCGCCTAGGGCCTGGATGGCTGGGGGGCAGACTGCGCGCGACATGTCAGTGCTGGGCTTGTTGCCGAGGGTGAGACAAAGAAAGACGTACCGGTGAAGTGGTAGCCACCAACATAATAGAACTCGGCGCCCTTGACCAGTTTCCAGATCTCGGGGCTCTTGAGATGGTCGAGGTCATAGTGGTTGGCGGCGGCGAGGTCGGTGCAGAGACTACGGTTGTGCCCCGTGATGATGGCACCGCAGCGGCCGGTGGGCTCCTTGGGGTCGACGCGGTACTCGACGCGCAGGCCGACCTGCTTGACAGCGTCCTGTAGGATCTTGGCGTACTTGTCGTCACCGACACCGCCGAGGAAGACGACGCTGTTGGGCGGCAGGATATACGAGGCACCCCGGGCCGTGTTCTGCGCGGCGCCGCCGGCGATCAGTTTCGCATCGTAGTTGTTCAGCAGCTCATCGTAGAGCGGGAGGTGCTTCGGCTCGGCCAGGATAGCGTCGTTCGCCTTCAGCCCATACTTGTTCAGCAGCTCCTCGTTTCCTACTGCCTGGATGTCTGTTCCGAGAGAGAGTATTAGCCTGCGCGGACCAGTCGGCGGAGCGGAGTACAGCACAGTCTGCTGCGGCTTATTCGTGGGCAGCAGAGCGGGGTGGTACGTGGGCTTACACCACCCGGGGTGCTGGGGTTCAAGGCGCAATTGAGAGTCATGGGGACTTGAGACCTACCAAGCAGAGGGTTCTCCAGGCACAGGAGGGCGTATTCCTTGTTGGCGGCCATGGTGGATTGTGATCTTGTGCGGTGTTGTTGAGGGAAAGTGGTGTTGCATGCGGTAAGAAGAGGACGCTTGTGGCGGGGGAAGATTTTATAGGAGTTGATGGTGGGGTTGACAATCTTTTTGGTGGGGGTTACTGAACTTCGGCATCCATTTCGCAACGATCTGAGTAACCCGCTTCGGAGCATTCCTGGGTTAAAGGACGCGAGGTACGACATGGCGGGACTGACCAATTACCTCGGTTTTTGGTCTGTTACACGATGTGGTGGATGGTGGTTAGGAGTACGTACATGTAGTTTATTTAGGTACGTAGGGGACGGGAAAGCCTAACTTTAAATGTTTCCCGAGCCGGAACACGCACCCAAGACATCAAGTCACATTAGCAGGATATCGAATGATTGTGGCCAAACATGGCCCTGAAAACTGACATTACGGTACCTGGCATTCCTAGAGCACAACCATTGTATATCGTATGTATTTTCACGATACCATTTTTTATGAGCCCTCATGAGACGTTTGTTTCATCCGTCGTTCGCATTGTTGCATAGATACCTTAAGTAGGCATTTTTAGGCCTCACATGTAGCTTTGATGCGCATAGGGGAGAGCACAGAAAGCCAAGGTCCCCTTCCCCCTTAATGAAACCCCAAATCATCTCCCCACGTCTGCCTACTAGCCCCCTAATCACTTCACGGCAAGAGTATTCGAAGCAAGCGCAGGAATATTTGGGTGCCAGGTACTTCCCATTGAGCCTATCTCATGTCAAGCTCACCAGTACCACAGATGCAAAAGAGCAATCAAGTAAACTCCGTCCGCCTTGATGAACCATGACCTGGAGAAACATTCTACTCCTTCGTCTTCTGTGTACCACGCAGCAGACCCGTTCTTCTCGCAGCAATAAGACCCGCCTTTTGACCTTGTGCCGCATATCTCGAGATGGTCGAAGCCTTACCGATATGTTGATGGTTACCCTAGGAGAGTATATATGTCAGAACATCATGATTCCACTTGCGAGGGACTCTAGGTATGGCACTTACACCACCGTGAGGATGGTCAACAGGGTTCATAGCAACACCACGAGTCTTGGGCCAGCTGTTGCGCTTGACAGCGAACTTATGCTTGGCACGAGAAGCCTTGAGCAGGGGCTTGTCGGTTCTGCCACCACCAGCAACAATGCCGATCATTCCTCGCGAGCTGTTGCTAACAACCTTCTTGGCACCTGAGGGGAGCTTGATCCGGGTCTTGCCCTCATCGGGGTTGTGGCCGATGATGGTGATGTAGTTGCCGGAAGTACGGCCCAGGGTACCTCGGTCACCAACCTTCTCCTCCACGTTCGAGACGACGGTACCTTCGGGCATGGAAGCGAGGGGCAGGACGTTGCCGACGGTGAGAGCGGCGTTCTTGCCGGCGTAGATGAATTGGCCCGTGTACATGCCTTCGTTGGCAATGAAGGTCTCGGTGATCTGCTTGAATTTGTAGGGCGAGCGGAAGACGACGCGAGCCAAGGGCGCACCACGACCTGGGTCGTGGATGATGTCCTTGATCACGCCTCGGATGTATCCGTGGCGTTCGGCATAGTCGAGCGATCGGAACTTGGCCGGGGCCTTTCGTAGTCGGGTGTTGGCGGCTAGACGAGTTCGCAGGTGAGCGAGGGCATTCCGAGGAAATTCGCACGAGGGTGGGAAGTGGACTTACTGAAGATACCGCCGTTACCCTTTCTCTGGTTGCGAATCTGGTATTCCAACTTAGCGGCAATGCCCAACAATCAATAGCGTAGTCCTGTCTTACCACGCGACCCATGGTGCCGGTCTACTGTGCGCAATTCGTGATGGTTAGAGAAGGAGAGGTTGAGGGGGGTTGACGAAATGGAAGTTTTTTTTGGCTGAAGAGGCCCGAAATTCGAGAGCCGGTAATTTTCCCTCGATGCACGCGAGTTTGTGTGGGTTGGGCCTGTGCCTCGCTTGACCCTAATCGATTTTGGCGGCCTAAGGCACTAAAGCAAAAAGTGGTAAATGCACCTGTAAGCCACAGTCAGCTAATCCGAACCTACCTACCTAGCCACAGATGACATGTCGTCCAGCCACCGTCCAGAGCTTTTTTTTTAATCCAGTTAAGACGCGCCGACCCCTGCAGATGATCCTCCCTCTCTCAACTTCGCGCGCTGCCAGAAACTTGAACGGTTTGCTGCTGAACTTCAGCTCTTCTCTATCCTTTTTAATATTTCCAACTCTTCCCTTTTCTGCCCTGTCCTGTATTATTTTCTCCCCTCCTTTCAAGGTTACCTTCTTCATTCACTCGATACCCATACCTGTTGAATAACCGTTACATCCATTGATTGATCGCATCTTTCGCCCATCATTTCACCTTTTGCAAAACCACTTGGTCTGCGTCTTCGTTCTACCCACGGCATCTTCGACGCCTTGCCGACACGATGTCCAAACACGCCACCGAGTTCGAGAAAATCATCAATGCAGGTATGGCTCTCTGTTTTTCGGATTCAGGTATCGTCAGCCGGGTCCCGGCAGTCCTGAATGCTGCCCGCTACACTCGCAGCCTAGCTTTCTTCCAAGAAGACTTGTGCCGGCTGTGGAAATCAACAAGCTAATGCCTCAATCATCTAGGTCGGGAGCGCAAGAAGAATGAAGCCCTCGCCGCTCGAATCTTTAGCAAAGATAATCAGCGCCGAGCGAGTGCGCCCGGGAAATCTGGCTTCGGCGGTTCGTTGGCAAGCCGAGTTGGCGTGAAGAAGGTATGATTCTCCTCGAGCGCTGCAGTCCTCTAGGACCAAATAATAGATGCTCACACTCCTACGAAGCGAGTCTCGTCCGGAGGGCGCATACCGGCCGGCAATGTCAATGGAGACTGGACACATGACCTGCATAACACCCAAGCCCATAAGCCAACAGCGCAGCGTCCACAACCGAACTCGCTAGCAGCGCGCATTCATGCGCCGGGCACCACGCTGCCCAAACCAAGACCCGGCCCTGCGAATGTGCGCCCGAACCGCGCAGCCAAACTTGCCAATGCCTTCAATCGAACCGCTTCTTCGCCTGCTACCGCGCAACAGCAAATGAATGTTCAACCACCAACGCAACCCGCGGGACAAGGCATGTCAATTAGGGGACTAGCAGGACCTTTTGCGATAATGGCGCAGAACTTTGCGCCCGGCACGACGGCTGCTGATATCGAGAGCGCCATGACGCCTGTGGGAGGGCTCATCAATAGCTGCCGACTGGTAAAAACGCACCCGCTTGTGATCGCCGAGATCGTACTAGAGAGCAAAGAGGGTGCAGACCGGGTGATCCAGACATTCAATAACCAGACAGTAAGTATAGACTAGCAACCGTTTCTTAAGCCAAAGCCTATGGAAAATAACTAACAAGTTTCAAACTAGGCTGATGGTAGAACGCTACATGTATACCTCAAGCCAGGTGCCGTTTATAATCCCGTGCCACCTACGGGTCCCCGAGCGCAGCGCACCAACGAGAGTAGAGTGGGCAACAATATAGTTGTTGACGGATCGATGGGGTTCGATGACTCGATGGAAACAGATTCTCGCGATGACGGTTATTCGAATGGGGGGCTCTATAGTGACAACATGGTCCCCAAGAACCAGGCCAACGGTATCAACGGCAATAGTAGTCGAAGAGGGCGAGGTTTCCGGTCTGGGAGATAGGACTCCCAGGCGGTGTACGGTCACGAGCAATGGTCGATGAATAACTATCACTACGGCCATTACAACGGCTACTAGCTGCCAGATGAATACCCTACCTCTATTTCTAAAGGGGCGACCAGGTGTGGAAGTTGCATAGATGAACATGCGATGAGCTCATCAACCCGCCGGCAACATACATTCGAGTGGGAACGAACATGACAAAAATGTCTTGCTTCTCCTTGATCGGAAAAGGAGCAATTAAAGGGGAGGGCAATGGAGCAAGGACATCACGAAGGGAACGAATGCAGTTATAGATGATCTTTAGCTTGGAACTATCTGGCGGTCAGGACCATTGTGAGCATGATCTTGGGATGGGTGTCTTTATTAGCCTCGCTGCAGGCAGACCACCAAGAGGCGCCTCTCTGTATGTACTTACCACGACCACTACCTACTCTCTTTCATTTCCACCACTCTGCTAGATGAAAGATGCGCACGGCTCAAGGCTTTAGGCGTGCGCGCCAGTATTGGTTGGCAATAAGGAATGGGGATGGGACCGTCGAGGAAACGGATAACAGGCAGGGTAGAGCGGGTAGAACCTGGATTCATATCTACCTACCTACAGATGTAAGCTGACCTAGTCTATAAGGTGCCTATGAATTATTATAATGGGGTTGGCGCATAGCCTGCTGAACATACATGTGTAGGTACAATCAAAAGCGACTTGCCAGCTTTTGGTTTATTATAACACATCTTGGTATTGAGAAGGTAACTCGTAATTACTGTGAATAACATGGTATAGGTCTATGAATGACAAACAAGTCTATACTAACTGGCTACCTAGTCCATGCTTTGTACGTACATACCTAACCTAACCCACCCGTCTGTACTGCGTAATCTTGAACAACATGGACATCAATATTATCTCTCTTACTCGGGTCCCGGGTCCCGAGGTATTCCTACCATCTATCTCCCTTAATAGGTATTTATCCTCCCCACTATGTCTATCAGTTCATCCATCCTTCATCACGAGGCAACTTTACATTGTGTAAGCTCTAATCTATAAACTATATAATACCATATCCCATAAATTGATAGATCTCATATTTATATATATATATAGTACTACATCTCGCTCCTCTCTGTCTTCCTGCCCGCCCCGGCTACTCGATTCACAGCAGGCTTGATTGAACTCGAATCATTTTCACTTATATCCATCCTCTCCTCCCTCGGACACCCTCCCCCTTTTTTTCACTCGTCTTTATTTGTGGTAAATATATATATATGCTCTCCTTTCCCCTGTTGACAAGTAGGTAACAGAACAAAATAAAATCCAATATGTAACATTGCAGTCAGCTTAATCAAGCCAAGTGGTTATTTTTCGTCAACCTAGTTGCAGTAAAAGCTTCATCTGAGTCCAACCCGCCCCCCTTCCCTCTTTCCCACTTTCCCCAGACGCGAATTTATGTTCATGTCCCGTATATATATTTCATGCCCCCAACCTTCTTTTCCCGGCTGCCTCCTCCCTCCTCACCTATCCTACCCCCCATCGCTATCCTATCCCACCCTATCCTATCCTACCCTATCCTGTCAGTTTGCCTGTTAAACCAAGAAAGATAGATATAAACCAGCGCACGGAGGAAGAAAAAAAAGCCAGACAGGAGTAGGTTAAGACCAGAAGGGGGGGAAGGAGGAAGGAAGGGATAAAGGATGAGATGAGACGGAGACGAGACTGAGACGAATAACGATAAGACCTCTCGATGGACATGGACGTAAGGCGTGACAGTTTAGCTACTTAGGTAAAGAAGGAAGAGAAGAAAGACCTAGAACCCTCCCGCTCTCCCCCCAAAATGCAAATTTGCATAAAACGCGTGCGTGTCTTTCTCTTAGCAACCACCTTTTGTTTCTCCCTTCCCCCCCTCCACGTTTTAGTTGTCTGTCGTACACGAGCGTAGACACTACTACCTATGTATAAATGCTGCTTTCGTCTCGCCAAGGTAATAGGAGAAGAAAAAGAAGAAGAAGAAGAAAAAAATCAAAGACCAGCAATCACCCATCATTCATTTGTTTCATCCTTCAGCAACAAGCGCCCTCCTGCTGCCTTTGAAACGTTCCATCGCCGATCACTAACAGAGCCATACCAACCCAAGATATAGAAAATGGTAGATGTTGAAACGCAAAAGAGGAGAGCCCGAGTCTCATCCGCACCTTCACCTCGTCGATGTCAATTATGGGGTCATGTTTCCTGGCCTGAGGGACCTCCACTACTGCGTCGAATTGAACCACTCTAGCAACTTCATATAGTCGCTGTAGCGGTCCCTTGGCTTAGCAAATTGTTCCCAACGTATGTGCAGCCATTCATCAATCTCCAACCGTGCCGTGGAATGAAAAACGAAAATTCCATGAGAAATCTAACGTGGACTCTCCCTTCCCCTATGTATCTTACACACATCTCACCCCAGACGCCTCGCGTCGTCGGGTCTGTACCTTCCGGTCAGGACATGTGCCGGTATCTGCGAAGCTGCTACACGGCTGGGGTAGTAAGAGAACTCAGAGTTCCCACGAGTTGATCGAATTTGACCTGTGATAATTCCAGTATACGTACGACACAAATGCATGTGGTCCTACTCGAGGTTTCACTCGTCGCATGGAACCTTCTCAGTGCCACGGACTTTGTCCACCACCACCCATGAAGCCTTCTTCTAGCGTCCGTTCCTCCAGGTTTCGGATGAAGTCCCGGTTGCTTCGAGCACCACCCCTCTGTGCCCGGCTGTCTCTTCTGCCGGCAACCCTACCTGCTCCTAGGTCCCCGAGGGCCATGCCATCAGCTGGAGGAGGATAGTACGCTGGGCTAGGCTGCAGCCGGATAGGTTGATTTGGGTCAAGGTGACTTGCAACTCTCTGAATGGCAGCAGGGATGCCGCTCTGCTGTTGGTCCATTGTCGACGCGCGCTGCCGCCCAGCTCGGACGGTGGCTTGCTGAAACAGATTTTGCTGCCCAGCGCTACCGTAGTTCGCGGCTGGCATTTGTGCTGGTGCTTGGTTTATCACCATCTGGCCGTAAGGGGATTGTTGAGCCCCATAGGGTGGAGGCGCGCCGGCATGACCACCGCCCGAAGGGTACATGCCGTTATTTGTATACACCGGCTGCCCACCATGTGGGGAGGGGGGAAACTGGTTCGCCTGCATCGCATATGCTCCCTGTACAGCTGCTTGCGCCTGTGCCTGTGCCTGCTGCGCCCTTTGTTTGCTCAATTCAGCCGCTTGTTGCTGCTGTTGCGTGCCGGGAGCGGGGGATCGATTGAGAGAGCTGGACTTCAAGTTCATCGGCGGTATGAAGGGGCCGGTGAACTTTTGCTGGGTAATGAAAGGGTGGAGTTTTGCCTGCTGAGGGGACCACCTTTCTAGGGGACTGATCGTCAACAAGCCCCTTACAAAGTCAATGAATGCAATCCGATTGTTCATTTCTGCAAACACAAAATATTAGCCATGCCCCATGATACCGCCAGCAAATACTAACCTCGATCGATCTCGCTCTGCTTCATGTTCTTTCGCGGCATCGGATACGACTTAATAATCTCTGGCAGCGTATTCGCTTGAAAGTACTTCTTGCTAGGTTGTTCTTTCGTTCCACGCTCTCGAGAGTACTGCTCCATACTCTTGAGATGATATGTTTTCCGGCCGAATTCGTCCTGCCTCTTCTCGAAGAAATCCCCGGCCTGCTTGCCAACTTCGATCATCCAGTTTGGCGGGTTGCCGAGCATCTCGACGATTCGTGACACTTGGTTGTATTCAGACGAGCCCGGGAAAAGCGGCAACCCCAAGAAGAGCTCGACCACGATGCAGCCAAGCGACCACATGTCGATCGCCGACGAGTACGGGAGGCCCAGCAATACTTCGGGTGACCGGTAAAACCGCGACTGGATATACGTGTAGACCGTCTGCCGTTCATCACAAGCCGACCCAAAATCGATAATCTTGATGATAGGGCTCTCGAGGTTCTTGAGCAGAATGTTTTCAGGTTTCAAGTCACAGTGTATCAGCCGTGCCTTGTTTAGGAGGGCCAGGCCATTCAGCAGCTGCTGTGCGAAGACACGCACGAGTGTGGTGCTGAGGCCTCGGAACTGATTCTGTTTGATGAGTTCATACAAGTTGACGCTCAGTAGTTCGAATACTATGCAGAGATGCTGTCGGTGGATAAATGTATCCTTCAGTCGAAGTAAGTGGTGGTCGTCGTTCTTGTCGAGCTTCGTGTTCAGCTGTAGAAGTGTTAGCTCCAGCTTCTTGGCCATCCGTCAAGAATTAGGCGCACCAAGTCTAACACAGACACTTCCATCATGCTCTGGTTGAAGTATGCCGTTCGGTTCTTGATGACTTTCACGGCCACAACCTCTTGGGTCTTCAGGTTCTGGCATTTGACGACCTGCCCAAATGTACCCTGTCCGAGCACATCCAGAATAAGGTATCGATTCCTGGGCAAATGTTCAGCATCACATGATAAGAGGCGGGGAGTGTGGGTGGAACGTACTTGTGACCCGCCTCCTCCGACCCCAGTATGTCGTTGACGTATAGAATATAATCACAGTCCTCATTATCATAACCGTCGTTCTTGGTCCCCTTGCTCGGCTTGGTCAGGACTCGGCGGGGATTCCGGGAAGACTCGTATTTAAAGTTGGGGTTACAGATGCGATACGTGGCAGGCAGGTGGACGGTAAGAGCTTGAAGAGGCTAGAAACAAGAGAAAGGTTAGGCGTGTTCCGCGGCGAAGGGGGGAAGCAGGCGGAAGAAGCTATCATACACTTATGAAACCACCTTCGGGGTTCGCCCGTCGAAACGGCGGCTGAGAATTGACCTTGGGATGTAGATCTGTCGGCGCCCCAATCTTCTTGAATTGAGGAACCGGTCGCTTCTCGGCAGGTATGTTCACTGTAGGCTGAATCGCCCTCCTAGGCGACTTCGGGTCATTAGCATAAGAGCCATCCAGAGTGGCGACGGCGGCAGAAGGGTAACTGTCTTGGGCATTCGCATAGGACGTGATGGGAGGCAGCTGGGAACCCTGTCGGCCGTAGTAGGGACTTGTCGGTTGGTAGTCGGCCCGAGTTGGCGACTGGCGCTGGCTATGGGGCGAGGAGAACTGGCCCTGGCTGGACGACTTGGAGCCGTAGGGCGAGGTTGGCGATAAGACCTCCATGGGAGAGTAGCGCTGGGCAGCAGCCGAGGGCTCGGAAGGCGAGTGCAGAGTCGGGACCCGGCCAGAGGAAATGTGTGACTGGTGGTGTGGCCGCATGGGATATTTAACTCCACCGTAGGGATCGTGGGCGTCCTGCATGGGGACGTCGCCGTTGCCATCGCGTAGCTGCGGGGTGGTGATGGGCGAAGTCGCGCTAGGTTGGGCAGGATGCGAGTATTGGTCATACTTGAAGGCAGCTCCTTGCTGCGAGTACTCGCGACCCGGCGTCATCTGGCTGGTGCCATTGTATCGTCGAGAAGCGCCGGCGGCGTCCTGGTAGCCCTGCCACTGATCCATGGCGGTCGACTAGAGAGACTGTGTTTCCGGGGCAGATAAGCAGAAGGCGATGCGAAGAGGAGAACAGTCGACGGCGGCACTTCTAGTCAGACACGCATTAGTTGTAGGCGGGAGTGAGCCTTTGCCCACTCGATGTGGGCTTTGGCTATACGTGGTGGGTGTGTGGACGTGGTGGTTGTCTTGTTGCTTTGATTGTTGGACCGGGGAACAAAAAAAAGAGATGTCGACGGGAGTTTGGGGGGAGACAAGGATGCAGGATCGGGCACAGGTGGTCCCAAATGCGATATAAAGGTAAAATGGAAGAACTAGGGATTCATGGCTGAAGAATGGGTTTCTGGGAGTGCGAGTGTACCGTAGGAGGAGGGGAAACGAGCACAAGTAGATAAATTGTGCGAGACCCCAGAGTCAGGCGTGGTAGTGGTGGTGGTGGTGACGGACGAGACGAATGACTCTGTCGAGAGAGAAGAAGTCGTCGTTGTCGTCGTCGTAATAGTAGTCGTAGTAGTAGTAGTAGTAGTAGTAGCAGTAGCAGTATTGTAATGGTCAGCCGGTAGGTAACCCAGTAGGTTGACCTGGGTAGGTGGTTTGTAATGGGCACCAGCAGCAGAATTGGGGTGGCTGCTGGATAACGTCAGGGCCGTCGGCAACTGGGAGATTACGTGCGCGGGCGAAAAAAGGTGGGAGAGATGGAAAGAGTGAGGGACAATCTGGAGTTCCAGGTTGGGCGCAAGGTGGGCTTAGGGACAATAATACCTAACTAACTAGACACTAACCGCCTAACTAAAAAAGACTGTTCCAGGTAATTAATTGCACATTACCAGCTTTTGTTAATTAGTACGCTTTAGTCATGTCTAAAGTTTCATGCTCGAACACCTTAACGAACCTACCTACCTCGGATATGTACGTGTCTGACTGGGCGCCAGCAAACAGTATTCTCCTACACATATTTATAGGTGCATAACTTCAATACATTGATTGCTACAGGTATACCCTGTCACCATGGCTATTATTGCCATTTACATACCTACCTGAATGTCGCATACCTTATCGGGTCTGGATCAGCCAATATGAATTCGAGCCCAAGGCTAAAGTATCTATTCTATCATTAATAATACCTACCTACCTAGGTACCTAGGTATACAGGTACCTATCTCGACTTTGCAGTATATCAATCAATGTCAAGTAGGTATATTTTAGTAGGTATACACTCTTCTTATTTAGCCACATACACTAATAGTGGACAGTTCCCATTTCCCTAGGTACTCTTCTTACCTAACTCGCAGGGAAAACGCAGCCAATCTCGTATCTCATGTACAAGCATGCGTTTCCCATAGGATGGCACGGCAACCCCTCTACGTCCTGCTGGTGGTCAATGGCCCCGGGTCTCTTCCCACAATCGGAGGCGAACCTCTTTGTGTTCGTGGCTCGATATGCGAGATCTCACCTCTAGTATCAGGGAACCAAAGAACAATAATATGACCAGTCATCAATCTTTCTCAGTTTCGCATCTTTATGACCCGGCCCTCGGTTTTTCTTTTCTTTTCTTTTCTTTTTCTTTTTCTTTGAGGTACCGCTATTATTTCCTTCAATGATTGAACAGACCTTGCTTTGTGCCAACGCTATGCAGCCAGGGCAACCTACCTGTTGTACATATCTACACCAGAAAGGCTGTTCCCGTCTCATTGAGTCGTTTCAACACTCCTGTGACTGAACGGCATCATCATATGAAACGAAGGCCATCTACCAAGTTATAGCGTTGTTTTCTTCCGATGCAACCGTGTTATCCGAGAGCCGATCATATCAAGTGGCAATCGAGAAAATTAGACACGTTAGCTGGAGGCTGAAGCCTGTCGTTGGGCACGATTGCAAACCAGCCCGCCCCAAAGCCCAATGACGCCAGACCCGGACATGGGTTGTCCGCCTTGGGACTCGTCAGGCCTTTTGGATACCAGACGTTGCAGTCAATCCAGGAGGGGTTCATAAATGCAACCATCTGGTCTGCTTTATGTTCATGCTCGGTTCGCATAATTCGCGAGCGCTCTAGGAAAGTCGTGTGCCACCTCGTCATGTCGTTCTGAACATCAGAACGGCAGCTCTTATTGTCCTCTCCCGGGCCAATGCCAAAACATGACTTTCTAGCCAGTCGTTGTATCGCAATCTCTCACCTATCCCGAGACCCAGATCCAGATAGTCCTACTACTCGTTCACCCCCAATATTAAATACCTTAATTTTTGTTCAGACAGCCCCGTCATTGGGGCGTCCTCGGGCGTCCTCGCCAATCTGCATACATACATCTATCCGTGCATTTTCCGAACACAGAATTATTTTGTAATCTGGTACAGTTTGGCTTCGCCGGTTATTGCCTGAAAAATTTGACCTACTCCTCGTAGGCCGCATGAAACCTGTTCTACCGCCTAGGCTTCGGATAGAGTGTTTGACAACTAATAGCACCATAACTTCGTTATACCCAATGCGAAATCATTGCGGCTGTATCAATAAATGCTTAAGAGGTATCAAAGAAGCGTTGGAAAGGAAATGCCAGAACCTTTTTCAGAATGGAATCAAAATAACATGAGCATAATAGAGCTCGACAATTTTTTGAGAGATCCGAGGTGACATCACAACAACCACAACCTGCAACCAAGAAAGGAAAGAAATAATGAAGGAAAAGAGAGAAAAAATTGACCAGAGAAATGGGATAACGTGAATCTAGAGATAATTTCTGGTTGCCAATCACATCTTTCCCACCAGCATACCTGCTTTGACTCTGGATGTGTCGCTGGCCCGTCTGACCAACCAAAGATCGCGCCGGTAAATTCTGCTATTCCCATTCCCAGATCTTTTTGCCTCAAAGTTGCACGCATTGAAACCAAAGACGCTGCGCAGCCCATCCAGAGCCTACCCTTGGTAAGTTGGATACGCGCTGTTGAAGTTCTGGTTGGGAGGGGGCTGGGTCCACGGCTGGTTCGGAGGCTGCTGACCACGGCCGTAGCCTCCAGCACTCGGTGGGCCACCGTATCCCATGGGCTGAGCTCCATAACCTGCCGGGGATTGCGCCGGAGGGCCACCGTAACCTTGCTGTTGGCCTCCGTACTGCCCTACAGACACGTTAGCACTGCATCTCCAAATCACCCACGTCTCTGTACGACTCACCTCCGTACTGGGGGAAGAAAGTAGATGGCGTACCCGGGTATGCAGAGGGCTGGGCACTCTGTGGACTAAATGCCTGCTGGGAGGGATCGAAACCAGCTTGGTGATTACTAGGAGTCTTGTCTTTACCCCACTGTCACAATGTCAGTGTCCTGCTCTTCACGCATCCTTATATCTGACCGACTTACGCTGCACTTTAGGGGCCTGCCATTAACATTATACCCATTCAACTGGCAGATGGCCATCGCCGCATTCTCGTGGGTATCCATTTTGATGAACGCAAATCCACGATCAGCCTGAAATCGAGACTCCGTCACATACCCAAAGTTCTGGAACAGGGGAACAAGATCGTTCTGCGTCGTGTATGGGGTCAGGTTCCCGACGTAGCACGTCGTCTGCCAAGCAGGTGTCTGGCTCACGATCATATCGTAGCTCTGGATCCCGTGGGTTGGGAAATGATGGTGGCCGTAAGGGGTAGTCGGCGTCAAGCCCATAGCTTGCATCGCCTGCTGTTGAGCCATGGAAGGCTGGCCCTTTTGGTTGGCCCAGTTACATCGAATCGCACGAGAGCCGAGCCATTCACCATCCATCGAGCTCAACGCCTTCTCCGCGTCGGCGCGCTCCCGGAAAGCCACGAAACCATATCCACGAGAACGTCCAGTCTTCATATCCCACATAACACGAGCCTCCGAAATGCTACCAAAGGCAGAGAACGCTTGCAAGAGGACCTCGTCGTTGACTTCGTTAGATAGATCACCAACGAATATGTGGAAATGGCCAGAGGTGTCCTCCTTGTTCGTAGTGTTGGACTGGTACGCCCAATTCACTCGGATTTCCTTCCGTCATTGTTAGACTGGCACTATTGTCAAGCTGGCCATGCAATAATAGACTTACCGACTGGTGGACGCGCCGTCCGTTCAAGGTCTGCATGGCACGTTCAGCCGCACCGGGATCATCATATTCAACGAAGCCATAGTTGTAACCCTTGGCCTATGTCAGAGTAAGTAATTTGGGAACTGGAAGTGCAGGACGCATTGCTTCCGTGGAGTCGGACACTCACATTTTTGTCGGGGATAATCTTAACATTCTGGACATGGCCAGTTGTCTCGAAGATCTGGCGCAGGACATCTTCCGTCACGCGGGGATCAAGGCCACCAACATACAGCGCTCGCTTGTTAGGCTCTGGCGCGGCACGACGTGGAAAAGGTCCGCCACTGCTGGGAGACATGACTCCACCCTTATCGACGGCGGACATGGGGGAAGTGATGGCAGTCGGGATGGGATTCGTGTTCGGAGGAATGTGAAGGGGAGGAGGAGGCATGTGCGCCGGGTTCGCCTGGCCATTCTGGTTGTTCTCAAAACCAGGCGCGCCGGCATTCGGCTGAGGAGGGGGAGGCAGCTGAGTGCCGGCGGGAGGACCAGTGTCTGCCATTATAGCGAGCGATCGGTGTACGTGCCCGGCAAGTGAATGAATGCTTTGTGCGTCGAGATAGAGAGACGGTTGCGCAAAGCAGGAGCTGTCGCGATGATACAACTAAGACTAATTGACTACTCGGGAAAGGGAACCGTGATCTAGGTAGAGATAAGAGACGGCCGTAAGTGTATTCGTCAAGGAAAGCTCGCAGATTCGGAGAGTCGTAGCGTCGTTGGGTCGTGGAGAAAAGGAGGTGGGGTATTTGAAGATTTGAATCCTGTTGTCTGCCAGCCTGGACGCAATCGAGGCGGGCTGGTCAGGGTCGCGAACTCGCGGCGGGCGAATCTATTGTAATTGTACGTAGAGCAAGTGGAAATGCGCAACGACGACGGGAGACGCAAGCCAGAAGAGTGAGCTTGCCGAGAAAGGCCCCGAACGTAGAGCTGTACGGCGGACCAACGATGATGACGATGATAAGGGAAAAGCGAAGCAGAGGTGAAAACGACGAGGATGACGATGAGGACGACGACTAGACAGGAACGAAGATGAGAGAGGAAGAAAAAAAGGAAACTGCCCTGAAAAGGAGGAGTCCCCCGGTTTTCAACACACACAACACCGACGATACGTGGAAGTTCTTGACAGACGATCTAGGAGATGGAGGAGGGAGAGAATAGCAAACGGGGGGTTTTCTAGTAAATGCGGCGTGGGATTGGGTTTTTTTCGTTCGCTCACTAGTTAATTGAATGGCTAATGGCGGAGAATGGCCTTGGCCGGAAAAGGTGGGGACCTTACCACCAACTGAGGTGCGTACGGAGCTGCGAGCGCGTATATATTCAATAACCGAAGGGCGGGCGGCCAGGCTGCTTGCCTACCTACCTGAGTACCTATGTAGGCAGCGACAAGGAGCAGGCTGGGGGTTCTCAGTGACAAGTGGGGGTGTCTTTAAAATGGCATATACCTATAATCAATGCATCTTAATATTTGAATTTATGCAGATATTGAATTAGACCTTAGTTCATCAGGTGTAAGGTTGTGCCGGAGATGACAGGTACCCTTCTCCTCTCTAATATCAATAATATACATGTGCCCTCTCTTGTCATTACCAATTTTCAGAGGGAGCACGGTAGATCAGACTACCTAGGCACCCAATCCAGTATAATAGCTGCCAGCTTGCAGACTGGACACAGTTGTCTTGGCATGATGCAATACTTCAAAGCGTTTAGCGATTCTCCTCCTCAAAGAACCGATATTACCTTAGGTAAGTTATTAAGCCATACCTATACCTATTTCACTAACATCAATGAACAAACAAACAAACAAACATACATACCTCCTACCTAGACCTAAAACAGCACCGCACGATGGCCTTTGCTAAATGGCCTTTGCTATATGCCCTTTAGATATCACCATAATCTTGGCAAGAGATCTACTGTCCAACTCCTCCAAGCCAATCGACGTTCCGGGAGGCAGTATGCGATCAAGTTAGCAGAGTAACACACCACATTGAGTAGCCAATGAGTGCTGTAGATCCCCCTCTTCGGTCACTATTCCCGACCAAATCACTGTCGAACCAGGTCGAAATTCCTGACCGGGCAGGCAGGGAAGCTTCAATAATGCTGAAGACACCCCCGCGCGCCGGGGAGAAACCCAACCGAGTTGCATACGCACGCTTGCCAGTCGAACCAATGGGCAGGATTCGTAGATAGCATATATAATCTACACAACCATGGAGTGGTGCATAGAGCGTATTCTAGCTTTGACAGGCGACCTCCTTTGATGTCTACGTGCCATATCCTGTATGTAATTGAAACCCATCAAGCTTTGCCAAATTCACTATACAGCAAACATAATAGTTTAGTTTAGATCGCATCGCGTCCTTCACTATGTGTGCTGCACCGTAGGCTTGGCAAACATTTTATAGTTCAGCTTGGTACCTACATGTATTACTCACAACGTATGTTCCTGGTAGAACAAATATCGAACGCATAACAGGAAATCCCGTGTATGGGCGTGGGTTCGTTGCAGGCTGTGGAGGTATTCGGAAGCCTCGTTAATGCATAGGATGCTAGGTATTTCGATAGCTAGTGACGGGAGTGAGGCTTTGCATCATGTCCAATTAGATTTTCAGATGATATGTATAAAGAGGCCCCCTTGACCCCTGCAGGTGGGGCGGATCGGTTCTGTCACAGCGGCTCCATAGAACTTTTACTACGACCACTGCAGTGCCGTTAACTAACAAAACCTTAATTCGGGGTCCACCACCCAGTAGCAAGCATTGACTTGCATTCACTTATTGTCGTCTATTTGTCTGACTTCAAACTTCGTCCAGCATTGATTCTTAAAGAAAGCGTCTGCATGCCCTTCACATCGTTTCTCTTTGCTTTCCTTATAAACAGACACGCCTTGCATCTATCTTTAATTCGTCGTAGTCTTATACAGCCTAACTCTTCAGTAATTGAGTCGCCCTGGCGATGGCGACGACAAATCCGAAAGGAGGCCCTTTAGAGGTCCTGCATCAGATGCACAGTGAGGTGGTACGTGTTCAGCCAGCCTACCTAACAACCAATTCGACAGCAGATATTTGGCTAATGCGGGCATCACCAGCTAGTCCAGATGGGTAAACATCTCAGGAACACATCAATGAAGGATGGCTCGAGAAGTTTCAAGGAGGCTAGTGAAGCCATCCGAGCCAAAACAGCAGGCTGCCTAGCAACATATCACTATGCTTTAGATGATATCGAGTGCGAAATCGTAGGGGCTTTCACCCATTCTGTATCTTGCGCCGCTTAGAGGCTGACTCCCACTCCAGACGAGGGCTAAAGCGGTCTTACTACGGGACCTGGAGAAGTTGCGCGCTGCTCGGGTCCCAGCTCCCGTAGCCGTACCCGCTCCCGCTCCGCAGCCCGTGGCACCACCGGCTCCAATGATGGAGATGCCGTCGGCTGCGGCTCATACCATGAAGGCTCCATCCTTCACACCCAAACAAGAGAGCAAGCCTGTCGCGCCTTTTCCTGACATGGGTATGGGCATGTCTACTAACGTTGTCGACCTCACATCTCAAGATAAGAAACCTTCGCCCCGAGTTCCTCCTGGTTCTCTAAAGCCACAACCTCCTCGCACAGTTCCGCCCGTGAAGAATGAGGTTAAACCTTCACCCAAGCAGACACCCAAACCTGCACCTCCCAAGGTAACTCCAGTGCCGCCGCCACAAATTCCACGCCTACATCCGCCTCAACCCGCCGCCGCGGCTCAACCTAAACCTCAACCAACCCAGTCAACCCAGCCAGTATCGTCGGTGCAGCCACCTCAATCAGCACCAGCGAGCCAGCCAGCTCAAGATACTTCTTTAGACTCCATGCTGAGCCTTCCTCCTAGTGGCTCAGGTGGCGAGTTAAACTTCACAGATATGCAGTTCTCCCTTGCGCCATCGAATAACGACTCACAAGGAGCACCACCTGCTCCGATGCCCGAGTTTGACTTGACGACATTCGCACCACAAGACGGGAACAACGAGTTACTTACCATGGCTAGCTTTAGTGGGGATGGTAATGGAACTCAGGGTGAAGCGGCAAATAGCAACAATACGGCCTCCCAGCCACCGAAAGAGGCCGAGAAGTCAGATACAAACCTAGATGATTTATTCAACTTGGACAATGTCAGCGGCGACAATGATAATATGTTCGATCTAGGGAGCGGCGGCGTCATCGACAGCACGTTCGACGACATGTTCTTCGGTAATAACGATTCGGACATGGGGCAATATGATGACACGTACTTTGGCTAGATGTTGATTATATTGTTAATTATTATCATGGTGCAAGGGGCATCGAGATTATGGCCCAGCAATTAAACACCTTATATTAGCGACGCCCCGTTGCCGTTGAAGAAGGGATAACCTGCATCCGAACAGGATTGGGCCTTGGAATGGCTATATAAGCCTATTAAAAACGACAAATACAGACGCATTTGGCATCTTACGTAGGATTAGCGGCGCTTCTTTTCTTTTTTTTCGGAACCTAGCCCTGATGAGGGGATAGCATATAATGGATACAGAACATATCATGAACTAAAGATCTATAACAAGTCCAAACACTACTAAACAGTCTCAGATAGTGATAATGTCAACATCCCTTTAGCTTCCTACGAAACAGAGTCCAGTAGGGATTTTTACCACTTTTTCTGGTTTCCCTTCCTTCCTCTCTATAATACGATGAAGAAGAATGTAGGGTTGTCGAGTTACGGTGGATGAGTTTCCTATGGCACTTATTTGGGCTCCAATTTACTTGAGACACAAATCAGCTTGAATACGAGATCGTTTATTTGAATTGTCTTTTTCGAGGTCAAAATGAGATACCTATCATCAGGATGGGGTGCCGATATCGATCTTCTCCCCTCACTTGTAAAAGGATTCGGGATAGCCTCCCGAGGCGACGACTAGGTACGTTGCAGGCATAACCCGGCGTTCACGTAGATGTCTACAGAGACGAGAAAATTGCTACAGGCAGGCTCGCGAGATGCCGAACATGTCTGTCTCTTGACTCGGCAACGGTACCATCGACCGCGTTTCTGGATCGCCGGATCTCGTGTTGTACTCGATGACCTCAGGGCCTGTGTTCGTTATCATCTACAGGGAGAGGAAGGATCAGGGTGTCAGCATCATTCTTCCATGTTAGTGTTAAGGATGGGTTATGTATATAATGAGAGAACCATTTTTGTCTGACCACGTACCACTCCGGTGAACAGTACCTACCTCTGAACTCCCGGCCTAGGTCTAAAGATCAGCTCGAGAAAGGTCCCCCCTCCCAGCCCCCCCTTAAATAGCGCTCCGTTGAAAAAATACCTTCTGATTTTAGGCCGTCAAATGTAGGCCCCAGTATCTTCTGGTTGATTTCGTCCATACTTTGCGCGGACACATAGACGATTGGTACGTACACGCCCATTGCCCCTAGTGTTTGGACCGAGATCTCCTTCGAATATGCGCTTGTGATCCTGCCCGGGAGGTAACGACCTGAAGGCCTTGCCGTCACTGAATGCGTGGATACTTATTTCGTCGCCCCCGAGGAATTCTTCGATCACGGCGGACGAGCCCGCATCTCCGAACGTCCGGTTGGCTTGACCATGATGTCCTCGAGAGAGCTGAGTCCTTCCCTCTTTCGAGGCTAGTAATACGACGCCTTTCCCAGCGGCCAGGCCGGAAACCTTAAGGACAATCCTGTGGGAAACCGACTCCAGGTATTCTTTGGCAGCTAGGTGATCATGGAAATTGCGAAATCGTGCTGTTGGAATATTATGTCTATGTCTCTGCATGAATTCTTTGGCAAAGGTCTTTGAACCCTCGATCTCAGCAGCATCTTTACTAGGAGAAAAGCACGGGATACCACCTAACAACAGGATTATTAATGCAACGTGCAAGACAACCCTAGAGTGGCCACTTACTGTCTCTAAAGTACAGCTCGATTCCATCGACCACAGCATTATCCGGCCCTACAACCACTAGATCGACCTTTAGACTCTTAGAAACTTTTGAGGATCTTGGAGATGTTGTGATATTTTGCCAGTTGACCAGTCCCGCCGTTACCGGGGAGCACAAATATACGAGAGACCTTGGAAGATTGTGATAGCTTCCACACAAATGCATGCTCTCGGGCACCTTTGCCGATTATGAGGACATAATTCTCCATTGGGCTTACTTGGGTGGTCGTTCTTGTTGATGATTTCATGTCTTGGACAACTATAACAAAAGGTTGAGGTGGATATTAGATGCTGTCAATTTCATTCCATGTATACCGCTCTAAATCTACATGCATATCGTCTTAATGTTGACCTAATGTTTAGTTGGTAAGCCAAGTGTGGACAGATGTGGTGGTGTTTATGATTAAGACTGACGAACAATCATATTGGTAGGTAATGTTAAAGCTGAGGTACACAGCAGCATCTTTAGGCCTAGAGCACCTTGGAATGGTCTTCCTAGACCCTTATGAACCCAACAGCCATGCTATCCATTATAATATCCCAGAACGCTGGCCCCTTCGTCGCCGCCCTGACAAACACTACTGTATCTTCGGTATTCACCTGCCCCACGCACTTCATCATGTGGATGTACAAGGCAGCTTGGCTACAAAGAAGGTTAGTTATCTAGCTAGGATCACATGAGGACAGTGAGAACAGACCTCAGAGCAGTAGAAGCAGCAACATATATAGCCGCGATGACGATGCGAAGCTGAGTATCTGCGTCGGTCAGGAAAGGCGAGATGATGTCGTCCACCGAGAGCTGGCCTTGCGACCGGACGATGGCGGCGCGACGAAAGGTGTCCTGCGTAGACTCGGTAGAGTGCCTATGTCAGCATGTTTTCAATGAAGCTAGAATAGGTGGTCAGACGTACCGGCCCGTTCGGGCATATAAGGCGAGCTTGTGGATTTGGTGTGTTTGTCTACCTAGGTTAGCTGGCATGCCCTTGGTGTTGGCCTTGTATTCGCAGGTTTCTTGATGTCGCCGTGAGTGTATGTCTGTATGTCAGTAAATGTCCGGACAAGGAAAAGGCAATATATATAATGTAAGATCAGTAAGTAAATGGTAAGTAAATATGGATTCACTTGAATCCCACGTCCCTGCATTAGCCCTAAAGACCAGGTTTCCAGGCGGCACCGCGTGGAGGTTGCAGAAGGCCGATTTCGCCACCCTATAGATGGTCAGGCATATAGCAAATAGATGGTAGATAAATGGTAGAGTATATGGCAAAGTAAATGGCAGAGTAAATGGCAAAATATATGGTAGTAAGTGAATAGCAGTATATCAGATAGGTAGCTGGTAAATAAATGGCTTGTTAGTAGATGGGGGTTGGCCTTTTAACGTCCTGCCGAGGACGAGGCAGCTTGACTTCGTAAGCCTAAGAGACGTCTTTTTACTTCGCACCTGGGAAACTAAGGCAGTTTTACTTCAACGCTACCCAGGAAGAGGCCGGCTTTTACTTCTTGCCCTAGAAGGGAGCAGTTTGGACTTCACGGGTTGCTCAGGAAGAGGCAGTTTTACTTCTAGCGATCGTACCTAGGAAGGGCCCTTTTATGTCGTCAACTTTGGCCAGGACGGGGCGGGGCAGTTTTACTTCTGGGATGCCCGGGAAGGGAACAGTTTTACTTCGTCTCCAGGAAGAAGGCAGTTTCTCTTCGTAACCTAGGAAGGGCCCGTTTATGCCGTCAACTTTGACCAGGACAGCACGGGGCAGTTTTACTTCTGGGATACCCGGGAAGGGCCAGTTTAATCTCGTCGGTATAGCCAGGACGGGGACGAGTTTAAGGTCATTCCCAGGGACCGACAAAGAGGTGAGAGTGAGATAAAGTGAGGAGGTAGAAGGAGGAGGTAGTAGATGAGGTTGATAATATGACTAAGGGTAGTAGGTAAATGGAGGTAGAATGGTAGGGCAGGTGGTGAGAGTAGGTATGCAGGAAGGCAGTTGAGAAAAAATTGAAGGTGAATAATGGATGGTAGCAAATGGTGGTGAAAAGTTGGAAGAGTAGCCCAAGATGCGAAGAGACCTGTGCGTGAAAAAAAAATTTAGCGAGTGAAAGATACACGAAGGAGAAGAGTGTGCGAGGGTCAAGGGCGGAAAGAAAAAATTCTGAGGGTGACGGAAGAGATTGAAATGATTAGGATGCAAGGTGATGTGAATGAGGAAACAATCAAATGATAAGGTAGCAGGTAATAATTGCGGGATGGGGTGGGGAGTGGTGAAGAGAGAGAAATAAGGTGAAGAGAGAGAAGTAAGGTGATGGAGGAGGAAAGGTGATGGAGGAGGAAAGGTGATGGAGGAGGAAAGGTGATGGAGGAGGAAAGGTGATGGAGGAGGAAAGGTGATGGAGGAGGAAAGGTGATGAGCAGAGGGAAGAAGGGTGGTGGGCAACAGCAATCAAATGGGTGGAATAAATACCTATAGGAATCAACGAATTGATTGTAAAAGTAAAATGATTAAAGAGGAGGGAGGGGAGGCGAGAAAGAGAAAGAAAAAAAAGGATTGAGTGCGGTTGTGGTTGTGGTGGTGCTGGTGCTGATGGTGGCGGGAGTGGTGTGTTGAAGATGAGGAGGGGAGAAACTGGGAAATCTGGGGGGGGCCGGGGGTTTATATATGTTTTGGTCGGCCACCTCAGATCAGCACAATCAGTGAATGTTCTCGGAGAACAATAGGACTTAGCAGATTCTTATTGTCTGTCGTGTATTAACTTCGCAACAGGTGGAGCGCAGCGTGCGTTGCCGTGGTGCGGGTGACGGGGTAAAAGGAGAAAGGTGTTTGCTCACGCAGACTCGACGAGGACGCGTCGAGGACGTGTCAACGCAACACGAGTCACTCACCAAGTTCTTCATTGATTCGTTGCTATCGAAGCTTATGCCGTGGAAAACGTATTTAGAAAATTTTTTGTATTTGCAAAAACTAGTCTGCTCCAAGGGACAGACATGTGTGAGCTTCGAGATACTACATCACGAAATCGAACTCCGAGCGTGTAGATTTTGGTGCCTCGTTTGACATAGATATACAAGTTCGATGGGAGGTACTGGTGCGTGTATACATAAAATAAAATGACACAGGCAGTTTAATACCAGAGAAAAGCTACCACTTACTATGATGTTTGGCAAGGGGTGAAACCCGAAATCCGAATATATACAGCTACTCAGCACAAGATAAGTAGCAGGTAGCATCTATCCTAGAAGCCCTGATCCCATCATCCCGAGACAGGTACATGAGAATAATACCATCCTAAAAAAGGGCGAGAAATATGTGCTGCAAGCTCGTGTGGATAAACACTAATAATTGTCATTACCGTAGGAACACGGAAGGGTATCTCAAGCATATATCGTACCGACCCAAGGCCACGAGCTCCCTATCTCCCTATCATGCCCGCTAGGTACCTAAATCCATAATTTACTAGTATCCTAATAGAGCCCTAAATAAATCCCCTTATATATTTGAAAAATGCCACAAGTTAATTTCTTCCCCCTTTCTTCTTCCCTCTTAAGCTGCGTAATTATATTATCTAGAATCAAGATCCACCCCGTCTCATCTGGTCCGGTCCGGCGCTCCTCCTCCCCATCTGATTCTCAAATAGATCAAGCTCAAGGGCCCTGCGTGACCTCGAACATCGGCGCCAGCAGGGCCGTGATGTTCGGATTCCGCAGGCCGTTCCAGTCGGCGTCGAGGAGGCCGTAGCTCTCGTCGTAGTTCAGCGTGCCCTCGCGGACGTAGTACGAGCCCTGGAGGGCCCAGATGGCCCACTCGCCGTCGTTGCCCGTGACGTACTCCCGGAGGCACTCGAAGTACTTCCAGCCGTCGTCGTCGAGGCCGTCGTTGGGCCCGCCCGCCATGCCGAAGCCGAACTCGGACAGGATCAGCGGCGCCGTGTAGTCCCGGCCCTGCTCGAGCACGAAGCCGTCGAAGAGCCCGTACGTCTGCTTCAGCAGGTCGCAGTTGCCCTTGGCCACCGCGAACGTGACCGTGAAGTCGTACGCGTGCCACTCCCAGACGTGCTTGCCCGCCCACGCGCTCCAGTCGAGCGTGCGGCCCGTCCGGATGTGCACCAGGTCCGTCGACGACTGCGTGCCGCCGATGAGGATGAGCAGATCCGGGTTCGCCTCGTGCACCCGCGTCGCGCCCTGGGTCATGTAGTTGTACCAGTCGTCCCGGTTGTTGAAGGTGCCCTGCAGTAGCCACTCGCGCACCTCGTTGCGCAGGCCCATGCCAATCACGCCCGGCTGGGAGGTGGACCACGTCGCGATGGCCGACAGCCCCTCGAGCCACTCCTGCGTCTTGAAATATCGGCTGTTCATGTCATTGTAGCCGAACGCTTCATCCCACCACCCATTGCCGTCGTCGATGTTGCCTAGACATGTGTGTAAGCCGTCTGGTTTCCTCTCATGTAGCTTCGAAGCAAGGCCGCAGGGAATTCAACCCGCTAAGGGGAACGATCCATATATCTATATTTCCTAAGGGGACAGGGGAAGAGATATTAATAAAAAATAAATAAAAACTCACAACACCAGCTAGCCTTACTAACATGGTTATCCAGAATCGTCATAACGTTTCGTTTCCACAGCGCAGCAATGACCTGCTCGAAGACGCCCCTGGTCGTGGTGTTCGCCGCGAAGGGGTTCTTCTCCACGACCTGCGCGTACATTCCGTTCATGTCTTCAACATTGACGCTGGCGGCCTCCGCGGCGCTGGAGAACGACTCGCCAACAGCAACGTCTGGGTTCAGCGCGTGGTCGATCGAGTACGTCAAGCGTACACAGTTGAAGCCCTGCTGCTGGATAAGGTCGGCGATGTGGTCGATCGATTGCTTGTTCAGCCCTTCGGGTAGATTAGTCTCTTGGTGGCCGGCCCAGTTGACGCAACGCAGCTTCACGCGCTGCCCGTCTGCGTCCAGAATCCACCGGCTTGATGAAGAGAGAGGTAGCTTTTGGGCTAGGGCCGTGGTTGAGGCGCCGGCGAGGAGCGCCGTAGCGAGTGAAAGTGCCTTCATTATTGTGATATCTTCAACCAAACCCGGTAGTATACCGTGAAGGACCGGGCGGAAGACGTTATATGTATATGTATATACGGAGGAGTTCGCTGGTATAGTACCCACAAGGGATTATTGGCGTGGGTCCATCTACATAAGGACCGTGGGTATAATCTTGAAGATAACAAATAGAGTCCAAGCAAGAAGCAGGGAGATCTAGAGAGGTGAAACGAATATATATGGGAATTGAACGCTCAGCTATGTCTAGTTTACAACAAACTAGGGTAACGAGAGAAAGCCACACGAGATGGACTATAGGATATTAATACCGAAGACCAAGAAAAGAAGGTCTGGGCTGTGCAAGCAAGCAGCCGGGCAAACAGTAGAGCATAAAGGAAGGAGACACCTGAATGTTATATAGAGACATAGTAGTCAGTCGGCCAAGCTCAGGTGAGGAGGGTATAGTTATGTAGCTAACTTAGGTAGGTAGGTCAACTAGCAAACCGTATATGTGGACGTGTTCGTCGGTGGCAGCCCTGCTATAAGAAGCTGAGGGAGCCAAATATTAAAATACCATATGGAGGAAGACCCTGAATGTCATGACGCGCACCAATGCAGGGACAAGGCACCATGCGCACCCATACATAGGTACACCTTCTAGAGTTATACCCTACTACATCTCACATATAGCTACCAGGGGTAGCTTATCTGAATACCCACATCCACACTGATATCAAGTGTTTGCCACAGAGAAGAAGCAGCCCAGGAGGAGAAAGACTCGGAAAGTCGAGGCGCCCTGCCAATATAACAGGGGAAAGGGAATGTAGGCAAAGGGGGGAAGGGATTGGGAGAGGAGAAAAAGAAAACCCATGCTTGGCCCGCGAGATCTTTTGCCGTCTACTGCCCGTCATTCGTAGATTTCGGCAGCGGAGCTAGCGCTAGCCAAAAGACGATCACCCGGCTGCCCAATCCCAAGAACAATGGATTGGGGGGGTATTACACCGGCGTAATATAAGGTCGGTATTATCGACTTTCTACTATCGGATTCTTCCATGCCTCCTCCTCCCCACACCTACCTGTCGGCGCTATATCTAGTGGGAGGGGGGGGGGAAGGAAATAAAAAATACCAGATGTAGACAAGCTCTATTAGGGGGAGACGAATAGAAAGACAAGAAAGAACGCAAAGGTTGCATGCTCCCATGTCCAGCTGGCTGCGGATATCGGAAAGTTGCAAATGCAATGGCACATTGACAGCCACTCCGCCCCCCTTGCTTTTTGCTCCCTCTTCTTCTAACTTGGAGGGGTTATACGCATGACTGAGGCATGTGATTGGGCGGTTTCGAACTTCAATGCGAACGAGAAGAAGAAGAAGAAGAAGAAGAAGATGCGTAGACAGGGCGCAGACCGAACCTGACCAAACCCGCTGCCGCGCCGCGCGTGCGGAGCAGCAAGCAGCAAACAGCAAATCATTCGAGGGCGATCTCTGAAATAGAGATTGGTGGAGAGGTTCGCCCAGGAGGTAATCTTGAGATCGATAGGGCTCTGATAAAAAGAAAATAGAAAATACAAGTTTTAGCAGTTGAAGATGATCTTGTTCCCAATCTCTTTCTGCCGGGGGGGAGGGGGGTGTGAATGATGTGCATTCAGATCCATAGGTCAGATGCCTTACCTAAGGAGTGGTTACTATGTACCTACCTACATATAGCACGAAGGAAAGTGCCTTGTATTGGATTACGAAAGCAGACCACTGCAGTATTCAACGGGGAAGAGCTGGGAAGTCCAAAGAGAGTTGACCAATCAATTAATAGTATTCTACTCATGTAGCCGTGGGAGACAAGACGCCACAAGATGCAAATCACCCGAGCCCAAACCTTAGACAACAAAAGAAAAATATATATACATAATTCGGGCAGATATAGGAAACTGACTTAAAAGACTGACTACTTGGCTGACTTCTCCCAAGTAAGACATTCCGGCACGCGGTTGGTCGACCTTGCCAGATGAGCACTCAATCAATGTTACCTACATCTATAAGCATGATATGGACCACCCAGGCCTATAGCCAGCCAAAAATGCCGGTTCTCGCACCTGATAGGCCGCATCGCCTTCTCACCCCCTTCCCCCACCTCGCCCCGGATGACCTAGCGTAGTACATGGCGGGAGAGCTTAAATACCGGGGGGGGGTTTTTTTTTTCTACTAACATATGTTTCTACCCTACCCTTGTTGAGAGTTCCAAGTTGTGGCCTCCGCCCCGAAGATATGTAGAAAGAAAGTAAGGCACGCGCCCGGTGAGACCTGGTCATTGGTTTCGTTCCCCCGGGTCTTGGGTTGAAATTTATCGGGTGTGTGTAGATGTAGATATATATCACTTACATGTGTAGATTTGGCAGCTAGATAGATAGATAGATCTCAAACTAAGATAGATTCGTAAGGTGCCTAAGTTAAAAAAAAATTAGAAAGTGGTGCGTTGTTTATAATGTTTTGCCAATAGCGATTCTTGAATTCCCTACTATACATACTACATAGTTGGGCGGCTACGTGTAAGTGATATACTGTGATGATATCGAAAAGTTCAAATCATTCCGCACCGGACTTCCCCATCACCTACTCTAAACCCCTGACTTTCTGCTCTATAGCCTATAGGATGTTCGTCAAGTCATCCACCCCCCTTCCGCTTTATAAGTCGCGATCCTGTAGAGCAGTAAGTATCATGTATAGCGTTTTCACGCTGGCAATCCAGCCCCGAGTCATGCGTAGGGAGGGAGGAGGGTAAAGAGAGACAGAAAAAAAAAAAGAAATAGATCATAGGATGACATTTTCTTTCCTATAGTTATTCAGTTAGGTAGGTAGGTAGGTAGGAAGTAAACAAGACAACCTACTAAATAACCTCCACCTCTAGCCTAATCATCACGAGCATCTCTACCTACATTACCTAGGTATCTACCTAAGTTATGCCACAATCGCGTGCGAGGGCCATGAGCGATGTCGGACTCGCCACCGCCCTCCCCGCCCTCCTCCTTCCTACATAGTAAGAATGAAGATCAAAAAGGGTCACCGAACTACTCCCCTTACCTATCATCACCCTTCAATCTAGTCGTCTGTCTGTCTGTCTGTCTGTCTGTCTGTCTAGGTAGCCGATCATCCTTACCTCTCTCTCTCTCCCTCCTCCCAAACAACACCCAAAGTTTCTCCTTCCCACGCCAAAGGGAAGGGAGTAACGCAACGTAACTCAGATGTCTCAAACATGCCTACTACCCCCGACACCAAATGCCAAGGCCCCCCCCCCAGCCCTCCCCTAGTCACGGCACTCAGACTAGCCGTTACATGTGACACACATCCACTTTCTCCCTCCTCTCTCTGCCCTTCCACCTCCTGTCTGTTCTCCAACTCCCAACGTTAGGTAATGCAAAGAAGCACAAGAGAACAAAAAAAACGAGGGGGTATGTCCGTGTGTTTTTTTGATCTTCCTTATTAGTCATTAAAATTATTATTTCTTACCTTTATTTTCCTTCTCACGACTTTTTCGTTAAGAAGCGCGATGGGTCATAACTATTAGTAAACAAATAACCCCCGGCCTTCCCCCCCCAAAAAAAAAGATTTATTTATTTATGAGTGTTAAGTATTATATTAAGGTATGCATTATATGCATTATGTGATTTATATATTATGACGGTATAGGTGTATGTGGTGTGTAAAGAGGTATATATGGTGTACAAGTGCCGGACGTGTTATAAAACTTCTTTCTCTTTCTGGTTCTGACCGATCATTAATCATCATAACCCCCTCGCCCCCTCCTAAAAAAGGGAATTTAAAAAAAAAGGGAAAAGAAAAAGCAACATATATTGTCCTTTTTTCTCGCCTTGTCCAGCTTTTACTTCGCTTCGCTTATTGTGCTGTCTTGCCTCTCGGTTATCGTATCAAGTCGTGAAATAACTAAAAGAAAAGGGGTTGAGAAAACGAAAGAAAAGGAGAGGAGGAAGAGAGGGAGAGAGAACATTTCCTCAATTATATACAGTAGTACTAGCCTTTGCTCCCTAACATTCCCCTTCCCTCCAACCAACAACCCCAGACCTCCCAAATGCCAACTAAAAACTACTTAGTTCTCGTTTTGTTTTTCGTGGATGAGTCCTAGCTAAGGTAGCTTTTCTATCCCATACGTACGTACGTACACATCCGTTCGTACCGTTGGTCCTCCGCGTTCTTTGCTGCGCCTGATCTGATGAAGCTTCGTTCCAGTTTCCACCTGCAGATCCTAAGGGTATATCAAATCATACTGCATGTTTTATTTTTATTTTTGTCTTTGCTCTTGCTCGCTGGCTTGAGAGTTGGCCTGCGGTCATCGAGATGCTGCCGTATTATTACCCGAAGCGGCCACACGTGCCTCTAGTTCTTTCCTCTTGGACAAGAGGCTCTTGAAAGCTCCCAGACAATGAACCAGCGTCTCTTCGTCATGCGCGCAGAAACGATACACCCTCTCATCCGTAATGACCTGCAGGCAGTGCAACTTTGTCTTGCTGATCGGGTCAATGTCTACTACATTGACTACTGTTGACAGCCCTAGAATAAATGAAGCCGTATACTCGGACTCGTTCTTGTAGAGAATCAGATTCCTCGGGCGTAGGACAGCCCAGCAGTTCTTCCACTGTTTGACGCCCCGTTTACCCTTGAGGAACCAAAGCCACCCTTGCCAAACGACACGGTCAGGGTCGTGTTCGAGGTTCAGACCGCTCAGCTGACTCGCGTTTCGGTTTCCGAAAGATGGGCGATCTTTTGCGTCTATCTGTGTTGCCGAAGCAGAGTTCGATGGGGTTCTTAAACTCTCGATCGAAGGTCCATGGGCTCGTTGGCCCTCGACGTCGGATAGGTCAGACTGCGATGCTACTTCGTTCCCAGACATACCAGAGTAGTCGTGATGTGATAGCCGTCTTACGCTGGATGACATGGCGTTCGAAACCGGGCGATCAATAGGCTCCGGTGAGCTCGATAATAGTCTGTTGCTGCCCTGTAGCATACTCCGGGCTTTCTCTGCTCCATTTTTCAACATAGAGGCCGGAGCAAAAGATTGGCGGCGAATAATAGGGCTTGCCAGGAACATCTCTTCTTCTTCCTCCTCAATCCTCGCTTCCTGTCTTATCAGGTCGATCCATTCGTGCGCGTCCTTGGCGCTAGGCGCCTCGAAGTGGAAATTTCTGGCAGGGGAGAATAGTCCAAACAGGTGCTGACGCTTTTGTTTGGGGTCCTTGAGAAGGGTGACGGCCGAGAGGTCCGAGAGGTATAGTTTGTGTCGAAGCTTGCTTTCCTTGTCCGACTTGTAGATAGAGAGCGCATTGGGTCTCAGCACAAGAAAGACGGATTTCCAAGCCTACCGACGAGACAGGATTTAGTACGTAGAACCAATGCAGACGGTGCAGACGCGCAAGGAATAGCCACCTACCTTGGTCTTTTGGGTCCGCTTCTGGACATAGCCGGATTTGATGACACGGTCGAACTCGAAGCTCCCATTCTGGGTAACCGGAGTCGAGGCCGCAAAGGCAGCCACCTGGCTTCGGATACGATTCGCTTGGGAGTTCGCGGGCACGGCCATCGCGGAGGAAGAGATACTGAGCGTCGCACCGCGACCTGGTAACCTAGTGCCTGTAGTTTCGGCGAAGCACTGAGTTGCTGTCTCAGCCATAGTCGAAGCTAGCGACCGCGCGTGCGCGACGAGGTTTATGTATGTCGCAATAGGTGTTTATTAAAATTATCGAATTAAAAGAGCGGTTGCTTGGCCGATAGTCGGATCTCCCCCGTGATGAGGACGATTAGTGGGCGGTTTGGAATTCGTATCGTCGGGCAGTGGACAACCTCGAGGTGTGATTAGAGCTCTCAAAGCTTGGCGTTCGTGGTGTTGAATGCCGCCGAGGTGCGATTAATTCCGACTACGTGCGCAATGCGTTGCTGTTGTTGAGAAAAATGCTACGGTGCTAAGGTAGCGAACAGAGTGCAGGAAAGGGGTGAGGCTTTTGAGGACGAACCCGCATCACGGGGTCAAAAAGTCACCGGTAGACAGAGAGAGTGAGAGAGAAGAAAAGAAGAAGAATCCACACGTCGAGCGGAGAAAATGGTATTATTAGCTAGCGAGAGCGAAGAGGGAATAGTCGAGATGCAGAGTGAGTGGAATGGAACAAATGCCCCTCGCCAATGAACAAGAAGAATTCGGTGCCGCTGAGGAATGGGCTGCAGGAGAACAGGTAAGCTTCGAGGATCAGCAAGGAGTCGATTACAGTGCACGGAATAAACCCGCAGTTGCCGTCGCCGTCGCCGTCGCAAGTCGCCACCTGTAAGCCAAGCAGGGTAGATTATATCGAGAGAGTGTATCTATGAGAGAGAGTATGTGTGTGTACGTGTACGTGTACGTGTGGGATAAAAAGGAAAGTGGGAAACAATAGAAAAAAAAAGGGGGAGAACCGTAGATTGTGTGCTCAGTTGGTGGTGAGGGCGGTACATATTTACTTTTTTATTTAAGCTTTGTCCGAGTTGAGGAAATTGGCGAACGTGCGGGTTTGCGAAGATGGGTAAAAATGGAATGCTGTAACGCCTGTTGATTGGGGCAAAGCCTCCCTGATGAGACAGATGCGATAGCAGCTTTTACCCGGTCTACCTGCCTGGATACCTAGAACACTAGGCCCCAAAACAGAACAAAGCCGCTAGGCAGGCCCTAAAAAATTGGACCTGGTGTAAACCGGCCCGTGCCAAGTCGTTTCAGGAACTGCAAGTGCTCGGTAGATAGGCTCTCGTTTCACTCGCTATAACGCTATAGTTCCCAATGTTTTGATTGCGCTTTAAAGCAAATGCCGGCGCCAGCGGCTTCGATTGCGATGGTCCAATATAGCATCGTGGGCGCTAAATAAAAATAAAAAATAAAATAAAAATAAAGAAAACGAGTCGTATTATTTACTTGTATCATTACCTAACATTGTACAAGGTACCTAATAGATTTCATGCGTTGCTTTATGGCCTTTTAATATAAATCATTGCTTTTCCTCGTAACTGTTTACCGACTTATACATATCTGTAATTACGGCGACTTGGCTGGTCTCGTATGTTTAATAATTACTCTTCATGCGTTTTGAAGTGAACACCAATGATGACGTAGTTAAATGATTATCTACCTATGTCCACTGTACTTACATGCACCACCTATGCATTCATACTTCACGGGCTTAACAATGAAAAGCTATTAACAAGTAGTAGGTCGACTAGTTGTCTGATAAGATCCTAATTCAAGCTATTAGTCCTCGACTTGTTTGGGGTTTTTATAGCACGGAATTTTGGCAATGAGCTTGTTTACAACATCTATGTGGATAACAAAGCATTCAACATTAAGACTATCGACCTTGTCCCATGAAAACTCCAGCAACATGAAGGTGTAAGTTGATCTGTCGATGTATACATATAGAGTTCTATTCCTTCACTGAGTCTATGATGGGGGGTATCGTTACCACTTATATATCTACATATACAATCAAAAACAACTCTATCAACTTGATACTTCCTTTATTCATCCTCATCATAATGACAAACCCCCTCCCCTTTCCCTCCCTATTTCTTCACCTTAGGCCCCAAGACCTTGACACCTTTAGCGCTCCCCCATACGCTCTCGCCGACCTTCCGGGGAATCTTGCGGCCCCGGAGCCTCTGGTCGATGAGCCACATGCCGACCACGAACTCCGTCTTGTCCAAGGCCCCCCTACCCCGTCTGTCTACTAGGTCCCACACCTCCGCTAGCTCGTCGAAAGGTAGCCGGCTACGCGCCCAGATGTCACGCACAACCACGTTTGCCACTAGCTGCTGCTGCTGCTGCTGCTGCTGCTGCTGCTGTTGTTGTTCGCCACCATCTCCTCCTCCTGGCACCCGTCCTCCTCCGGCTGTTACCATCCCCGTAATACTGCCCGGTTCCGAACCCTCAGCGAGTAGATAACCCCGGTTGCTAGCCCATACGCCCTCGTATCGCTTGCGCTCGCGGAGCGTGATCTCTTCGCGCCAGCGCTTCCGGGCCCCCTCGTGATGCGAGTGCTTGTTTTTTTGTCCGAGCTTGCCGAGCGGCTTTTTCCTGTGTCGAGATCGAGTCCTTGATTTCTCTTCCTCGTCGTCGGATTTCGACGGCGGCTTTCGTAGTGTGTGGCGCATGTGTGGCGTCTGCTTCCGCGCTGGCGGTGGTGGCGTGGGAGGACGAGAGGTGGTGGGTATCATACGGGAGGATGCGAGGGAGCTCGCCACGATGGCGTCAGTGAGTGAATCCAGTGGTAGGTTTGAGTGTGAGGGTCTTTGCGGGAGAGTAGGAGGCCGCGGTCTAGCTGAGGGGCGAGGGAGGTCAGGAGTTGGAGGTCGCGATCTTCCACGGTGGGGTGAGTTAGGGTGGGTTGATGGTGTTGATGAAGCAGATACAAATGTATCATTCGAAGAGCTAGAGGATGGCCTTTCCGGCCGAGCTACTATGTTTACTTGACTCCCATCATCTAATGGGGCTGATAGCTCTGATAGACTGGATGCGGAGGTTGGGTGCCGTGGTTTAGGTTTCACGGGAGGAGGCTGTCGGCTCTGGTTTGTCGAGATAGCTTCACTAGACGCCAGTGGTAGAATCCTCTCGGTGGCCACCCGTCTTGGCCGCGGTGATAAGATGACCGTTTCCGACCGACTGATAGTTTTCGGCGGTGGCGTGATAGCACGACGCCTTGATCCCGGGGGCTGGGCGCGCATCGAAATATCAACCTCAGCCTTCGAACGTGCCGGAGGCGGAGTAGGCGGGCGCCTCCTTGACTCGACGGACGTTGTAGGGGCTTGCTCGCGTTCCATATCCTTAACTGATGCCGGAGGAGTTGCTGCTCTCTCCCACTCCAGAGTACTAGCTAGCCTCAGAGGAGACGTGTCATGCTTAGCGACAGGACTAAGTGCTCTAGGAGGTGTCATCGGCCGTAGGTTAGGCTTTGTTCCCATCGGCCTGTTGTTGGTATTTGGCACGCCAATGCCTTTCTTGATAGGGTCTGTATCGGCACCCCCTCTCTCGAAAATCGATATCAAAGCATTTGCCGAAGGAATTGGACTTGTATCGGTCGCTATGTCAAGGCTTGTCACCGAACTAGCAGCGCTGTGAGCATCAACGCTCCCTTTCCGGCGTCTTCTACTAGCTTGTTGGATATTTTGAGCTGTCGAGCGGGGACTGGGACTGCCAGATCTGCTGGCCGCAAGGGTGGCAGCTATGAAGGACGGGGACCGTGGGTCGGCCATTGTATGCTTGGGCGGGGGTAGTAGATGGCCTTGTGGTGTTCCATGTATACTGCTTCCACCTTGCAAGCTACCACCTGTCGTGTGTTGACCCAATCGGGAAGCCTGCGCTCGAGGAGGCGAGCATGAGAGGCTGCGATCTTGTGATGCCGAGGTAGCCGCCATGAGAGCGCCATTGTCGAGACTTCGACTAGAGGTTGTGGGAGTGGTCGGGGGATATTTAGGCCTCGGCGTCCTCTGGAAGGCGAGGGAGGCACCTGTTCGGGCTGCATTGTAGGCAGCACCTTCGTGAGTCCCTGGACGGTTCATGGGGCTTAGTCGTGGCGAGTACCGCCGCGATGGAAAGTCCGAAGAGACAATGGTTCATTTATACGCTGAGAGGGTTGAAGGGGGGTGCTGCTCTTGGCACTAATACGATGGCGATCTTATCTGCATTGCGAACCTGATTGTGTCCATTCTCGAATGAAGTTGGTGGATGTGGGCATTGTGCAATCTAAGATATCTAGGTTACAGATTAATATCTGGGAAGTAGGTAGAGGGAGGACGGGAATAAGTATCGCGTAATAGATCGGACGGACAGTCTGGCCGATGCAGGACTAGGTAGAAGTCAACTGAATAACGTGGCGCGGTTGTTTCGGAGGCCCAGCAACGCGCTAAATCTAGGTTACCTCTACACTAGAGGTAAGGAAAGTCGGGTCCAGGGGTCGCTCGCGTCTTATGAGGTCATAGAACAACCACCCTTAACGAATAGGTTGGTTATAGGATTGGAATTCTGGAACGCCTTGCTTAATGCAGACCTTTTGCCCATAAGTTGCTTTATTGCAGCATATTTCAGGCGCGGAATGGCTTCAACATGGGTTTTATTTTCGTAAAGAACCTTTTGCTTCACTCGGATTACTTATAAACCAGAACAAGAAAAAGCTATACACCCTCCCCAAAACGCCTAACCTAGCAACCTACGCCCACTACCTTGACTTATTCGCTGACCAGCCACGACCCCCCTTTCCCCTTTCCCCTCCCCTTTCCGAATATGTTCAAACAAACACAAAGAATTGCAGACAATTGAATATTAACCGAAACACAGCTCAGCTCAGCTCAGCACAACGAAGAGAGACTTGCTTTCTCCTGTGCTACCACTCACTTAAACTTGGATGAGAACTTGATCTCGCTATAGAGAACATATATCTCGTCCGAAAAAGAAAAAAAAAAAGGAAAATTCAAGATGCTTTTTAATCAAATACAACAAGAACCGGAAAACCCCCACAAGGGAAAGGAGAAAGAAGAAGGAGAGGAAGCGATTATTTGGCGCAACGAGGGCATGAAACAAAAAACCCCCACGAGGAACAGGTAAACTTCGAAGGCCGGCTAGAAGGACGCCCATAAAAAGATCACCAAAAAAAATTCAAGCGTGAGCGAGGCATTCATTCCCATTGAAAGCATCCCATGACTCGTAATCGTGTGAAGGTGGTGGACGGCATGAAAACCAACTCGGGAAAGTTGGGGTTTTTTTTCTTTTCATCATGAAATTTCATCGTTCAAGGCATGAATGAAGTAGAATTCCCCGACGAGCGAGGGAGAAGGGGCCCTAGAGGGTGGGCTGTCTTCAAACGGCATCCTCGTCGGTCCATTCGCTCCCCGAGATGATCCGGTTGCCTTCGGCGTCGATCATGACATGGCCCGCATGCATGGCCGGGGGGACGCCTCGGTGGCGCTTCATCTGGTTGGCCGGGTGGTTGTCCTCGGGCGTGTACCGCTTCCCTCCTCCTCCTCCTCTCGCCGCCCGCAACTTCGCATAGTACGTGTCCGACGCGTCCGGCTCGGGCTCCGAATTGTCGTCGTACGTCTCCCAGTTCTCCGAACCGGAGATCTGCGTCGACGAGTTCGAGACCTGTCGAGGAGGAGGCGCCTGCGGATAGGCAGACTGCGCGAACCGTTCATTTTGCGACGAGTGCGACTCTTGAAGATAGCTCCGCCCGTAATTCTGGTAGTTCCGGTCATCGTACACGTCCTCCGGCGGCACCGCTCTGACGTTGATGCTAGATCCAAAGTTGTCGTTTTTGTAAGGCCTGGTTGGAGTCTCAAACTCTATAGGGGGGAGGAGTTCCCTCATCTTAGGGGGAGGCGCTCGCGTGATCGGATGACCGGGACGCAGAGGGCCTTGTGCCCGAGATTCAGGTCGTTCGGCTGGTCGCGGTCTCTCAGGAGAGTTGTTCCCAAATTTGAGATTTGATAACGGTGCTCGTGCTGGAAGCCTAGTGGGGCTGGTCTTCGGGTCCCTCATTGTCTGGCTGCCTGTAGGGGCTGGCGGCCTCCTGATGGAACCGATCCCAGAGCCGATCGCCGTGGGCGTCTTCGATCTCGGCACAGAGGCTGTTCTGCTGAGAGTGGAATTTGTTCGAGTAAGTGTCCCTGATCTCTGGTTTTTGACTGTGGAAGGGGGAGGTCCCGCGGGCGTCTTCGACCGAGGACCCGGAACAGGTTTTGGGTTTTCTGGTTCTAGCTGGTCGAGATACCTCTCTCCATGGACGAGGAAGGGGCGTCCATATTCATCTTCCCATTTCTCTAGCATCTTAGACAGGTCGGCAGCGATCTTTGGAAGCTCTTTAGCGATTCTCTTTCGCATCTTCTCCTCCCGGAGCAACTTTCCAGGGTCTCGCCTTTCTCCCTTCTGGCCGCGCATCATGAGTCGGGACGCGTCCTGGCTCGATGCAGCCAGTTCGTCTCGTTCCTGAACAAGAGCTCGGTGCTTCTCGACAAGCGCCAGTGTAGGAGCGCGCTGCTCCCTCAAGGCTTCAAGACGAGCGATTTCCCGCTCGTGAGCCTCGAGTAGTGCGTCGCTGTAGACATCAGAGAAGGCCGGGGTAAATTCGAGCATCTCATCCTCGGAGAAGTACAGGGCATCCCATAGCTCCTGGAGCTTGTAGCGCGCATCCTCCACAAATAGGTGGAGGTTCTGTCGCTTGAGCTCGTTCAGCCTTGTCAACTCGTCCTGGAACTCGTTGATTTGCCGAACACCGCAACCACGGTTGCTGTTCAGGAAGGCTTTACGCTGCGAGTCTTCGACACCAAGCTTCTCCCAAAGCGCGTCAACCGCCACCCTTAGATCTCTGAGGCGCTTCTCGCGGCTCTTCTTCTCGTCGGCTAGCTTGTCTCTCTTGGCTCGGAGCCTTGCGAGATCTTCCTCGTGCAAGCCAAGTTGCTCGGGCGAATCACGATAGTACTTAACTATAGCGCCGTCGGTCTGTGCCTGGGGTGTACCTAATTCGGCCCACAGTTGAATGATATTCTCGCACAAGGATTTAATCGTCGCAATTCGGCGAGTGTACTCCTCATAGACTCGAGTGAACTCGTTATCCAACTTGTCGACGTAGGAAGGGGATAGATCGAATGTTGGGGGGATCGATTGGTTGGGCCCGGTGGGTGGTAGGGCAATCTTCACGAAGGATGGTTCAAGGTGGGAAGAATAGGACTCCAAGGCTTGAACAAGCTCTACAATATTCGGGTTAGCCTAACCAGTTCCCATGTCCTGCTTTGGAATTGGAGATCTGACGTACTTTTAACTTGTTCGAATCGCTCGCGGTGAAGCTTGCTTATTTGCTTGTGCTTCTCCTTCAATGTGGCTAGACATTGATTCAGGGGATATGTGATCTGTAGGTCGTCATCGTCGGAGTGGTAGCCATGTCGCGATCCATGATCATCAATCGAAGCCTCCATCTGACGAATAGAAGTAATGATGCGTTCTGCCTCATCCATCATACTTTTCTTCTCCGATGTGACGACTTTGACCTGGTTGTTCAGGGTTTCGGACAAGGCTGCGAAGAGCTGTGGCGGGGTGTCGTTAGCACATGTGAGACAGACGCAGCTGTGGTTGTGTTTGGACTTACCTTGGTTTCTCTGGCCTCGCGATCATGGTTGGGGACACCAATGTCGTCAAAGAGGCCGTGGAGCTGGCCAATTATGGTGTTGACCTGCTGAGAAAGGTAGCTGGCATCCATTGTGGATGGTTTATTCTGGGCGACGCGCAGACAATGCAGATGTTTGTGCGCCGTGTTCGTCGAGAGAGTGCGGGATAGCTAGTGACAGTGTAGTTCTAGTGTCTTACGTCTCAGTCATTCGGCAGCTCGGTCGAATGAGGGTGGAAGGATCTGAATTTGCTCTGGAATGTGGAAGAAAGGGGGGGATGCGTAATGCGCAGGCGCAGGCGCAGGGTTTTTTTTTTCTCTTCTCGTTTCTTTCTACGACGGCGAGAATGTCGCAAAACTCGAGAGATGCATTGCAGGCAAGATGGTAACAGTACTAGAAGTATGTCGTGCGCATTCGCTTGCGATGTCGAGCAGCTGCAATGAAACTGTCCAGACGCGCCGTGTAGTGGAGGGAGGGGGGAAAATTGTCGGGCGGATCAACAATAGCAAAGAGGATGGTAAAGCCTATTATTCGCATGGACGCTCGGTGAGTCGAGCTAGGCCGACGGGTGGTGTCGTACAGCTCGTCGCCACGGCAACCAACCCGATATAGTACCATCCCGCCTTGTTTCATGGCTCAAGCTCCCCCAGGCCCCACTAATCTGTACGCTTTCTCCAATTTAGAAGGTTTATCGATAAACACCACCCCCCGGGCGCCAATCAAAACAAATCCTCCTCCCCTCTCGCAAGCAAGACATCCGCCTCCCATCTCGTCATCCCGTCCCGGTTGATCTTCTCTTACCTACTACCTAGGTATGTACGCAATGTATCTATCCCGACGCTCTACACTAGCGTAAACTCTCCTGCAAGCTGTTTATCACTCAAAACAGGTAAAGCATACGATTCACTGCAGTTTACGTAACAAAACAAGTGGCTCGTTGCCATAGCTTCCAGTCCTAGTGTACATCAAATATGCATCTCCCATAGTCCTCATCCTTGAACTATATTATAACGTCTGCCCAGTTGAACAGACACATCATAAACGAACCGGACTCGGCCGTCTTGAAAACACTGCTGTTCTAGAAAACCCTACCTATTTTCCTACCAGATCTAGACCATATCGTATAATGATTGTCTCGTATGCCTCGACTTTCATGCCCACATACTCTGGATGGCCGTTTTAGAAGGTTATGGCCAGTGTAAACTGCAGCTTTTAACCAGGTTGGTGATAATCAAATCTAGTTCAATGTTAAACGCCCAGATGTCTAGAAAGTAGCCATTGTTTTTCCAGTTTTCTTTCTTCCTTCCTTTTTTTCCTTTTTCTCTCTCTCGGCTAGGTTTAATTTATAGCTCATATGCAGAAGTTTACCGCCATAATTTTCCGGAGGACCTGTTGTACCACCAGAAGGCTTATTCGTGATACTACTTGTCCAATGGGGTGATATATAGTTTCACATTTAAGTCAAAACACTCTTTTCGCTGTCAATCAACTCCGGAAAACCCGTGAACCACTGGCGTATAACTATCGATCTCCGCCAAGTTTCCGCAAGCCAGGTTCCACTATGTAGACTACACTAACTTAGACACAGCTCCGCCTCATGTTGTGTATGATACGAGGTAACAACCCCGGACATGGGCGATCTCTATGCAGATAGTCGCTGTAGTGTAGTAGTAAGCGTAAACAATCCGCCCGAATCGTAGATCCCCCCAGGTTCAGAATGCTAGGTATTTTACTAGCCCGACGGTAGATCAACTTTATCGTCATCTTCACGGCGAAGATCTTTCCACTCCCCGACGGAATCAACGCCCGTTCGAGAGCACAACCTCGTCGTCCCTCATAGAAACGCATTATGTATACTCTTCCCTCCCCCCTCCCCCCAGCTCAACTCGACGGCTTTTCATATAGCAACGCCCTCTTTATTATACATACTACTATCCCGACTAACACAACAAGCTGATTACAAATCCAGCGAGTCTAAAGCGGACCCATCATCTCCATCACTACCGAACCAACCAAAGCTTTCTATAGACGAACCTTCAGTATCCTCCGCAATCGTAAAGCCAACAGACAATCCTTCAAGAAAGACTACCTAATATCACCAGGCAATTCATCTAAGCCCCTTAGCGCCCCGAAACAAGTGAAGAGAAGTGGATCCTGCCGGTTTTTGCTAGTCAGTTAACGTTTGAACCTCCGTAAGATCCAGGTGACTTTCCCCAGTGTTCTGTCCTAAGACCGGGTGCTTGCCGGGGCCCCTCTCCGCCCCGTTTCGGCTCCATTTTGTAAGCCGGTTTGCCACATCTACAACCATGGACAACGGAACCGGACTTCGAAAACGTTAGCTACAAGCCCATAATCACGTACATAAAAGCGTCAATCGCATGCTCTAATAAAACTATTAAATTCCAATTCTTTAGACTGCCAGTCATCGCACAAAAAGGTTTCTCTACTGTCTACTGGGGCGCCGCCAGCATATCCGTATAAAGTCAAATCGAGACTGGGAAACCGCTGGAAAGTGGTACATACAAGAAGACACTTGTCATACAATCTCGCGAATCCAAGAACTTTCAGGCCCCCAATTCTCTACGAACCCGTGATTAATATCCCTCTTCTCTGTTAAGGCTTGCCTAGCAACCGTCTTCCGCTAAGGTTATAGTACAGATCTTAGTCCAAGACACGACCTGATACTGCTGCACCGCTCTTATCTTTCGTTTGGGTTTTCTTTAGCGCCTTGCCCATCTGAATTTCGCCTAGGAAGCCAGCAGGTCGGCCACCAGATGGCGGGGCTGGCATGTCACCAGCAGCGGGGGGTGGCGGAGGAGGAGGAGGAGGGGCACCCATGCCCGGAATTGGAGGTGGTGGAGGTGGTGCTGCGGGCGCTCCCGACTCAGGCATCGGGGGAGGTGGCGGCGGAGCTGCTGGGCTTGCTTCTGGCATCGGTGGGGGTGGTGGAGGTGCAGCTGGTGACTCGCCCGCCTCTTCACCAGGGGGGCTGAAGGGGCCAGAGGCGACAGCTGGTGAAGCTCTCGCAGACTTATCGCCCGTAGCTGATAATGGTCGAGGAGGGCCCATAGATCCAAAGAGAAGGGAGGCTAGCTGGGCCGCACCAGCAGCCGGACGATCATCGTCAGAATCAGAATCAGATTCCTCGTTGTCTGATCCCCATTCATCATCCGTGTCAGGACGTTTTCTGGAGATTGGACCGGTAGGCTGAGGCATGATTTGGGTAGCTGGGGCCGCAGCCTTGTTTTCTTGGGTCATTCGGTGGAAGGGGTTAGTCGACACTTCGGGTTGAGGTGGTGGTGGAGGAGCAGCTGGCGCAGCTGGTGCAGGCGCCGGAGGTGCAGCCGAAGGGTCCGAGGACTGAGACAGCATCCGGAAGTATGGATTGCGGCTTTCTGTCTCCGACGAAGGGCTCGTCACAATAGTAGGCGGTGACATGGCCGGCGGCGCTGGGGCCGGAGGCGGGGTCGCCTTCCGTTCTAGTTCTTGGCTACCGATCTGACTACCACCAAGGGTTGGCGTAGATGCCTGTGGCGTAATCTGTTGGGGTCCTTCCTCGTCATCAGATGATGACGAGTCTTGATCCATAGCTTCGAGTTGCCTTTGAAGTTCAAGTTCTCGTTGACGTGCGGCTTCGATCTCGGCTCGCTGCGCAGCTAACTTCGCTTCCTTTTCTTTAGCTTCAGCCATAGCTGCCTTCTTCCGCTTCTTTTCCTCTTCCTTCTTCAGCTTCCCTTGGCGAACTTGCTCTTCCAAAGCCTTTAGACGAGCAGAAGCAGCATCGCGCTCCTTTGCGAGCTCATCCTCCTGTGCCCTAGCCTCAACCCTATTGAAAGTCAGTTCCGGATTTGTGATTGAAATGATAGTCAGTGGGTGTACTTACTCCATTTGTTGTGTGGCCCGCTGTTGTTCTTCGTGCTCTCTTGAGAGGCGCTCTTCCTCTGCCCTTTTAGCTGCTTCCTCCTCTTCAGCTTTCTTCGCGGTATCTTCGTGCTTGGCACTCTTCCTTGAAGGAGGTGGTGGGGGTTTCTTCGCTTCCGTTTTAGGAGCTGGAGGAGGCACACCTTGCTCCTCAGCGATTCTAGCTTGTCGCTCAGCTTCTCGGCGTGCGTCTTCTTCTTCTGCCTGGCGAAGCTTTGCGGCACGCTCGGCCCTCTCCCGTTCCATTCGCTGCGCAGAAGTCTCTCCAGGTTTGGAGGGAGCCTTAATACCAAGGGCTGCCAAACGCTCAGCCATGCGTTGCTCAGCCTGTTGCTTGATAAAAGCAGCTCTCTCCTCCGGAGTCTTGTACGCCGAGTATGACCCACCACCAGGCGCGGGCGACTGAGAACTTGGCGTTGAAGCGGTGCGCGATGCCAGTGATGGACTATCGGTTCGAGCCGGAGGCGCTTCTGCTTTGACCGGCTCGGCAGTAGCAGAGCGTCCACCACTTCGATCCTGAACTCTGATCCGGGCAGCTCGACTAGACCGTTGAAGATCAAAGATAAAGTCACGAACTTCGTCCTCGACACCGAGAGCGTCCTCCCATCGCCGCCTCTCGTGCTCATTGGCAGAGCTTTGGCCACCTTCTTTGAGGTTGTCTTCAATGCCTCGAGCAAACTCCTTTACGCTATCCTCAACGTCTCGGACCATCCGCTCATTGTTCTCCTTCTCAGTTCTAATCTTGATGTTCTCTTCTTCCAGACGCTTCGGCGCATCCGCATCGTCGTCACCAACGTCTACCTTCTTTCCAGTCAAGGCCGCAGTCCTTTGCTGCATCATAGCCTTGGCTCTAGCTTTGAGGCGGTCAGACTCGGTAATTGCACCACCTGGTCCAGTCCCGATGATATTCAAGGCGCTTCCTGGATGAGCTTTGGCATCCTTTAGTCGGAATAGTTCGAGCTTAGCATCGGCAATAGCCTTTTCAGTCTTCCTCACTTGCGATGCCAGTTCGGGAATCTTATCTGTAAGATTCTGAAGCTGACGCTTCAGGGCTCTCCGTTCGGCTTCCGAATTACCGCTCGTAACGGCAGCATCCGGATGAGCGTCGATATCATCCTGGATTCTTCGGATACGGCGGTATAGCTCCTCAGCTTCACGTCGGTCACGCCTGTCTAGAATATCATCTTCTTCGGCGGCTGCCTCGTCCTTGAAATCCATGGCATCGAGGAGAATTTGCTTTTCTTTGATCTTCTTTTTCAATTGGTCCAAAGTCAAATCATCGTTGGACGCCACAGAGGATGGAGAGGCGGGCCGAGGAGATGCATTGCCAACTCTGCGACGAGCACTAGATCGGTAGCCAATCTCATCATCGTTATTTTTATAGACAGTCGCGTCCTTTCGCCCGGGGCTAAGACCACCAGGGCTCCCTTTAAATGAGTGACTCTTCATGTAGCTAACACCCGTCTTCTGGGGAAGTAAAGAAGCTCCCGATTGCTTGCGGTAGTCGGATTCCTGGCTCAGCATGGATTTGATCGTGCCTAGTGACTCGGTGAAATTTCGTGTAGATGGTGGTACAAGCTCTGGTGGTAAAGTATTGGGAACGGGGTAGCCGTTAAGCTTCCTATAAATGAGATGCATGGCCACGGCAAACTCATCAAGATTGAGACGTCCCTTATTCCCATTATCGGACAGCGTCCATATACGTTCGAGGTCAGTCTTCTCCAGACCACTTTGACCCATGATCTCAATTGCCTGATCTCCCCCAATGAAGCCCTTGCCGAGACCATCCCAGGCCCGGAATAGCTCGTCGTACCGTTTCTTCTCGTCTTTAGTAATAGCCCAAGGAATAACAGCATTACCTGCCAGACCAGCTGTGGTATAGTTTTGTTGCTCTCGGCCGGCCTTAGGCATCATGCGAGCTTGTAACGCGTCAATATTAGGTAGACCGGTCGCGGGGGCATTCACTAAGCCCCATTGCCCTGGCATGCCAGTCGGCTGGGCGTTCAAGGGCGCTGCGCTTGCAGGAGACAGACCTCCAGCGAAACCTGTAGGCATCAGTGGCATTGGAGGTCTAGGACCGTTGTATCCCGTGGGCTGGGGATTGTTCATGCCGCCAGGGAAGCCGGTTGTTTGAGGCTGGAGGCCTTGCGGCTGACCTAGGAATCCAGTTTGTTGACTTGGGAATCCAGTCATCTGGGTTTGTAGCAGCTGAGAGTTTGATGCTTGGGGCTGGGGGTGCTGTATTGTCGGGGGGGTCGCAGTATTTTGTCTCGTAAAATCTGAGGTATTGGTTGCACCCCCAGCAGCAGCTTCCTCTGCAACACTGAAACTTATGATATCAACCATGCTAGAAACCTCGTTCTTGATATTATCGGGCAGATTCTGTGGCAACGGTTTTCCAACCATCTTCAAATTGCAAAGATACATGGCGAGCGCAAATTCTGGGAAATGTAGTTCGCCCGATCGAGTGGTGTCGGCGAGGGTCCTGAGATGCTTAAGTTAGTGACCTTTCGGGAGAAAAGATAAAATGTGCCTACCAAATGTGCGACAGAGAATCTCCGTCTAGCCTCGACCTCAGAAGCAGATCCCGCGCTTTCTCGCCAGACATTGTCGTCCGGCCGTCGCCAACAGCAGATTTGAACAGCGTCTCGAACTTGCCTTGATCCTGGGCTGTGATGAAAGACAAGCGAATGTTAGGTATCTTTACAGATGGCTTCTGGGCTCCCTGTCCTGTTGGCTGCGTATTGGCACTGCCCGTCTTGAAAGAGGCGGCCATGGCACTGAAACCAGTTGGCTGAGCCAGCAATGCCGGGGCAGGCGGCGTCGCGGCCGGTGGAGGTTGGGTAGACTGGGCCGAGAAGGTGTTTTGGGGCTGCTGCTGCGGTTGTTGCTGCTGTTGCTGTTGCTGATATTGTTGTTGGAACTGCTGCGGTATCTGCGGTATTGGCGGCACACCCGTCTGGAAACTCTGCTGTGGAGGAGGCTGGCCGGGATAGCCAGTGAACTGAGGTTGGAGGTTCGGTGGTGGTTGCTGATGCGGCATGCCCGTGGCCTGGGGCTGCATGCCTTGCGCGCCTGGAAAGCCCGTGTATTGTTGGCTCAAGGGAGCCTGTCCGAAACCCGTAGGCTGCGGTGCAAAAGGGGAAGGCTGTTGTCCCGGTTGTTGGCCTGGACCAGCGCCCATGCCGAACGAGTTGCCATACTGCTGCTGGGAGCCCGGACGGAGGCTATTGCCGCCGCCCAGGAATGAATTGGAATTGGAATACATCGATAAAGGAGAGGCGCCTTGATTAAATGCGAGTTCAGGGAAGGGTAAAGTTGCAAAAGATGAGGAGAGCGGCGAAGCTCCCCGATGGAAGTTGAGGTCAGAATATCCGTCTGCCCCGTGTAGCGTTAGATGGTAGATGACGAAGCTCGGTCGACAAGCACGGAGTGAGAGAAAGTAAGTAAGGTCTGAAGGCCGAGACAAGGAGTGGCTTGGCAACTCGGCTGCAATTTGGGGAGATGGCCTTAACGCACGTGGTCTAAGCTCCAGGTATCAAACAAACCTGCCAATGGCTGGGACAAATTGATGCGAAAATAACTGGCCACCCCACTACCTACATACATACATACCTATTATCAGACCCACTTTATGTATCCCACGTACGTTTGGTACGTGCAATGTATGGAGGTAATGTACGAGCTATGCACCTGGTATACAACCGATCTCGAATTATTTCCTTTGTTTCAACACGTACATCATGTAATGTAGGTATGTATCCACGAGCCAGTAACCTTAGTACATTAGCACTCCCACCACTCAGTGTTGCATGCAGCCATCAAAAACACATGGCAATAGCGATCTCATCTCGGTGGCCAAGCCAATTAATTATCCTCTCCTCTTCTACCGTACATCCTGGTCCAATTACAACTAGCCCGTGTCATGCTTGTTCCAACTGCCAGCTGCTAGTCTCTACATGACCACAACCATCGTCAAATTTTTCGTGTCGTTCCCGAATAAGCAAATCATAGACTACATATCGTTGCAACAAGCCCATAATTATTCCCCGGCTTCAGCAGCCTCAAGATAGACTTGCAACCAGCCGGGGCCATACTGTTTTACTGAGCTGCCGACGTAGGGAACTGGTCGGCGTTCTTCCGAGCCCAAGCCTGGAAGTCCACCACCTTAGTAGCAGCTTGGTAGGCTCCGGACAGTCCGTATTGGCTTGGGATGCCCTCAATTCGGTGAGTCGAGTTGATGTTCTTGACGAGCACGATTTGCCAGCAAGTCGCCGTACCCTGCCGCGAGGCAATGGTAGATATAGCCAAGAAATATTCCCAGATCTAAACCCGTTCGTCAGCAGACATATTCAGGACACACATTGCCGGCTATTCAAAACTTACGCGGAACCATCGCTTCCCATACTTTGCCTCGACCTTCTCGCGATTGGCCATCCAGTTCCTATACCAGCGCCAGAGAGTTGCAGAGTAATGAACGCCAATCGTGTCGACACCCTTGACCTCGAATCCGGCACCCTCAAGCTTGTCTGTGACGAATCCAAGAGGGGTCGACGCGTCCGCACCTGGGAAGATATACTTGTTCATGAACAGACCCCAGATTAGATCTTCGTATTGCCAGGCCTTGCGGAGGCCAGCTATCTGCAGGAAGAAGACACCGTCATCGTCGAGCATGTCGTGCACCTGCTTGAAGAAGGAACCTAGCTTACGGACACCAACGTGCTCAGCCATTTCAAGACAGGTGATCTTCTTGTATCCGCCCTCCGGGGCTGGGATGTCTCGGTAGTCCATGCACAGAATCCTGCTCTGCTCCTCTGGGATGCCGACGTTGCGAAGAGCCTTGTTACCCCAAGCTGTTTGGTTGCGGCCAAGGGTAACACCTGTAGCGTGGGCACCATAGTTGACACTGGCGAACCGGGCAAGAGTTCCCCAACCGCAGCCAATGTCGAGCAAGGACTCACCCTCTTGGAGATTGATCTTCTCGCAAACGATAGCTAGCTTGTTGTCCTGGAGCTGTTCGAGGGTCTCCTCGGTGTTGATGTCGCTGATAATACCAGAAGTGTAGATCATACGAGGTCCCAGGAACCATCCGTAGAAATCATCGCCACGGTCGTAGTGGTCACGGACTTGTTCCTCGTCTTGGTCAAGTCAGCCAACCGTTTTCTTAAGAGGGGGGGCCATGGGTGCTACTTACCCTGGCTTCGAGAGTGCATGATAACTTCAGGCATCATGCCAAAGAGGAAGTACTTGCAGAGACCCCAGGTGAAGCGGAAGCTTGCCCAGTCATGTCGGTATTCCAAGACCTCCAAGCAGTCACCGTTGAAGTCCACATCTCCGTCAAAGTACATCTCATAGAAAGTCTCCAGGGGAATCTTGTTCCTGCCATGGTATTTGAACTGATCAGATTGTTTCTTGAAGGTGAGATAGTGTTCGATGGGGCGGCCGGGGTATTTGGCCTTCTCGTTCTTTCGGGGGCTTATGGAAGAAATGGTCAACCAGAAGCCAGCCAGGATGGGGATGCTGGTGAACAGGCCAAAGAAGATGGCGGTCTTCAAGCCACCGCCGACCTTCCATGACAGCCAGAGTGGTACACCGCCGAGCAAGGAGAATAGCAGGGTGTTGGAGAAGCTATCCGAGCCGGCGGAATCAGCAGGGAGGGGAGCATTCTTAATGGCCGGGTACTAGATAGCAAGAAAGCACCGTCGTCAGCAGTCTGGCTCGCAGCGGCAGCGCGATAGGGGTTGGCAGGCGAAGGAAAGGTCAGTCGAAACTCACCGAGGTAGTTCGCACACCGCACTCTTCGAACTTCTCAAAGGTGGGAGTGGGAGCTTTCGGAGTTTCGATGAACTCGAACTCGGATTCACTCCCGTTGACGCTGTGAGGCTTGGACATGGCGAAAGTATGCAGAGCCAACCGGTGCTGGCAGAGCGTACGCAAACCTTTCCAAGTTGTGCGGAGGGAAAGGAGGGAAGAATTTAGCCCAAGGTGCGGTTGTTCGAAAGTTTTCTTAGAGGCAGACCGCCTCCTCCCCCTCCGACCAGTTTCGATTTTCAATTGTGCAATTACGATTCAATTGGGCAATCGCCGTCTGTGAGTGGCTGGCAGCGGGGGGGGGAGCTGGGGGCGCTCTGGGGGGGCCCTGGGAGGAAAGACCCTGAAGCTCCGTCTGTAGTGGAAAGCTAGGCCGAGCTAGGGACAGCAACGTGCTGAGTTCGCCGTGATGCCCCACTAAAGCTAACCTGCTAGAGCGCAGCCAAAACGGTCCCAACGCCAATCCCCTGGATCTTGGCACCAACTCAACAATACATACATACACCTACTTATCCATGCAGAATGCATATGTGTCTTGAACACTTTTTTTTTTTTTTGAGAACCCATCCCAAGTCGCTAGCGAACATCATAGCAAAGTATAGGGGCCATGTCTCGGTAACTTCTGCTAATTTAAAGTCACCGACTGGAGGTTTGCATCTGAACTGAAGATCCATACCTACCTGATCCAAAATACGTGGCTTAAAGGAAGTGCAGGGAGATCATCAGAGAAAGAATAAAGGAAAGGTTGGTGTCTGGGAGAAGCATCTGTCCTGCCGAGAGATCTCGTCTTGGCTCAAAGTTCGTTCACATGTGATATGGAATTCAGACACGCGTACAGGTCAGAGCCGGTGTCCGAGCACTCCGCCTCCGATAAGTGAGCACCTCTTAGGTAGTACTTAGTCTAGGGCTCGAAAATAGGAGGTATGTCACCGGAGATAAGTGACTGGGTAGAATAAGTAGATCTACTAAAGTACCTGATAATAGGTGTGAAAATACTGATTATACGTGGCAGAAACGTGTAATCGATTCCCGTTGTCTTGCAGATAGCAGTCTTATCTAGAGTAAGTACCTCGCCAAAATCTTACACGCATATCCTATACCAGGTAGCACTTACAAGGAGAAGAAATCCTTCCATTCTCTGGCGCCATGATATCCTGATCCGAAAGTGTTCGTGTTGCTATAATCAAAGAAAAAGATATTGCTCTCCATCTCACCTCCCGAACGTTAGGTATTACATACACAGTTTCGGTTAGTGAGAGGTTATTTGATGGAAGCAGTCTCAAGTTCGAGTACACGTTATAGCTTTTGGATAGCCGACGCAAGTCCCTTGAGGATTTCCCGTAGTTATACATCAGTAGCTAGTTAAGTTAAAAAGAGGCTCTAGGGTAGATTGCACGACAAGCTACCTACTCTTTTTTCTCAACTATACCTACCTAAGACAATGTTGAAATTCGAGGCAAGGACTTTGGCTGCAAGGTTAGGGACCTATACATTAAGGGTTCGCTTGTGTTAATTGTCAAGATGGGTGAGCCCAGAGACTAGAGTGAAGATTTAAAGGTATGGAATAGAGATATATTACTCTTCAAAATTAAAGTCTATCGCCTCTATAAAGAACGATACAAGCATGAAGTGCCTGTAAAGGCAAGAGGAAGGAGGTCACTTAATTGCCCGACAATATGCCCTTCAGTATATACGGATGAAGTAGACAGGCCATTCCGGACTAGGGGAGGGTTCCGGCCCAACCTGCTGCTGTGTATGCCGGGTATGTGTAAGGATGGCAATAGATCAGGGCCTCTCCCGTTATTCTCTCTATATTGACATGCCTTATGTACTCATCTCTCTTAGCCATCTATGGAAAGTCTTAACCATAATTTATGTAGCACTAGGTATTCCACAACACAAGGGACCCAAAACTCGAGAGTCAAGGCCATAGCATGCCTCGGTATTTCCTCTGGTCCTGCGAGGATACGATCTAGAAACCTAATTTCATTCGAGTTTTGTCACACGGAGAGACACCTGTAGGCGCTGCCAAGACCAGTTGGTCATGAGCAAACTACGATTGGAGATAGATAATGATGCTGGATTCAATGGTACCAACGTGCGTAGGATGAGAGATGCCCTAGGTAATAGATTGTGTATAAGTACGTAGGAAATTCCTGGAGGACCTCATGAATTAACTTAGACTCTTAAGTCCCTTGAGACATAAGAGAAATATTAGTCGAAATCGAACCATCGTTCCAAGTCCATCAGCCCTTGTCACAAATTTGATAGCTTTTCTGTCACACGGATGGACACCTGAGAGCTGCCAAGACCAGTTAGTCATATGGCAGGACGGTCATTGGGGGTAGATACTGAGGTTGGATTCATAGGGACCAACATGCATAGGATGAGGTAAGCCATCAGACAGTCAGATTGGGTATAAAAAGGCAGAGAATTCCTGGCAGACCTCTTCTATGAATTTAGACTCCTAAGTCCCTTGAGACCAAAGAAAACTATTAGTTGAAATTGAATCATTATTCCAAGTCCACCAGACCTTGTCACATTTCCCATGTTTTTGCTTGGAGGCCATCTATAGCCTCGGCTAACGTGACGATACGATTGATGAATTAGAACTCATAGTTATAGACCACTACTGATATTTAAACATCTCTTTGTTTAGCGTTAGCTCTGAGTGGCAGAGAGCTTGCTTTTATCTGGCAAGAAGCCAAAAAGGGGTCAGCAACGCTGCCAGTGATGTAATATAAATTTATATCTAGAACTCTCAGCTGGCTACCAAATCTTAACATCTATATTTACACAGATGGCATCCCTAAACGTATATAGCATGGTCCTTCTAGCTATACGGATTCGTTCCCCAGGTGCCATGTTGAGACGTTCTTAAACCAGTATCGCCCTTCAATGGTTAAGAACAGAAAGGAGAATATTACGAGATGTAAGCTAGAAATGAGGCATTATTTCAGGGGTAGGCACCTAAGTATGGTGAGGTACGAGTGGGCTCATGATCTAGGTGTCATCGATCACAGGTAGAGTCCAGATATAGTTTGGTTATCGGCTTTCTATATGGCCTGTCTAGCAATTGAAGGTTGTATAATCACCAAGCGTCCTGGATTGAGTGACTATGTAGGTATGGGCATGAGAACCCCAATCTTCAAACTGAAACTAGAGATACAAAAATGTGTGGTATATCGAGAAGACGGGGTATTGTATTTCCATCAATAAAATACAGATTATAACGTTATAGATGACCAGAAGTGCTTCTTATGGATATATGTATACATAGCACAGTCCCTGGCGTTTTGTCTCGAACTGAGATCATAGTCTCCTGTCATACAATTAACTTCGGTCTAAGCCTTTACGTGGTGATGCTCCCGGCTGCCACGACAGGCCTAGCTCCTGGGAGGCTGCCAGATAATGAGGAGACATAGACATGTGTGTTGTTGGTTTGATATCCTGAGTTTCTCGTCTAACAACTGGTTTTCAGCCAAGGCATATCTTGTTGTAATCAGTCACTAATTATTAACCAAGCCTGTATAGTTGGGCATTAATTCGGGCGGAAGCTAAGATGCTCTCAAGCACCACGCAGAAAAGGCCAACGATGGGGCTGCCAAACTTGGTCATACGAACATCAGGAAATTAGAAGATTCTAGCGACGACTTGCCGGCCATGACCGACGAAGCCACCGCAGCCGCAAGGGCTGAGAAGGAAATGGCCTTGAGACAAGCCTTGAAATACTGCCGTAAAGCCGTTTTTTGGTGGCTGGTATTCATGAGTGCAATCATTATGGAAGGCTTTAACTTGGCTCTACTATCCGGGTTTTACGCTTCCCCCAAATCCCTGGTACGTTCGCCGCAAATCGGCTTTACATAGTCATTCCGGGAGATCTGTTGACCACGGACAGGAAGCATACGGCGAGAAAACCAACGACAACAACAAATACGAGCATCCTCCAAGTTGGTAGACAGCATCCTCCGTAGGTGCCATGATCGGTCAAATAATCGGGTTGTCGATTGCAGGTCTCGTAGCTCAGAGAGTCGGGTACAAGAGAACGATGATTGAAGCCCTGCTCTTTATGATCGCGTTCATCTCTTTTTCGCCAACTCACTCTGGGAGCTTTTCGTAGGCGAGGTTATGCAAGGAATCCCATGGGGAGTTTTCGAGACGGTGCCAGCTCGTATATGCACCTGAAGTCTCGCCCCTTGTTCTTCGGCTATACATTACTACATGGGCGAACATGTGTGGGGTTCGATAAATCCTCGAATGTTGAACCCACTCGGTTGGAACTGGGGACCCAAAGCAGCATTATTACGGGCAGGGCTATGCTTCTTGTGCTGGATGTGGGCGTTCTGGCGTCTCCCGGAGCCTAAAGGCAGGGGTTACGGAGAGGTGGTTGTTTTATTCCAGTAGAGGACCAAAGCAAGGGATTTCAAGAAGCAGCGCGTAGACCTGTTTAGACCTGTGAACGGATGTCAAGTAACCGAATCCGAAACAGGGCGGGCCGGGGGCTGTGAAGATAGGTTCAGGAGGAACTCTTCACGAGGAACCCGCGTCCCTAGTCTCATAGCCTTGTTGGCTTGTAAACAAGAACATGCACATATATCAAATTACCTAGAGTTATTTATTTAGGTTGACATTAGCATGGTAGGTAGCGTAGCGAATTTTGGTCGTCATACGGTACATATGATCTCTAGGCTTATGAACTGTTGGCTCATATGAATCTGACGGTTTAGCAGCAGAAAATTCTCAATGAGTTCCTGCGGTGGCACTACTATAAAGGTGGTTAATGATTGTTAGCTTTATTGGAAGTGCTGATGTATTATCTAGACTTATTGGACGAACTTCTACGTACCAAATTTAGTTGATACCAACTTGTAAAACCTGTATATTGAAGACCAAAGGTAGCAATGCTGTGGAAGCATTGGCCAAACAACCCGTAAGTAACCGCTGTTATAATACCCTAAGGCAACATTTCGAGGTCTCGTCCATCGAGGAGTCATTATATCTTGAGAAACACGGGTCGACTGCCAATTTGGTGATTGTTGCCTTAACGGGCGTTGTGCAGGTGACCGTCTCACCTACGATGCCGATGACTATCCCGGTCTCCATGCCTATGTTCATAAGCGTGGGGACGTCGTTCGCGCTCACGCTCACGCTCAGATTTATAGCTGTCCCTATGACGGTCATCACGATCTCGTCTCTGCTTCTCGCGATCCCTCCTATATTCATCTAGATGCGGTCGACGTTCCCGATGGCCGTGCTTTCTGGCCAATTCGCCCTTTCTAATCTCCTCGTCCTCCTTGGAGCCTAACCCCATTAAGTGCGGCCTCCTCTGCACTTCTTTAGGTTTAGACCCTTTCTCCTCGCCTTTCCAACCCATTCCGCGTAACATTGCGGCGCCAAACTCCCCTTCTGGTATCTTATTGTATTCCTCTATCGTCGATACCTCCGCCGCTTCTTGCATGGCTCGCTGGTAAGAGTCCTGCTCTGACATGCCTGTAGACTCGCCGTTTTTCCGGTTGCCTTTGATAACTAGGTCTTCTGCCGGGTTACGTTTCTTTCCGAGGAGAGCGTTTATGGCGTCGTTGTCGTCACAGGTAGAGGGTCGCGGGTTATCATCTTGCGGCGTTGTTTCTGATCCTACTGTATAGGTGCCTTGATTTCCTGCCTTATCGTCCTCTGGAGGCGCTGCTTCCTCTTGCGCCGGCTTCTTTGTCACATCCAAGCCCCATTTGATTTGCTTATCTTGGTCGGCAGGCTCCGTATCCTTGGAATTATTATCTTGGGGTTTGTCGGGTCGAGCGCTGCCGGCGCCTTTCTGAGCCCTCAACTCAGCCTTCCAGTCACGATTCTTGTGGCCGCTAATAACGTACGGGGCGGTGGCCCGTCCCGATCTCGATGCCCCGGCATTTTGTCGCTTCGCTTCACGTGAGGGTAGATCGGCGCCAAGCGATGTGATAACCTCATGTCTTCCGGTATCATCGTCATCACCCTCAGAATCGGAATGCTGGTTAAGTGCGTGTGGGCGTGGGCGCTTGCCTAGCGATGAAGGTGGCTGGGACTGGCCTGGCTTTCTTGTCCCATTGGTAGATTTTGGGGAGGATGAAGATGAGGTACCAAACTTGATAGCTATACGCGGTGCTTGCGAAAAGGGCGCGGATTCAGACATGTTGGTATCTGAATTTTGCGGTGAGATAGGTAAGGAACGGGTGGCGCGTAGCGTGCTGGAATGGCGTATGTGAATTGAGGACGGCGCCAAAACGTTACTATCCAAACCTTACCTTAAGACCTGGTGTAAAATGATCGAGTATCCACATTACGTCAGCATTTTAGTGCAAGTATTCAGCCTTTCAGGCGGTGTACCTGAGGTCTCTGTTCACGCCCGGGTCCATCCGAGGTCCCCTTCATGGATTCCAAGTTTATAGTTCCTATGGCTGTGTAAATGTGGCTAGTGTATCTAAGTAGGAAATGGATTTTACAGGGCTACCTCTACCTTAGGTAGGTAGGTACATAGGTACCTAGTCAACAACAATACGGAATACTTCGTGGCTCTTTATAGTTCTTTTATTCCATCTGCACCTCGTCGTGATTCCCTAACTCGTCGGGAAAGCCACACCGACTCTTTTATTTCTACAGAAACAAGTTGGATTTATGTACTTTAATCTCGTTAACTGTAAACAAAGGTACTTTGTACATGCCAGTTGGTATTGAAGCAACTCTAAATGGATTGCAGCAGCCTGGGTCTAGCAATGTTTCTTAGAGGCAGGTGATTAACAATACTTGGTCAATGTTAAAGTCCTGATGTTTATAGTTCAATTTGACAATCGATACTTGACCGACCAAGTTGCTGTGTCCTTACAACAGCTACCTACGTGTGACATATGTATAGTGCTATTGAACCTACTAGGCATGACTATCCCCGATGTTCTTGCAGACTTTCTGCAAGTATTAAACAGTCTTCGTAAACTAAATAATATTATTGCATTCCCATGTTTTGGTGAGGTTAGATATTTCCGAGCAGCCTCCTCTTTGGACGGGTGAAATGAAAGTATCGGTGATAATAGTCGAAAATAATAAGTACGACATATTGATTGTCCCAACACACATACGGTAATGATCTTGAGACACTTGTAAGCGCATGTATATAAGTATATATCTAGATAGGCCAATATACTCCAATGGTCAAACTAATAGTCAATCTCTCCTAATTGTAGTACTAGGTACCGCCATTATATATTCGGTGTGAGAGGGAAACCCTAAACGTACATGGTAGGTATGCACATTTATGTAGCTAAGGTAGATACATGTAGCTATATGAGATGGGTTCCTCTATAGCAGTTGGTTTCCAAGTTCAAGACATTAAATATTATCAAAGCATCTCAGTCTACCTAAAGCCTCGACCTAGATAGCTGATGAACTGGCTGGACAGACATAACAGGGTGGAATTGAATTCAGATAGGATCAATTAGGGAGGTAAAAGGCTAGGGAGGTAAAAGGCTAGGTAGGTACCTTGTATCTACGGGTTAAGAACCTTAAAGGAAAGGATTGCATGGCGGGGGAAGGATACATCCTAGCATTGACGTACCTACCTATATACAGGTTATTGCAGGTATTACGTTGGTAATGCACTATTCATGTCAAGTACCACTGTACGCACCTACCCCCCAACACCGGCCGCTTACACCCATGTATCTAAGGTAGGTCGGTACTTCCGTACCGCGTGCCCGTTCCCCCCCTAACTTAAGTGCAATTTGGCCTAGCAGCGACCTGGACCGCCAAATCTCCCGCCAAAAGGCTGCAAAGACTGTTTCGCCAGGCACCGTCGTAAAAAACCCACTGCCTTTGCACCACGACAACAATTTTTCAATCAATTCATGCACCACCACGCCATCGTTTTCATCTTCTGAAAAGGCGTCTACCATCTCCTGAGGCCCTATTAAGCTTGGGGAGCCATCCGTTTTCATGTAAAACGGATGTCGCAGTCGCCGATGCTATGACTGAGGTCGTGCCCGCCGACCGCACACGGCTTCTGCAATCAAAGCGGGCAGAATGCAGGTGAGATATACACTAGAAGATAGAGCTGCTTTTTCCGATACTGGTGATATATTTTTCGGCGTGCTGACTTCGTGCAGTGCAATCGCACGGTCGCGCAAGAGAAAGCTATGCATCCTCTACGAGGTCGCGGCTAGTTCTGATTCCCTGCCAAAACGCAGTTTCGCAGACCCCGACGCGCAACCTACTAACCCGGCCGAGTCGCTGTTCCTCGAAGGGTGTGATATCTTGCAGTACGTTCCTGTAGCTCACCAATGTCATTTTTATTTATGCCCACGTCGTGTTGTTGGCCTTGGCTGTCTTCGCTTGGTGCTAATGGTGATTGTAGAGGGAGAAGGCTCAACGAGTTGAATATTCCTGCGCGACCGAGGCCACGACCTGAATTTGCCCGACAGCCTACCCAAAGCGTAAAATTTGCGCCGAACGAGAATGTGGTCCCTGCTCCTCCAAAACAAAATGCAACCGATATTTCGCAGTCGACAATTCCGCTGCCAACAGCTGTGGCTCCGCGAATAGGCGTTGATGGCCTATCTAAGATCGCCTCTCAATCGGAAAACTCTGGAAGCATAAACCATCCTCGCTCTGGTTTGACTGCAGAGCCTGTTAGCAGCCCATCTGCCAGGCCGACCGTATCTCCGTTAGCCAATGAGCACCTCACTACCCAGTCCCAGGTGGAGGAACCAAAGGAAAATTTCCTGAAAGACAACATACCGGTTGCAGCCCCCCAGCCTGGAAAGGGAAGGGGTTTGGCAGAAAATCCATCCAGTTTACCGCAGTCCGAACCATCCCAGAATCTTCCGAGCATACCACAGGACATTGACCCTCCACGCGCAGCTTGCCAAGAACAAGACCGGAGCCACGGTATGGCGATGGATATCGATGTCCCGTCAGGCAGAGAACCGGCAGTAGTTGGACCCTTTACCCATCCGTCTCCCCAACCGGATACGGCTCGTACAGCTCCCCCAGATGCTTTATCATCCCCAGGATCTACTGCTCAGACGGCCACGACACCAGCGGTTCTCGATACATCAACGACTACCAGTCCAGATCATGAGGGAGTGCCGTTTACTGGCAAGGTGGAGGAGAAAGTTGAAAGCAAGAGTATGGAGAGGATTCCTGCACCAACGTTACTGCGGAACATGGTGCTGGAAGAGGGATCTGGAACAGGATCGAGACCTGGATTGGCTTCAACATCTGAAAATATCCCACAAAAGGTTGAGGCACAGCTGCTACACGACTCGTCTTTTGCGGCATCGGAAAAGGCTGCCAGCGTTAGAAGGGAAGCAAGCACTAGCTCGAGCTCGGTACGGCCAGAAAGCGCGCAGCTACCCACAATCCCTATTGCTGGAGCTGGACAGGGTGGGAAAACATCGGAGGTCGACAGTTCGAGGGACAATAAGGATTCCTCTAGCGGCCCTCCCACGGCCACTGTTCCAACCGCGGATGTCTCTAATAATCCACCACCAGAGACGTCTGAGAAGATGAGTGTGGATATCGTCGATAACAAGGATATGTCTCAGGACATAGCAGCCGAGTCTGTAGCCCCAAAGAGTCCTGTCGACCTTGTCAAAGTCCCACAGCAGCTCGAGTCTTCTAATTCCCCTGCCACCCCCACGTCAACTGTTCCTCGGCAATTGGATCATCGACCAACAGAGGGCGTCACAGAGGTTGCTCTACAAAAGTCTGTATCCGAGATCCTAGGAGAAAGACCTCAGCCATCGCTTACGGATTTATCATTATCTCACACGACGCCTATCACACCAACGTCGCAGTCCTCCAAGATGCGTTCTCGGAGCCTAATCCAAAAAGCTAAGGCGAAAGAGAAGAGCAAGTTGTCCACTGTAATCTTCGGTAAGCAGCCTTCACGCTCTGCGGATGCTACCAAATCCTTGGTGCAGAATCGACCGAAGCCAGGCCAAATCCCTAGCGATGACTATTTTACACCACTTTTCGTCAGTACATTTGCGTCGGGCTCGAAATGGATGAAGCCTCTGGACCAAATCCTGCATCAAGCTCATAAAACAGTCTCTACTCCTGATTCCTATACGCAAATCCTTGATCATCAGGCGTGCCGTGTATTGCGGAGAGTTTATCACCTTCAGCATCATGACAAATGGTCTCTGCGTCAGCCTAAACGGTGCGCCGAACCTGTCCGCCAGCCATGTCACTGGGATGTTCTACTCCAAGAGATGAAATGGATGAGAACAGATTTCCGCGAAGAGCGAAAATGGAAAATGGCAGCAGCACGCAATCTTGCATATGCTTGCGCCGAATGGGTATCGGCTTCAGAAGAAGAACGTGTCGCTCTACAAGTCAACGCTGTTATACCGCCTCCCGCCTCATCAAATATCGAAGATGCTGCTATGGGGGACTCTCATGACCTAGAAAACCATCCTACCCCGGATCTCATTCCGTCGGCAGAATCTGACTCGCCGTTAGAGCCAGATGAGGAGCCAGAGGACAACATTCTTGATACTGTAGCGCCCTCCGCTATGTTTGCATTACCAGACACCGATGTGGTCTTTTCATTCCACCCTTCGCCTACTACAGACCGACTTCTTGAAGAACTGCCTATGTACGGAGCACCGCTGAAAGTGCCGAAGTCTGATTTGATCGCGCCTGAATATGACCCTGATGCCTCGTGGAGGAGGCCTGCTCTGCCTCTTAACAGATTTGTGGAGAGCGAGATGGAACTGACTTCAAGCGTGCCCCCACAAAAGCGAAGTCGATATCGTTATGCCCAGGAGGACGATTCGGAGGATGAGGTGGTGTTCGGCAATGACCCCAGCGGTCAGCCTTGTCTTGAGCCGCAGAGCCCTGGTGTAGCGCTCTTCCGACCGGAAAACAAGAGCATTAGAGACAGGCTTCATGCAGGCCATCAGTTTAGACCTCCAAACGAGCACACTATGCCCTTTCAGACATTCTACGAGTCGCGGAGTCCCTCTCAATGGCTCCAATCCGAGGAAGACGAGCTCAAGAGTCTTGTACGCGAGTACTCGTATAACTGGTCTCTAATATCTAACATCTTGTCCTCGAAGTCAATGTTCGCTTCGGGCGCAGAACGACGAACGCCTTGGGAATGCTTTGAACGATGGGTCATGCTCGAGGGTCTTCCTCACGATATGCAAAAGACTCAGTACTTCAAACTGTGGCAAAATAGGATAGAGGCAGCACAACAGCTTCTTAAGCAACAAAACCAAAATGCGCAGCAGCAAGCACAACAACAGCAGCAACAAGCCGGTCCCAATGGACCAATCACGCCAGTTCCACGACGTCGCGTGTCTCTGCCCGTGAGGGTAGAGCGACGACGTAACCAGAAACACCTAACGATGATCGATGCGATGAGAAAACTAGCTAAGAAACGGGAAACCACAGCGCAGAAGCAGCAACACGCTGCCTCTCTTGCTGCTATGAGAAAGGCAAATGAAGCTCCCCAACCTAGGGCGCCTGCAAAGACTCCAAGGGAATACAGCATGATGCGCTGGGAGAGGGATCAAGCAATGGCCGAAAGGCTAGCGGAGAGGGTGGCTCACCAACAACAACAGCGCCAAGAGGCACAACGCAGGGTATGATCTACTACTTGTGCTTATACAAGCAATGCTAACTTTTATTTGAAGGCGGTTGCAATGCAGCAAAGAGCCCAGCAAGGTCAGGTTCCTCAGATGGCCGCTGTATCGAATGCTGGTCAACAGTCGCAAAATACGCCTCAGATGGCCGCCTCACATCCTCACGCAAGTATTGTCCGTGCCAACGCTGCAAACCAGATGGCAGTCAACGGCCAAGGACGGCCACGCATGCCTATGCACGCAGTGCCGAACGGAACGGGATCTAATCACATGGCCGGCGGGCTTGTGCCGCCAATGCAGATGAATGGTTCCTCCCAAGTACAAATGCCTGTCGTCAATGGCCAGTCTCAGGTGGCCATGCCAACCCCAAGTCCTAACCTCCGGATGATAATGCAAGCCCAGCAAATCTCTGAGCAACAAAGACGGTCAGTACAATTGCAACAACAAGCTCAGCAAAATCAACAGGGGAACACAACGTTGCAGAATTCTCCGCCGGCTATGCGCGCTGCTGCGATTAACGGCTTGAATCAGAAGAACTATCTCAACAACGCGCAAGCTATGATGGCATCTTTTACTGCCGCGAACGGATCGGGGATGTCAACTCCTCCTGCAAATGGCCTTAATATGTCCTCTGGTCAGGCAGGATCTCCACGTCCAGCAACGGCAATGCCGCAGACCCACCAGACCTACGTCTCGCAACTTCAGGTTATTGAGAGTCATATCAGACAGAACAATCCAAACACGCCACAGGACGTGGTTCGTAGTATGGCGACAGCGATATTGACAAGGAGCCACAACAATATCACACAGTTGGCGATGAATGCTGCTGCTGGAGGTCCCGGCCAAGCGGCAGTTGCAAGCGGCCCTCATCAGTATGCCCAGCTCCTCCGAGCTCAACAACAGCAACAAGCAGCGGCAGCAGCACAGGCGCAGGCACAGCAAAATGCACAACATCATCGAAACTCGAGTGGAAGCGCGACACCTACACCTTCAGTGCCTAAATAGTCGCCAAGCAAGGTTTGCGGTTGAGTAATAATTACACGTTAGGGCAGGCTTTCCTCCCTTCGGAAGACACTAGAGACCGATGGTCGCATGATTGCTAGAGCAACAATGTTGCATGTCAATTATGATCCGGGAAGTATGGCGATACCTCCAATTCAGCTCAGCTTTGAATCTAAAGTAGCCGAAAGGTCAGCTATGATTTGTGTGCTGACCACTTTCGTTCTCGTTCAAGCTACCATGGGTCAACCATCCCGATCTACAATGAAGCACACTGGGAGGCTGTCATCTATCCCTACTAGACGGTCTCTGCTACGGATAGCCCATCCTAGAGGAGCTTCTCTACTAGTCCTTTGCCGCCCACTGGGACACCATTCCATCAGAACGGCGTCGATACTGATAGTTCTCGTCTTGGTTTGCGCATGCAAAGGAGTTTCATCAAGCTTCGCTTATAGATTCACATCATCAATCCTCCCTCCAGTCGCGATGTCTTTTGCAAAAGTAAAGCTGTTTAGCCCCGTTCTCGAGGATGATGTTTAGTGTAGTACTGTCATTTCGGGGTTCTGAGGTACCAAAGTTAGGCTTGGGGCCTTATCACAGCGATTCGTTTGGCACCGGGACCTCCGATAGCGCTGGTTGATGAAAAGGCATTTGCCATGGAATCCTGTACATACCTTTGCGGACGGCGGACGTGCCGTTGATGGAATTAAACATGAATATAATACAATGAAGAAACACCGTGTATGCCATGTGACCATCCGACGATAATCCTTGGGGTATGTTTAATTGATTGAAATGATTAGATTATGTACTGCCTACTTTCACATTTTGACTTCGGTAACTAAGAGGTACATACCTAGTGGACTAGTAACAGGTATGTAAGGCCATTGAAGGGGCTGGAGCTGCCCAAACTGGAGGCATCTTCTCGGTAAAACAATTCACCGTATTCCGATAAAGACCCATATTTGATAAAAACAGGACCCAGTTTATTTTTCAAGTCTTCCAGAATCTTGGGAGGTTCCCATCATCGTTAAAACCGAGGAAATTTTCTACAAATTTTTCAGGAAAGTCGAAACGCCTCAGAATTGCGTGACATGGGTAAACGAAAGCGACCTGACGAGCCAAATGGCGTCCAATTTCTAGAAACAACAACTGTGAAGAAGACGAAACCTTCTGAACCACGGGCAAACAGAGATATATCCCCATTGACCATACAAATTATTGCGGGTTCTTACGATCGCATTCTTCACGGAGTGACAGCTTCGGTGTCGGACAACGACCGAGTGGAATTCGCAGATACATTTCTCTTCAATGCCCACAATTCCGCAATAAGATGTTTGGCAATTTCTCCGCCGTCTGCGCCTGAGCCCGGAAAGGCACAGAAGGTCATGCTAGCTTCAGGCAGTAGTGACGAGCGAATCAACGTGTACAACCTCTCAGCACACCCACCTAGCAGAAAAAATCAGGATGGCCTATCGTCGGTAGCGCCACGGAAGATTCTCGAGAATCCCAAAAACCGAGAACTGGGTACACTGCTGCACCACTCGTCGACCATAACGAAGCTCTCGTTCCCTACCAAGTCGAAGCTCATCTCCGCATCCGAAGATTCCACAATCGCCGTTACAAGAACAAGGGACATGTCCCTTCTATCTACCATAAAATGCCCCATACCGACGCCCCAAGGCCGACCTAGCGGCGACACGGCCGCATTCGGGGGGGCGCCGGCGGGCGTGAACGATTTTGCTGTCCACCCGAGCATGAAGCTCATGATCAGCGTCAGCAAAGGCGAGCGATGCATGCGGTTATGGAATCTAATGACGGCCAAGAGAGCCGGGGTGCTTAATTTCGGCCGGGATATACTACAAGAAGCTGGGGAAGGGAGACACTCGACAGGAGAAGGCCGCAAGGTAGTTTGGGGCGCTACCGAGGATGGGGACGAGTTCTGTGTAGGATTCGACCGGGACTTGGTAGTGTTTGGCATGGATAGCACACCGAAATGTAGAGTCATGCCAGAACCGAGAAGAAAGGTGCACCAGTTCTGCTACGTCGTGACCGACTCGGCAAGTGATTCGTCATTACTGGCCGTATCGACCGAAGATGGCAGGATACTGTTCTTTTCTACCAAGAGTGAAGATTTAACCTCGAGCAACTCAAAGGGGGAGAAAAAGACTGAGCCGCTCCCGGTTGCAAAGCTTATTGGGCAGGTTGGAGGAAAAGAAGCTGGCATTCTCGGTCGTATCAAAGATTTCGCCATATCAAGAGTTCCCGATGAAAAAGGGAGCCATTTTATTATCTCTACCGGCAGCAGCGATGGCAAGCTTCGCGTATTCAAGCTTGCCGTAGCAGAGCTCGACGAAGCCAGGAAATCCGAGGCCCCGAAGCAGGTGGGCAAGTTGCTAGGCACGTACGAGACACACAACAGGGTCACGTGCGTAGAGGCGTTTGTGATGATACCCCGACCGGAAGGTGTGGAGGACAGCGAAGACGATTTCGAGGACGTTTCTAGCGAGGAAGAAGATGACGACGATGATGAAGGCGATGTGTGAACTGTTTGTTATATGACGGAAAGGAAATATCCAAATCTTAATCACCGAAAAACGGAACAGTCGCGAGGTCCCCTCCCGCCTTGAATTCCTTGCAGCTAGTTACTAAAATCAAGGGACACTGTCTAGTGTAGAGTATCCAGCAGCAGGGAGTCTCGGGTCTTCTCACCGTCCGATTAGACGGGGCAAAAGCCGCCCGACCGCCCGCCTCCGCGCGCGTGTGTGTGCGTGTGAACCCGAGCACCTAATAATGGGAGTACTGGGAAGGTCAATGTTTTACTCAATTCCGTGAGTCGTATGAGCTCACATGCGAGCAAAGCGGGACAGCTGGCTCCTTGACACGAGGCTTATGTGACAAGTAATACGGCATCCAGGGGTAGCATCTGTGCCCTTTGGAGAAGGCTTTTAAATTTGTAGATGAATGGATGATTTCCCTGGTACAGGCGCAAGAGAGAATACCTGGTTTACCCTATTGAATGCTATTTAGAGGCAGATGCAGACATGACCCGCTAATCTTCTTAAGTCCCATTCGACGGGCGACGGCGGCAGCGGCAGCGGCAGCAGCAGCAGATCAATTGAAGAAAAGGCAAAAAAGAAAAAAAAAAGAGAGAAACTCACCACCACCGGGCCCATCGGCAGAAACTTGTCCTGGCTTACAGTACCTGGTACAGAGCGGGTATCTACAGGAGCTAATGCATGTTCGGATGTGGGGTAATAGCGAATCAGCGCGGAGCTGGAAGGAAACATGAAGTTACAGTAGAGGTCTCAGCCAGTCACGGGGGACCAGATTACTGTGCTACACTACATTAGGTGGGGACCCAGTTAGACAAGTGAGACACGCACACGCACACCACAAAAACGAGGCATGTGATTCTGCCCGCCTTCGAACTACTTGGTAGAGTTGTGGTGGTGTATCGGTCAAGTGCCTTTACAACTTTATATATATATATTAAGTGACACAAATATGCGCACGCAACACGAGGTACCTAGCTAGCATGTGCAAATTAGTATTATTGATCGGGGAGTTTTTCTTTCTCTTTTCTTTTTTAGTTTCCCCCTCTTTTTCTATTGTGTTGTCTTCTCTTCTCTCTAATTTTTGCATACATAAATAATGCATAACCGCTGAAACCGACCAGATGCAGAAAGATCATCGCAACAAACGTCAAAACGCGGTACGGTGGGCTTGGTCACCTTGTTAAGTAGCAGAAGGTGCGTACGTGCTTAGGTAAGTATAATATGGAAATGGCTTCAGTCGGTTTTACGATTTTACATATGTATGTGTATGTATGTATGTATGTATGTATGTATGGAGGAGGGGCTCGGTGGGAATCTCATCTAGCTTTTGTTTTGGTAGTAATATCTGTATCTAGGTATCTATCTGTATGTATGTACCTTCCAGCCTACATTACATGTCTTAGGTGCCATGTACGCAAGTATATTACATAAATAAATCGCGATCTCTCTCATCTCACCCCTTCCCCCTCCCTTGATCGATGATGCGGCGTAAAACTCTCTTTCGCTCTTTCCCGTCCTGTCCATCTGGGCAAATCTGACTCCACTCGTCGTATGGGGGAAAAAGGTCGATCAGATTTCGGTGGGTGGGCCGTGGTGACTTCTGTGTGGATACATGCGCGCTCGCGGGGGGGGGAAGAATGCAACCTGCGCTGCACATCGTCGTTCCGTCGCTTGGCCTTTTTTGTTGAAAAAAAGAGAGAGACACCAATGAAGTAACGCTGGCAGATTTGTTTTTCCAATCTGTTTTATGCCATATGTACGTATAATCTATCTACCGTCTATACTTTTATCTTCGTTTCGTGTGTTTTCCCAACATCTTTTTTCTTTTCGAGTCTCTCCCCCCTTAAGTCTCATCCGAATCTATCCAATCATTCTGTGGCGCAGAAAGTCTCCTCGGTTATCCACCGTTCATTGCCGAAACAGCTTGCGACTACATACAGATTTAAGCTTTCGCGTGACGAGGTCTGTCTGGTGGCAGCCACGTCGGTTTAGTTTGACAATTGTTCATCCGAGACACTGAGTCAGTGTCCTGGTTTATTTACTGCCGGAATTAAGCTAGCTCCCTGTCGCTCTTCTCGTCTTCTCCCCCTACATCATATCTGCCGTTCTCCTTCTCTCGACATACCGCACGGAACCAATACCCTCTCCTATATTCGTACACGTAGCTCTCCGTCTCCCCTCCAGCTCGAGAGATATCCCACAGAGGAAATAATTATGACCGATTCGCCAGACGGACCACCGATTTGGCGGCCTATTCCACGCCGACCATTCGGCCTGAACCTCAAAGAGCCGACGCCTCCAGACGAAGACTCCTACCCGCCGAGTCTTGGTTCCCCGCCTTACCAACAAACATTGAATCTCGAGACCCTGAATTCAAAACTACTAGGCCCTAGAGAAAACAATGCTACCTCCGAGTCTGGCTCCATCAGCCGCGCACAATCCGTCATGAACCTCACTAGCTCGACATTGATGGGCATATACTCGCCGACAACATATGGCAGGGACAGATTCTATGCCGCTGGTGACGAGCCGACCACGCCCTGGGGGACCGGCGCCGAGACGCCCGCGAGAGGTCTCAACGCAGACGGTCCAGACTACGAGCTCCAAACAGAACGAACGAATTCCATGCGAAGACGGTCTTCCTTGCATCCGACCGCCCGGACACCGCCGCTGTCTACTTCGGCATCCATATTCTACCTAAGTTTGAGGGTGCTGCTGCTGTCCGGACTAGGGGTCCTGTATGGCTTGCTGGCAGCACGGGTGCAGGACACGCAGAGGGCCGCGCTCCGTATGGAGAGCGTGTCCCAGCCTACACATTTGGATTGGCAGTATATGGCGTTCTGGGCCGTGTCTGGAGTCGTGCTCGGCAGCCTATTGCCCTGGGTCGACGGTGTATGGGAGGGAAGCTTCGGACCGGCCGTAGAAATCGAGGAATCAGCGGCGGAGCACACCATGGGAGCGGACGTGTCGGGCAAGAAGTCGCCTAGCACGGACTGGGCTCTAGCTATTAGGGGCATCGGCACGTTTGTGGGGATCGCATTCGCTATTGTATGTCCTCTGTTTTTCTTTTTCTTTTTAATCATGCCCAACCGACCCCTCCTACCTCCTCTCTAAACAGATTAGGTACTAACATATTGTGCGCAGCGTAAACTCCCCTGGGATTCTACTCTCCAGGTCTCCCTTACGCTGGCCCTCGTAAACCCGGTGCTGTGGTTCCTAATAGACCGGTCGATACCAGGGTTCCTTGTGTCCTCGATAGTCGGACTCGCGGGCTCAGGGGTCCTGATGGGGTTGAGCCCGGAGATGGTGCCGATCCCCACGATTGTCCATTCGTCGGCAGCCTACGGGACGCACGGTCTGCAAAACGAGTCGGCCAGCGGCGGCGGTAACCATGTCGACGGCACTCCGATCCTCGGCGGCCTCGCGAGCCAGGAGACGGTCGCCACAGGCATCTGGCTACTCAATGTGCTCTTTTGCTGCTGCGTTTGCTTCGGGAACATCGGACGCTGGCTGGCGGTGAACCGATCCGCCACGGGGAAGGGGAGGTGGGGGTGGGGGGAACGCCGGTGATGAGTTTAACTAAAGCTGTGTGTTGTCGCTTTGCTAAGAGATCTTTGTCTGTTACATGAATTCATGAAGACTTGATAAGAGCGTTGGCAAAAGAGATGGAAGGAAAAAAGAAGAGGTTCTTTGGCAATTGCAAATAGTCCGGATTGGAACGGTACGGAACGGGAAATGCAACAAGGCGTTATATCATGATTGATATAAATATTTTGTATTATTGGGACATACATTCGAATGCTCAAGGTACATCTATACAAACCGGCAGAAAATGGTTTGGTAGTTACGGGTGGGAGAAAATAGAAAAAGAATCATCTTGAAGGAAAAGGAAAACTTCCCTTCGCCCCTAAGAGAGAGAAATGACATTGACAATTTGTTTTGGGGTAATTATGGAACATATAATAAAAACAAATACAAAAGAGGAAAATAATCCGTTGGGCATAGGGAACGCTAAGAAGTCGAAATAGAAAAAGAAAGAAGGGAACCCTAGGAATATGGGGGAGGACGAAGGGGTGGACTGGTTTTGCGTCATTCTATCGTGTTTGTCTCTTTCCCTTTGCTATTAGGGGATTAGGAAGACCCAGGACATAACTTATACGTCTGGCAAGAGGCGCGCTGATTAGGTAAAGGGGAGGGGAGGAGGGATAGCAACAAAAGAGGTGGGTAATATAGAATTTTCGCTGAGCTTGGGTTTTAAGTATACGAACACGTGGGAAGAAACGAGAAGAGAAGGGGAGGGGAGTGGTGCGATAAGAAACCAACTAGGTACCTATCTACCTATCTATGCAGTTGGAAGCGGGGGGTGCAGGTGTTAATTAATTGAGGCGGTAGTTGTTATTAAATGAATCAATTATCTAAACGTCAATAGCACGAATGGAAAGATGTGGTCTATTAAAAGAAGTGAATGATGCATGTAAAGGGATGGAAAGGGTAGGTAGTTAGTATGACTGCGTCATAGATATTGCGTATCCATACCTCCTAGCCACCCTTGCTGCGCTGTGAGCTCTGGGTTTAGGGGAGGAGGGGGTAGCTGGGGTTGTAGAGTTTTAGAGGTACCTGTGTAAATGTACTCTATACGGGACGGGACCCTCTCCCAACAGACCTGCAATGAGTATATTAAGGATAGACTCGAAAACGGGAAGGGGGAGGGGGGGTTTAGAAGTCGTGTCTTGATAACACTTGGGTGACGCGCTGCTTGCCCCGTGGAGAACCCACGGAAGATTCGGGAGGTCTATTTAAGCGCGTCCCAGTCTAGGTTTTTCGTAGTTGAGGCTCAAATAAAATAAAATAAAGAATAGAAAGAAAAAAACAGCCGGTAGTGCCCGTGAGTAAGCCGTGTAACAAGATTAAATACATTAATACCCTAGTTTTTAGCGTTGACGTTAGTGCAAGATCCAATCATAGAGAGAAGAATAGGCACGAAACAACCTTTTTCGGATGGCTATCTCCAGGTAGGTAGGTAACTAACTTTTTTGAGGGGTGGGTTAGGGGAGGTAAAGCTTGGGGTTTGGTGAAGCAAAGCGGATGCATGCTTCCTCTCTTGTGTACAGTACTTCCGGTAACCAACCTATCGAGAGCGCCAATAAGAGAGCTTCTGTCTTCCTTGCCATCACATATAATACGTAAGGATGTAGCGCCCCCTCCCCCCCAGGGACAGATCTATGAAGTCATAACCTGTCCCAAAAAGGCAAACATTGAAATTTTAGGGGTCCGGGTCCGTCCTGAGTTCTTCGGAAGCTTACTTTCTTGCGTGTGACAGGCTCGGGTATGTTAGTGCCCGGTAGCCGTCGCGGCACCATGCTTAGCATACGTTTGGCTTATAAGCGTCGATTGCGAGGCCTGCAGATCCCGTATGGGGATCGATAGACGAGTGCTGGCATCATGGACGCGTTTAAAGGACCTGGGGGGGGAGTCACGGAACAAAGGAGAAACTCGGTATGGACCTAGATAGGTAGGTCAAGTAGTTCTTCGTACAGATACCTACCAAACCGTGGGCCTGTTCGCTATCTAGGTACGGCTAGGTTGTCTTAAATTGTTCGGCCACCGAGTTGTTTGAATATGAAGGTGAGAGGGTCGTGATACGAAGTTGAGATGGGTTACCTACCCACACTTTGTGTTCTGCTTTGTCTTGAAAATATATACGAAATATGTAACTTAACTAGATTAATGAGAATGTGTTACAGTCACCTATATCATACGATACTACCTAATAGACCCTACGGGACACTTAACCTTAGATACTTAGGTTAAGTGCATTGGGTGGTGGGATATAGGAATGCAGTAGAGAGGTTGAATTCAACATTCTCGGTGGCTGGGCCTTGAAGTATTGAGATGAATCATGTCCATAGGAATTCGACATCATCACTTTTCTAACTCTCGTTATACATCAACTGACACTGGATCTTTTCTTTTTTTTTCTGTATCAAAGGTCCAGTTCATGTTGAATTAGGATTAGTTCAAGCCTGTTGTCAAAGCCCACCCTCCAATGTTTCTTCTCAACTCTTGCATTGGCTTACATCAATACTTACGCGTATGGAATAGGAAGACGACTGTGTAACTAGTGAGTACGTACTTAGGTAAGCAGAGTAGCTCCATAGTTTCGCGGGTTAGACCAATGATTAGCCGCTCCCGCATCGAGATCAGTAATGCACAACAACGCGACCGGACCAATCAGAGGGCGGGGTCTCAAGTTCCACGCTCGTTGAAGTACCCCTACTACGTCAGGACTTTTCCCCCATTGCACCTTGCCCGACCAGGCCCATCCACACCTGCGAGCTACCAACATCGACTAGATCCAGATGTATGATGACTTCGACATCTTTGACCCATTCCGTCTGCACCGTTAGCAGCTTAGCACCAGTAATATATATCAAATCCCTCAAAAAGGCCTTCCCTGCACGCTCTCGGGCGACTAGTTAGTTCCCCGTCCCCTGATGCCCACGTCTGCGTGCTCGTTCACTAAAGAAAATACTGCCCCTTCAAGACAACTATGCAGCGAGAAACGGCTGCGCTTGATAATCCCGACCTTGATCTACTCATCATCAGACACCCCCTGCCAATGCCCGTTTCAGGTCTCTACCACTAAAACCACATCTCTAACCCGGTCCGCGCCCGTCTGCTACGCCGTCTTATATTTTCACCGCTTATAGTAGAGCCGGCTCTCTCTAGCTAACTGAGACGCCTGTAAATGTACCAAAGAGCACTGCTTTCTAAAAGAGATCTCGACAACCACGAGGTAGAACAGGCCAATCGATGAGATCACCTGCCAAAAGGCTGGAATACGCAAAATAAAAGTTCATGTCCTCCAACCAGCCAGACGTAACTCCATCAGAGACACCTTCTTCGACGCCCTCCGATAGCCTGGTCTCGCAACCTCATTTCAAGAAGGTCGACGGTTTGGCTTCCAACGCTGCTGCTACTCAGCAGCCAGCAGCAGGAGCAGAATTCCTCTTGAATGCTGTTAAGGACGTTCGACAGATAATACGGCTTATCCAGTGCCAGATATGCTCCAACATCATACAAGAACCGACCACATTGCCATGTGGGTATAGTATCTGCAAGGCTTGCATACCTCAGACCCATGTGAGAACCAACATATCATGGCCAGCAACTGCCAGTCGTCTGCAAGGCTTTACATGCCCCTTCCCGGCTTGTGAGAAGGAGCATGCCGTTGGGGATTGCGCCGTCGATGTCACATTGAATAAGGCGTTGGCCGTCATCAAGACTACGATGGATGTAGATCGGGATGTGGCAGGCCTTTCAAATGTGTCTACACACATTGCTGTGCAGGATCGCTGGAGTCTTGCTGGACTGCCCTCACTCGAGGAGACTGAGCCTGAGTCGAAAGTATTGAGGGGTGGTCGCATCACCGCGACCTATACGTTGGCCGGGCTCGGCAAGCTAGATTACAAAGACGAAGTATCATATTCGTCTGTGGGGGCAAGTGATGATGAGGCTGAGGCCGTTGATATAGAAGTCTTCGCGAGGCTGAGAGAATCCGTCAGGGTCGAGATGGACTGCCAGGTCTGCTATGCACTTTTCCTCGATCCAATGACGACGACATGTGGGCACACTTTCTGTCGCTCTTGTCTTCAACGAATACTCGACCACTCACATCTATGTCCGATATGCAGGCGTGGATTATCGATACAATCCCATCTTGACCCTCGGTCGTTCCCTTCCAATGAGCGGCTTTGTAAAATTATCACCTGCTTTTGGGCCGACCTGGTGGCGCTCCATGAACAAGCTCAGAGGAACGAGGACCAGGCTAATCACGGGGGCTTCGACATACCACTCTTCATCTGTACCCTCGCATTTCCGTCGATGCCCTTATTTCTTCATGTCTTCGAGCCGCGATATCGTCTTATGATTCGACGAGCAATGGAGGGGAATCGAACATTCGGCATGGTCCTTCACTCTGTGCCGTCAGCACGTGGCGAGCCAAATTTCAAAGAATATGGTACCCTTGTTCGCATCAGTAACATCGAGTTCTTTCCCGACGGACGCAGTCTTTTGGAAACTGTGGGTGTCTCTCGCTTCCGGGTGACGCGGCATGGGTGGCTAGATGGGTACGTCGTTGGCAATATCGAACGTGTCGACGATATAAGCGTGGCAGAAGAGGAGGCTATAGAAGCGTCTGAAACGATGCGGGGAAACGGAGTACGAGAATTTGTTATGCCATCACAGTCAGCAGAACCCGCGCCTCCGGAAGAAACGACATCAGCCCGACAACCACCTACTGCAGTGTCACTGGACGACCTCGATGTTATGTCAACTAGAGAACTGGCCGACGTTGGGGTCGAGTTTGTACGGAGGATGCGGGCACAAAGTGCCACATGGTTGACAACGCGGACTCTAGCGATCTATGGTAATTGTCCGACAGATCCGATTACCTTCCCTTGGTGGTTTGCAAGCATTATATCTGTCAAGGCTGAAGAAAAATACAAGCTCCTCGAGACTTCAAGTGTTCGCGAGCGCTTAAAGATTTGCTGTCAGTGGATTCGCGAATGGGAATCTAGCAGATGGTTAGCAGTTTCGTCTCTTTATACTCACCACACCTCCCATCCTTTCCTTCTTCCTCCTTCAGCCAACCTCCGTCTTCTCCTATCTTAGGGATTGGAGACCCGGTGCTATGACACGAAATTGAGAAAGAACCTTCAAGCTGTTAAGGCTGGAATTCTTACACCAACGATTAAAAGGATCTTCTAATATTGACGGGTTCTTTCTTGTATTTCTCACAGGTCTATCACCGGCTGCTTGGTCTTATGACATGCACTATTCATACAACTCGCCATCCTGGCCCTGGCCCTTTTTTGGGTATCGAAACAAGGGGACTGATGACGACAGTCTCTGAGTCCGGATTCCGAAAATATAGAGGCATACTGGGGGGAAGGGGAAAGGGGAAATTGGTGGTTTTAACATCGGTTCTCCCGGGGCGTTTTAAGAGGAAGCGGTTACTACTGCTGTTTGTTTTCACTGCTGCATTATTACATCATCCCATGTCAATCATCCTCTACTATTATCGTCATCATTATCATTGTCGTTATCATTATCATACTAGTGATACTATCAAAGCAGCTACGTTGCACCAAATTCCGGGGGTGAGGGGTTTTCTTGCTACCCTTTTGATTACTACTGATGTCGTTTTCTTGTTTTAAAGTCATGCATCTATAATTCATACATACATACATACATACATATTGGTTATCTCACCATGTCTTATGGCCTGTGGCATGCGGTCATTAAAATACAGAGATGTTGCTAGCGGGATCTAGAAACACGACTTGTACTACTGTATATATTGAAGACAGATCCTACATGAGGCAGAGGCAATAACAAGATGGCAATGCTAGTATCAATGTAAGGTAGAGCGAGGAGTACTCTCAATACTTGTTAAGTTTAATGACGTCAAAGAATGACATGTCATATTTACGTACCTAAGTAATACAAGGCACACCGGGATAGGTAGGCAGGCAGAGAATCACTTTTTTTTACGAGTTTTCACGATCTTGATAGCAAAACCATAAGGTAGGTTATCATTTAGAAAGAAACTTTTGTGTGATTGGCCGAGTTGCCCTTTGCCTATTTCCCCCCCTAGAGGGGAGAGAGGCCTACGAGCAGGACTATTAAACTAGCTTTAACTACCTAGCTAGCAGAGAAAAAGGGTACCACCCTGTCGTAGCCTTCCTATTATGCGTGATGAAACGAGAAAGGAACTTTTTTTTTTGTGTTTTCTTTTTTTTCTTCTCCATTTCCCCCTTTTCGTGGTCTCCTTAATGTCGTGAAGAAGAAGAAAGAAGGGAGGGGAGGGGAGGGGAGGGGGTCTATCATCTTCCCCTTCTTGAATTATTTGACGAAGACGAAGACAGCGAAGACGATGGTTCTGAAACGAAATGACTTGGGAATTAGGGTATGTGGGTGCATGTGCGTATTCGTGTGCGTGCGCGGTAGAACTGTGAATCGAGGTGTTCTGTTCTGTTGCGGTCGATGGATTGGTCGATTGGGTACTCGTACATATATCAAGGTAAGAGAAAAAGGGGGATGTGGTGGATGGTCGAAGTCGAAGTCGTCGTCGTAGTCGTGGTCTCGTTCTGATTGCTGGCTGGCTGGCTGGCTGGCTGACCAACTAGCATGAAAGCCCAAGTTCTATAGAACAAAGTGTGTTTGTGACTAGGGGTGAAGAAGGGAGACAGGTTGTGTCTTTATGTGTCCTAGTGGCCGAGCAACCAGGTTGTAAACGACTACTAGTGTGCGTCGCCGACATTCTGCAGGAGGGATATGACAAACGTTGCGAGTAATTGAGTATCCCGATGGCGTTGACGATGATTCCGATCAGAGGGTAGAAGTGCTGGTGAATCATGTGTGGTGCTAGGCGACGCCGACGACAAAAAGTGTCTCCTTATTTGTTGCGAGTAGATCTTCTCACCTTCTTGGGCTCGGGCCCAAGCTGGTCATCATCGTCCCCAGAGGCAGCAGAAGCAGAAGCGCCTCCTCGCTTGCGTTTTTTTTCCTCACGGGCCGCCTTAGCAGCCTCTTTCGCCTCTCTCGCCAACTTCCTGGCCTCCCTTGCGTCGTGCTTCCTGATGTGCTTCCTGAGCCTTGCCATGCGCCTCTGGCGCCTGACCTCAGCCTTCTCCAGCTTTTCACGAAAGCACTTCTTCTTCACCCCGACGTCTCCTTCCGTATGCTGCTCCACCAAACGTAGGACCGGGTCCTGAATGTCGAGGGGGCCCGGCGCCTCCTCGAGCTCCCGAAGGTTTTGCCGTGCTTCATCTATAGGGAGCCTGGAGATGAATTTGCTCTTGTATATACGTTTGAAGTGGTAGATTAAGACTTCGAATTGCCACCATGTCCCGAGGACCTCTATGTCCTCCCATCTGGTCCCATATGGGCCCTTGCCCACGGATTCGCTGGTCTCCATCTCACATTCCATTCCCCAGATGGAATCCTCTGCCCATCTGATACTTTTCACCCAGTAGTCAGGTTCTGCTTCCCTAGTGATACGCCCTTCCGCATTGCGCACAGGTCTTTTTTCGCTCACAGTGCCCCAACCGGTAGCATTATTAGCTGCAGCTCTAGCACGGCTCCGGGTTCGATTCCCAATGGTCCCTTCTGCATAACCATACTCATCTGAATAAATCGTCTGTGAGATGCGAAGCTCCCCCGGGAAATCGAGACAGGAGTCACCCAGTGCCCTGGCCAAATCATTCTGCGTGATGGTGCTTCGGACGCCTTGGCCGTCCTCGTCCTTCTTCTTTAGTATGGGCTTAAGTTTGTCGAATTTCGTTCTGACAAGGCTGATAAGGGTAGATATGTTCGTCGATTCCAGCCATGGAAAAGCAAGCTGGGCATTCGTGGCCGAGGACTCCTCTTCGATTGTCCATGGTTTGCCATACAAAGGCACAGCACCATGATTGTCATAGGTCAAGACAAGTCTTACCCCAGGGAGCGACCAAAGAGAGTGTACCTTTACATCGGCTGGGAGCTCCTGGTCACTAAGCTTTTGTAGAATTCTCTGGGTTTCACCGAGCGGATCGCTATACTCAGGAGAGACACAGCTTAGTCTGAGCGTAAAGGTATCGAGCTCACACTGGCAGAGCAGTGCAAATATATCATTATGGAACCTGGTGCCCAAAGGAATATCCATGATATAATGCCATCCATTTTGCCAAGCTCTTCTATCAGCATCGATTTCCAACGTGATGTGACGGATTGCCTTGCGGCGCCCAGGTGTGACGGCAGCGAGGAAGTAATGTAGCTGCTTTTCCTTGTTGAAAGCGAATGTATGCAGCCCGTAGAAGTCTCTGTCAGTCAGGATGTTGTAAGTGTACTTACACGTGCGCAGCAGCTTCGTGAACATCATGGGCTCCTTTGTGGACTTCAGCCTCTTCTCTTGGAACCATTTGTATTCCCATCCAAATGTCCTAGGATCTTCGTTCCACTAAACAAAATTATCACGACTTAGCAATTAAACCATTATATATAATGAAGGGGGTTGGGGTTAGTGTGGTGTGTGCTTTGATTTAAAGAGAGTAGGGAGGGTGGAAGTTGAAACTTCTCAGGAGGATATAGAGGAATATAAAGGTGTGAAAGGTAATTGTGTACAAGGTAAACATGTTTGAATACCTACAACAAACTTGTTAGAGCGCGGCGTGATCTGTTTAGGCTTGATAACCATAGCATCCTCCATGGCAAACTCGAGGATCATTCTTTGGATCTAAGATCATAGTTAGTTAGATACTAGAACAGTAAATACCTAATAGGTTTGTTCTATGCAGTTAGATTTTGTTCAATCAACTTACCTCCCAAGGAAATCTGGTGATGAACCAGCTGTTCTCCTCATTCTGCTTTGACAGGTGGGCAGTGGGATGAGTCTCGTCAAAACCTGTAGTATTTGTCTCCTTTTTGTCCTTGGGGTTGGAAACGGTGCCCAAATTGGGATTGGAATCACCAGCCATGGTGCTAGGTACTGGACCAATAGCCGATGTAGCCATGGCTTATTGTGACGGCAATAAAGTCTATAACGACGACGACGTGATCAATCACGAGTGACAAGAAAGGAAGGGTGGCGGCTAGTAGTAGACCACGTGTGTTGAGTATCCGAAATCTGTATCTAATAGGGACGGGTGTCCAGGATCAGGTACCTGAAATCGATCTCTAGATTAGAGCATGTTTTCTAGAAAATGCAAATGGGGGTGTAGGTAGAAGTTGTTAATCAGTGTACATTGGGGGCTCCTTTAAGAGTGCTGGTTGAGAGTCCAGCACTCTCTAGAGTTAGGCAAGTGAAGTGACCTGGGCAGGTGGATGTTTTTGTGTAGTGGAATGTATTTCGTCACGATGGAGTATAGAGGATAGGTCATTCGTGTTTGACTTACTAATAAAGGGACAGCAGGGAACGACGCCGACTTGACTAGCAGTGCTTATGATGGAGGAAATGGTTACCTGATGTTGCAAATGAGCTTTATACTCTCAGGAATGTGTGTCTGTTCAATAGAAAGCGGCAGAAGGGTAGTGTGAGGGTAGTGTGCAGTGATGATGACGAGTTCACCAACGTAGGCAGATCCAGGATTGGAAAACAAGGATGTGTCAGTTCAAGAGAAGAACGATGTCACTGTATGTGGTTTCAAGAGTGCAGGTGGGCAGGACTGGCAGCAGAGAAGACACAATACAGCAGTGCTGACGGCGACGGTGATTATGGTGTGTTTGTGTAGAGGGTGTGTGTGGGAAAGAAAATTGTTGTGAAAGGCAAGAAGATGAGTGCTGCCAAGATGGATGGATGGGATGGGATGGGATGGGGTGCAGACACGAGAAGTGTTTGGGGAGGAGGAGAGTCTCGGTGTGAGTACACTTACCAAGGTACCAGGGTACCAGGGCGCAACAAGGGACAAGCTTGCCTCGAGTGATCGGGTGTGGTTGAGAAATGCCTTGTGGGAGTCAAATATTCAATGCTGGTTGAAAAGCACCAAGGGCAGGCAGAGGGGGCAGATGGAGGGAATAGGGGGTGGTCGTGCGAGCACAGATAGGTAAGGGTTAAGGAGCACGCGTCGCCAGGCGAGTGATCCAAATCCAAATCCAAATCGAAAATGGAGTCTGTGAAATGCAGGGTTGGGTGAGCCTGGAGGGAGGAAATGTGCGTGAAGTTGTTGAAGTGTTGATGCTTTGGGTTGGATTCAGGTTCTTGCGCGGCAAGAAGACAAATACGTACGCAACGGCGAGGTTCAAAATGTTGGCAGGTACTAAAAGTTCAGATGCCTGAACCACTGCCATGAACACGCCAAGAAGAGAGGCAAACAAAGACTAGGAGCCACCAGGACGCGCTGCTAAAAAAGGAATGTACACTTAGGTACCAATGACTTACTCACCTTAGAGAACAGTTCATGCCTTGTAGCGTATGGCAGCACGTTAAAGATGTGTGTCAGGAGCCTGTAACGAGGTATACAAGGGCGTGTGGGGAGATAAGAGGCTATTTAGGTGAAAGAGAGCCATCTACCTATGTATCTTGTATCTTTGGTTCTAGCTCTTCACATAACAACAACATTATCACGTATCCTGAAAGGGGGAGGCGGGGAGGAAGGGGGGGGTTGAGTTGTGACAGTGTACCTGTAGTAAGTATCTATATCAACCCAAACCAACACTATTTTGTAATCCTTATGTTGTCCACTTCCAGTGCTTGAAAAATCTAAAACAAAACCTGTGCTTGACTTAAGTTGGCTATGTTCACACGTGACAACTATGAGAGTGCCAGGAGCACACAGAGAGTTGTGGTGTAGATAGATTAATAGGTACAAGACAGGTACATGTCACTTGTGGGAAAAGGGGGGTTATTAGCATGTAAAACTCACCACTCCTGAAGTAGCTACTATTCTAGTTCCTCACACAATAACTACGTTACTGCCCCCATACATACACAGAGAGCTCGCAGGAAAATGGTAGATCTAAGTCCAGAGCGTGTTCACAACAGTTTGAACTAAAGTTCCAGTACAGCTGCAAAATTAAATCTATACAGCAGGAAAAGGTCATATATGTTGTCTTTTTTATATACAAAAATCCTTCGTAAAACTGTAAACCAGAAGAAATATTCCTTGCAACAAGCGTGTGGGTTCATGCCCTCGACCTAGCCCTCGGTAGTTGAGATCCCATTAAATATGTAATATTTAACCTGTAGAGGCTATGCTAAGCATCTTTGATAGTGCCTGACACCGCAATGGATATTTTTTACTGGGTAGAAGTAGGAATTAACTGTAGCACAGCAGCCTTATGACCAGGAAAACGACAGGAGCAAGCTGCCGACATAACCTTGAGCGAGACAGAAATATTATTAAGTAAATATCCTACAGAATCTCATTCTAACATTGCCAAGTTGACACTCGTAGTGACCCATACAACCATTTAGACTGATGCACAGCTGTAGGTGTCGAAGCACCTTAATATCAGGCATTCACCGAATTTCGAGGTAAAACTCAGAGAAACCAGTCTATTCGTCCCCTCCCCCTCCCCCTCTGCCCTACTGTGACAAGGGGTACTGGGCTTAGAACTAAGATTTATATTTAACTAATAATTCTTTTTGGTTTTTAAAGACTTAAGAATTTAAGTTTCTTTTTAACCTTAATTAAGAATTTAATACTTATTTATATATGTAGTTATTATCTTAAGGTAATTACCTTTAATTACAAGTTAATATTATTATATTTTATATTTTTATTATTAACTTATTAAAGCGAGGCTTATAACTAATAATTCTTAGTAAGTTTAATAACGCTTATTCGTATAATAATATCTCCCCTTTTTTTAAGCTCGCCTTTAAACGCCTTATATTTTAAGGTTTAAAGCTCGTAAGTTAATTAATTTACTTAAGTTTTATTAATAAAATTAAAAAACTATTTTTTAGCACCTTATTTAAAAAAGTGATTATATAATTCTTATATTTAATATTTCTTAATTACTTATTTATCTTATTTAATTAAGTACTTTATATTCCTTTACGTTTTTATAAAGTTTATAATTTTATTTATTATATAATTATTAATTTTAATTAAATTTATTTCTTATAAGACTTAATTAAAATTAAAAGGTATTTAATTATTAACGCGGTAAGGTGTTACGACCTAACCATGAGAAGGGGACATTCAACATGGGTATTAAAGGCACGAACCAGGAACGCCCACCTAGTCGGCATGAGTAGGAAGTACGATCCTACGTCACGTGATGTGGATCCGACTTAATGAGTTAAATCCAAAAGGAGCAATATATAAAAGGATCCGAGTTAATAAATCGGATCTAAAAGTATTTAACATACTAAATAAAGATTATATATAAAAAAGAATTAATATAAAAAGGATAGGATTTCTCATGTTTCTAGTTATTTATTCTAGTTTCTTAGCTATTAATTTAAAATTATAATTACTTTTTAATATTATAATGAGAGTACCTTAAAACCTTTTTAACGAATAATCATTATAAAACACTTAAACTAATCTTAACTTATTATTACTTTTAAATCAAGAAAACCTAATACGTATTTACTTATAAAGTCAGCTAATTAAAAACATATAAGGAGGTTCGTTACATTTTAATAGCTCCTTAATTAGTGCTTAATATTGGTTTAAAAAGAGGGACTTTTAATTAAACAATCTTAAAACAAGTATGCCCCTTAAAACTAAAAAGTAACAAGAAAAGAAACAAGTAAAAAAATAATAGTTAACAAGCTTTTAAACGAAAACTTTAAGTTCTTTTACGGTATAATAAAAAGGTTTAAAAAAACCAATACAAAAATCTATTATAATTACAACTAAAAAAAAGTCATAAGGGGACATCTCAAAAGCTTAGTAAGAAGGATCATTTAAAGAAGAAGAAAAAGAGGAAAAAGAAATACTTAAAAAAGAAAACAAATAAACAAGACAAACCTTACCTCTTAAAGACAAGTAATTATCTTTAAACGATAACGATCTTAATAACTTAAACGATAAAAATAATATAACAACCCCCGATGTGAAGGGTTTTAAACTAATTACACTTAGTAAATATAATAAGTCGAGCGATTTAGAGAAATTTCTAATTTAAATTAGAACCTACTTATGGTTTTATTATAAAATGATTACTACTAAGGAATAAAAGGTTTTCACGGTATTTTAGCTCCTTGCTAGAACCGCCTTAACCTAATTCCAACCAGTATTAAAGAATTATTTAAAAAACGGATTAAACGCTTAAGAAAACACGAAAAAAGTCTTCAAGAATTATAAAGAATTTAAAAAACAACTTAGGTTTATATTCGGCAATTTAATTCTTAAGTAATAAGCCAAAGCTTAACTTTATAAATTACGACAAAATAAGAAGGCTTTAAACTACGTTATTAAGTTTAAGAAACTTGTAAACTAATTATAACTACTTATTAAAAGCCTATACTACTTGTTTTATTAAGAATTAAAGGACTATATAAAGAATAAGCTATATAAAACAAACCTGTATAAAGAAAGGAACCCAGGAAAGTTTAATAACTATGTTATAATAGCAATTACTATTAATAACGAAAACTTCGAACGGTACCTTGAAAAGAAAAAGACGGTATAACAAAAGAATAACAATTAACTGAAAAGAGGAAATCACAAAAGCGGTACCAGAACCAAGAAAGGCATTAAAATTAAGTTAAACCCTATTAAAATCAACGTTGTTTAAAAGGAATAAAAGAAACGAAACAAATCAACTATTAAGTGTTTTAATTATAAAAAGAAAAAACATTATAAAAACGAATACCGAAGTTCTAAGAAACAAGAACTAAGAACAAAAGGAATTCCTTAACTCGAGAAAAAAGTCGCCAAAACAAAGGTTTAATTCGAAAATAACGAAAAAATAAATTAAGTATTTATTATCGGCACTATTAAAGCAAAAAAGATCAAAAAGACCTTTGCAAAAAGAGTTTATAAATCTCATTAAATTAACCGCAAGGACTATCCAAAGAATAACTACTCATATCTAGAATATCTTACACCAAAACAAGCCAAATAAAGATTTAATAAAAGCGAACTACTATACGTATATAATAACTACAAACTAGAATATAACTTAGGAATTAAGTTAAACCATAATAATCTACATTAAAGCTATTATAAAAACGACAAATACGAAACCCACTAAGGAAAAAGCCAACATAACAATTTAAACTAGAGGTTTTACACAAATAATAACTATAATATCCATTAAAACTTAAGGAAACATATATCGTTACATTGGAGTTTTTACATTAATGACGCTTATTAAATACATAAAAACTCTAAAAATGGAGCCGGTTATTATCTTTAAGAACTAGAAAGTAATAACATGAAAGAAAATAAGTGTATTTATAATAACGTCCCACGATGGCTATATTACTTTAAAACATGTTATTTTTACTTAAGCTCCGAAAAAAGCTACAAAGTAATAATTAAAGATTATATATGTTACACCTTAATACCATGCGACGTACACGACTTACTTAAAGCAGGTTTCAAAAAAGACGAAATTAAAAAAGAATTATAAGAATTATAAAAGGAATTACATCTTCCATAATGGCTCGAAAAACGAACTAAATACGATACCGGTCTATTTGGCTTTATAAAGAAACACTTAACAAAGTAATAAATAAAAATATATGCGACTAAATAAGGCTATAAACGAATTATTAAAGCATACCTCAAAAAAAAAGGAAAGCTTTTAGAAATTAATATAAACCTAAAAAGAAACATTAAAATACCCCTAATAAGTAAATTCAATAATTATTCGTTTTATTTAAGGATAATTTAGAACTTTAAGAAATTCCGAGTTAATAGAATAAACTTAAGTTATAAAAGGGCCTTTAAAAAAGAATTAAAGTTTTAATATATAAGGTTTTATATAAAAGATAAACCTTTTACCCCTTATTATGTAAAGAGTAATTAGAGAGACTATCTAAGTAATGATTACTAGAAACACGCTCCTATGAAAGCCTAAGAATAGAAAGACATCCGGGTTATAGCAACTAAAAAAAAACCAAAAAAGCAGGGACGTGGAAAACCAAAAAACGGTAAAGGCTCTCGCTAATAAGGCAACGAGAAGCCATAAATAATAAGTCTTTATATAAAGTCCAGTCGGGATTTAACAACATTATTATAACCAGAGTTAGGTATAATGAAAGGAAGTATAAAGCCCTAATAGATTTAGGAGCAAATAAAAGCTATATTTTAATAAAGGTAACTTAAAAAAACAAAATACTATAAATATATAAATAAAGTCTATATAAGTTATAAAACTTTAAAAGAAATATATTTAGTTACGAGAATAATAAGGTATTAAAAGAAATAATTCCTCTCTTAGTAACTATTTAAGGATATCTCGAATAAGTTATCCTTAACATTGTATACATATTAAATCACGATATAATCTTAGGAATAAATTAGTTTAAAAAAAGTAATTCACGAATAAATTTCGAGATAGATACGCTTTATTAAGATTAAAAACAGGAGGAGTTAACCATTATGAGTTACGAAATAAGTATTATAAGTAACTTTAAAGAAATAAATACAAAAACGAAACATATTATTTATATAATTTAAGTAATTAAACCTAAAAATCTAACGAAAAGAGTACCGCGTAAGTACCTCCGTTTCTATAAATTATTTAAAGATAAAACAAAAAAAGAATTATTAAAATATAGTTAATAAAATCATTAAATTCACTTTAAAAAAGGAAAATAGCTAAAATTATTTTTAGTGTATCTTATAAATCAAGAAAAACAAAGAGTATTATAGAAAGGAATTTAGGAGGATCTTAATAAAGGATATATTTGAGAATCCGAATCCTTGTTAAGATACCTAGTAATCATAGTACCTAAAGTCGATAAGAACGGGAAGTAATGTGTTAATAAAAAAGGAAACTTAGTATGGCGACGAGTGATTAACTATCGACACCTTAATAAAATAACCAAGAAAAACGGGTATTTGTTACCACTAATAAAACTCATAAAAAGATAAATTAATAAAGCTTAAATCTTTATAACACTAAACCTTCGCGATAAATACTATATAATTAAAATAACTAAGGAACACGAATAATATATAACCTTTTAAATAATATATAAACATTATAAATATAAAGTTATGCTATTTGGACTTATTAACGTACTTGCTACATTTTAATATATAATTATAATAGTTTTTTACAAATTTCTGGATAAATTTGTATTTATTTACTTAGACGATATCTTAATTTACTTAGAAAATAAAAAGGAGTATAAAAAACATATAAAGTAAATGTTGAAAGCCCTAGGAAAGGCGAACCTACTTATTTACCCAACTAAAAATAAATAGCATATTAAAAAACTAAACTATTTAGAGTTTATAATAAACCTAGGGGAAATCCGCATTTAAAAAGGAAAAATAGCAATAATCAAGGATTAGCTAAAACCTAAGAGTGTTATAAACGTACGCGCATTTCTTGGCTTTATTAACTATATTAAACAATTCATTAAAGATTTCGGACGTATCGCCAAACCATTAACGGAATTAATTACCCTAGTAAAAATAAGAGAGGCTTTCCATTTCATTAAAGAAGCCAAACAGGCTTTTCGGCAGCTAAAAAAAGTTATAACTAATGAGGTTATATATAAACTTTTAAATGAAAATAAAAAGAAACAATTAAAAATAAACACTTTAAATTTCGCTATTAAAGTAGTTTTAAAGCAATTAAAAGATAATAAGAAATAGTACTTAATCGCGTACTTATTTAAAGCACTATATAATGCTAAATTAAACTATTAAATTTATAACAAGGAACTATTAACAATCATTAAAGCACTAGAGAAATAAAAACCATAACTTAATAAAACCAAAAAACCTATCGATATTTACTTAAACCATAAGAACCTTACACGATTTATGATAATATAAACGCTTAATTAAAGACATAAGCGTTAAATAATCTTCTTATCCAAGTTTAATTTTAAAATCCAGCACATTAAAAAAAAAGAAAATATTTAAGCAGATTTTCTCAACAAAAAAGAAGATTATAAATCAAAAATCAATAAAAGAGATGTCTAGATGTTCTAGTAACAAAATAACAGATTAGTTATATTAATTTATATGCGAATTAACATAAAAAACTGGAAATAACGTTTCCAGGAAAATTACAATTAAAAGGAAAAACAATTACAGTTTTAATAAGGATCTAACGACGAACTTTTTTTATATAAAGAAAAGATATATATATTAAAACGAATATAAAACGAATTCGTTAAAGAATTTCACAAATATTCTTTATATAGCTACCAAGGGATTTTCAAAATAATGAAATGACTTTAAAAAGAATTTAACTTTCCAGGAATATAATAAATAGTTAAAAAAATTATAAAGAATTATAACATCTATAATAAAACTAAAGCATTACGACATAAACCATACGAACTATTACAACTAACCCAAATACCTGATAAAGCGTGGCACATAATTACATGGGATTTCGTAATAAAATTCCTAAAATTAAAAGATCTTACTATAGGAGTACCTTATAACAACATATAAGTAATCGTTAATAAACTCACGAAATACGCCTACTTCTTACTATTTAACGAATTAAGTACAGCAAAATAGTTAGCTTTCAGCTTTTTAAGAAAATATATTAATAAATATAAGCTATTAAAACGCGTTATTTTAAATAGAGACAAGTTGTTTACGTTAAAATTTTAAACTAGTTTAATAAAACGAATAAGAATTAAGCAAAAATTGTTTATAGCGTATTACCCTTAAACCGACAAACAAATAAAGAAACTAAACTAAACAATAAAACAATACCTACGAAGTTATGTTAACTAGGAAATAAATAACTAAATAGAATTACTATTAATAGCCTAAATAGCATATAACACTTCGATTAACAAAAATATAAAAATGTCACTACATAAGGCAGTGTACAAGTAAAAAGTAGAAATCTAAAAACAACTAATCAAACTCACGAAAGCATTAAAAGTCGAAATAAAGGCCTTAAAAACAGAAGTACTATCTGAAAAGATTTAAATAATATAATAACAGCTACAAAAAGAATTATAGTTTATTCAAGATAAAATAACAAAGTACTATAATAAAAAAAAATTAAGGGACTAATTCTTAAAAGAGGAGATATAGTTTACTTACTCCGTTAACGACAAAGCGCAATATTAAAAACACCTTAAATTAAAACAAAGCGACCTAGCGAAAAACTTAAATTTAAGAAATTAAGACTATATAAAATTAAAAAGATTATTTCAAAAGTTAATTACAAGCTAGTACTACTAAAAGGATCTAGAATACATTTTGTATTTCATATTTCACTCTTAAAACCAGCACTAAATAACGCCATACTAAAAAACTAACTAGAATTTAAGAAAAACCTTAATAAATACGAAGTAAAAAAGATACTAGATTTAAAACAAGTCGGAGGTTAATTGTAATATTTTGTTAAATAAGAGGGTTACTCACTTAAGGAGAATACTTAAGAACCTTTTAAGCACCTAAAAAACCTAACAAAAGAACTTATAAACTTTTACTAATAAAACCCGGATCGGTTAAGAAGGCCTGAAATTCAAGGTCTTAATTTAGGAAGGATAAGTTAAAAAAGGGAATAACCTCGAAAGCAACTTTAGCCTACTTAACTAAAAATTGTTGTTTAATTTAAAGACGTTTTTATTTCTCTTTTAAACGCTCTTGCTTTTTTAATTTATCTAGGTTTTAAAAACCACATTATAATATCTTTAAACCTTTTTCCTTTAATAACACTTTTTAAAAGTAAACGCGTTTTATTTGAGAAATAGATTTAGCTATTTCGAACTAGATTCGAGAAAAAACGAAGGCCATCTTAAATTATAAACGAAAAAGAGATTCTTCGGCTTATTATTCCTAAAGGGATAATTACTCTTCTTTATTATCTAGACGATTAAAAGAATCTAGAGGGATTTTTGAACCATTATACTGGGCCTTCCGACGAACATATTTACTACATTTTTTTAACTCCTTAGTAGTTATAACACATTTTAATTAATAATTAAAATAATATGAATAAAGTATAATGTCGATATTAACGCCGTAGTTTTTAATATAACGAGTAAGGGCGTCGCGTTCTTTTTTCTGGTTTATATGAAAGCGTTTAAAAATTCGATTACTAGACATGTTAAAAGAAATAAATAAAAAGAAATACTTACGAATAATCTTTGGGACAAAGAATTTTAAAGAGGAGAAATAATGTTACGACTCAACCATAAGAAAGGGACATTCAACATGGGTATTAAAGGCACGAACCAGGAACGCTTACCTAGTCGGCATGAGTAAGAAGTACAATCTTACGTCACGTAATGTAGATCCGACTTAATAAGTTAAATCTAAAAAGAGTAATATATAAAAGGATCCAAGTTAATAAATCAAATTTAAAAGTATTTAACATACTAAATAGAGATTATATATAAAAAAGAATTAATATAAAAAGGATAGGATTTCTTATGTTTTTAGTTATTTATTCTAGTTCCTCAGCTATTAATCTAAAACTATAGTCACTTTTTAATATTATAATGAGAGTACCTTGAAACCTCTCTGACGAACAACCATTGTGAAACACTTAAACCAATCTCAACCCACTATTACCTTTAAATCAAGAAAACCTAGTACGTACTTACCTATGAAGTCAGCTGACTAGGAACACACAGGGAGGTTCGTCACATAAGGTTTAATAAGTAAAATATAAAATAAGTTATAAATTTTTTAACGTTTTAAAAATTAAAACTTAATAACAATTAATAAGATTACCTTTTAAATTTTATAAAGTTTATATATTTTTTATTAAGTTTTTTTATTAATCGCTTTATTTTAATATTTTTTCCATTTAATATTATTAATTGTTTTTTTATAAAAATAAAAGCCTTTTTTCGTTTTTTATTTACTTATTTTTTTAAGTGTTATTAAGCTTTTAAATATACTTAAATTATTTAATAAACATATAATTAATTACTTAGATTTTTTAAAACGCTAAAAAGAGGGTTATAAAACGTAAAGTAATAATTATAATTTATATAAAATAAAGTTATATAAAATAATATTAATTTTGTATTATTATATATGAATTTTACCGTGAAAAAAAGTTTTTTTAATTAAACATTTTATAATTAATAAATATTTTTAAATAAACTTTTAAAGTTTAATTAAAACGTTTTATTTATTCGTTTATTTAAAGATAAAAAGCGGTATTTATATAAGGTTTAATATTTACTAATTTAAAAAAATCTTGTTATAAATAAGCTATAAATTTAAAAAATTTAAGAATAATTTACTAATAAAGCTTAAAAATAAAATAGTTATAAATAATTTTAATAAAAAAGTAAAGAGTTTAAAGTATTAATAAAAATCTTACTAAAAATATAAACTAATAATATAATAAACAAATATCAAAAATAAAAAGAATTATTTATAATAAGAGGTATTAAGTTTAAAACTAAAATTCGTATTTAACTAATAATTCTTTTTAATCTTTAAAAACTTAAAAGTCTAAGTTTCTTTTTAATTTTAATTAAGAATTTAATATTTATTTATATACGTAGTTATTATCTTAAGGCAATTACCTCTAATTATAGGTTAATATCATTACATTCTATATCCTTATTACTAGCCTATTAAAGCGAGGCTCATAATTAATAGTTCTTGGCAGGCTTAGCAGCGCTTATCCGTGTGACACCTACCCTATAATAAAATCTAATAACTATCTAAGATAGTTTACAAAAAATATGATACTTAAGCCCATAGCTTCTAAAATACCATTTGAATTTTACCTGATGACAGGTAAGGGGCTCACGTGTACAGTACCGACAGACAATCGTCTTGTAACGTGTATATTCGATATCATCCTAGCCATCCCAGGACATTCTCCACGCCAACCTATTCCTCCTGAGAGGACGGCATAAGGAAAAGTCGAGGGATATATACATTACTGTGATGCTAAAAATCCTAGTTCGCAGAGCTCTTCAACGACAATCAGATGTATATATACTAGAATGCCAGTCTTGTGTACAGACTTAGGAGCTCACTCAGGGAGAAGGCGAGCCTGACCGGTGAAGCGAAGATGGTGGATGGCGAGGAGGTAATGTATCCCATAGTTCGAGGATAGCGAATATATATTTTCCTATGTACTAATGGCGCACCTCGCGTCCCCGCCAAACAAACACCAATTTTCTATCTCTCCCATCTTCCTTTCCGCCCTTACGTACCCTCTAGAGTACATCATTCTGGTCCCCAGCAGGGCTAACAAACTTCCTTTAAGTCATATACCCTCTCGCCTTCACTCCAATAAGTATATGTACGTATTCAGTTCTTCAGATAGCCGACATTCGAGGGATCGGTGCGAGAACAGCGCTAGGGTAGATAAGCACGTGGGGGACGAGCACGTCAAGGCGCTGATGGGGAAACTTAGCGACAGATAATCTGAGGGCTGGGTGATTGTTTGCTAAGTAGGCTGATCCTCGATGGAGATTAGTAGGATGAACTACATTAGCTTTTAAATCATCTCTGTGTGAGAAGATAGGGTTAGAGACGTTTCGCTTCATACGTAGGCTAGAAGACGGGAGGGAGGATTTTGTCTTCCTATGTGTGATTAGGATCCTTGAGCCATGTGACTAGGAAAGCAATTCGCTTAGCAAATGTGACGATGCTATTTGTGTACATCACAAAAACTACCTAATTTTTTCGTAATGAATTAAGCAACGGATGGACTACAAAGCTCGTGAAGCTTCAAATATATACATCGAATCTGTGTCAGGTTCACATGATCATCTGACATAAACAGCTAGGATGGTCTCCCGAAAACTCAGCAGGGAATGCCAAAATGATGTAAAATTTCTGGATAGAGTTGCATACATACTCTACTTGAGAGAAGAGAGTCGTGGCAAACGGTGCTGGCCGTGATTGTTTTGAACGCCACAAACCATATTGCATTGTAGAGAGAAGCGCAACCAGGTACCTGACGTAATTGAACACAGTGTTTTCGGCATTAGATTGAATGCCCTCTAGAATAAGTCGTGATGGGTACTTGATGTATGGTCCGAGGTCTAGGGGCCTTACCGACCACGGGTATTGTTGATACAACGGGATCTCGACTGACACTGACTGGATCTCTTAGCATAGTCATTGATATCTTTGAATCTTAGTTCATGTCGACATCTTCGTGAAAGTGACCGTTGCAAGTCTCGAAATGATACAAGAAGGAAGTACTCTGTGGTGTAGGCCGTAACGTGACAATGAGTCATGTGGGAGGGAAATTCTCTAGGATGAGTTGGCGGCTCCTTCACTTGGAGAAGGGGATGAGACTAATGGTGCCGCACCGCTGCTCTTGGGATCACCAACCAAAGCATCACCTTGAAGCTCCCGAATAACTATAGTCGCATATTGGCTTGTTTTCAGGGCAAACCGAAGTATTACTGCAATTTTCTTCGCGTCAGTGGGGTTAGTAACGGATGATTCCTGAAGTCTCGGCGGGGATTTTTCGCGAGTTGCAACATCGGATGGTTGCGGTGCTGTCTCTGTTGTCGGCTCGGGTCCGATATTGCCGGTCGCTTCAGCGGTTTGACTGATGGGAATAGACTGCGACATCTGCTCCGCGCCATCACTCACAGAAGATTCTTGGCCTGTGACGGTCGATACATGTATATCTGGGGTTTGTGCAGTTTGTATGCCAGTCGGAAGCTTTATAGAAGTACTGTCAGTAGTGATTCTAAGTGTCGCCATTTTGTTTTGAATGGTTTCCATAAATCTAGTTGCAAAAGCTCGCACCTGTTGTGTGAAGGCGGTGACAATCGAAGAGCTAGATTTATTGTCATCTTGATCCACTGATTGAACCTCTTCGGCCGTGTCTGGCTGATCCACAATGATATTGCCCGTACTAACATCGCTTTTGTGAGCGCTTCTATCGCCACCCTGTACGGTATCCTCACTACATTGTGGGATATCTGATTGGGCATCGGGTTTGACGCCCGAGACATCCTCAGTGTGTCTTGCGATCTTCACTCGTTTACTGTTCCCATCAAGGGATGTCTCCACCCAAGTGTCACTCACTTGAATAGGAGCCGATGGTGATAATTCTTCAGCCTTCCTCTTTTCAATTCTGGACCGGGACTCCTCGAGTTCCTTCTCTCGTATGTTGCGAGAAAAGTTATGCCATTCTGCCTGAGGTTTTTGTTGGTTAGCATCGTGCTTTGACATTTCCTTAGTCTTGCGGGATTGGATAACATCTAGATCTGTTGGCACGAGCTGCTCTAGGTCGTCCGAATAAGCTTGTATGGACGCAGTAGGGGTTCCAATAATTTTACCCATTAACTTGCGGTAGGCTCCGGGGAGGCTGAAATCCCGCTGACGGCGGCGCATGTTCTGGGGGTCCAGACAACCATTCTCTTCCTTAGCCATGAACTCGGAATAGAATTGTCCAATTTCGTTGGGCGGGTACATGACACCCCAACCTGGTGATGGCAGAACGATGTCGAAGACGGTGTACTTTCCACTGTTGGCTTCGTCATCGGTTAATGCATGCACCTTTAGCCCGCTTGTGTCTTCTGTAACATCGTCGGCTTCGAGAAGATGGATTGAATCCTTAACGTCTTTTGCGGATTCGCCATTAGTTTGTGTATTCGAGACGTCTGGTTTAACTAGAACCAAGTCTCCCTTGACAACTCGAGTACCGAATCGATCCCAGCGTTTGCTGGCAACGAAGTTCCAGACGAGAGACTGATATGCATGTACATACATGGTCCGCATCGATCGATGAATTGATTGAATAGCACCAGTAAAATCCCGTGGTTGCTTCCCAAGATGACCGATGATCGTTCTCTCAACGTTGCATCTTGGTGGTAGATTTCTAAGCGCTGCCTGGTAGTCTCCTTTCTCTAGGAAAGTCGAGCAAGCTTGAGCCCGACCAATATCCTCTCGTCGTGTTGTTGCAATATGGCTTTTATCTGAGACATGGAGAAGGCTTGGGTCGAAAGAAAGTAATGATCTTACTGCACCTTCAAAGTCGTCTTTGAGTATTTTCATCCCAACTTCTTGGGTTCCAATCTGATGGGTGCCAAATCTCTGAGTACCGTAGTAGTTAATAAAGCCGTTTTGGACGATCTGACTTAATGCAGAGTCCACAGTCGATCTTGCTACACCGAGCGTTTGCTTAAAGGTGAGGTCCTCAGTCCCGCTGAATACACAGTTCTTTAAGACAACCACGAACTCATTGCCACTATGGCTACCCAAGTGAATAGGCTGTTGATCATACTTGAAATCTCCAACTTTAATACTGGGAATCTTGTTATTGAGAAAGATTAGTGACTGAGGATTCCGATTTTTGATGCTGACGCGCTGAACCGTCACAGCCCGGCGATCCTTAGTCCCAGCTGTACCGAAGACACTAGGCTGTACTTTGAGGCAACGGGAAATATGATTGAGCGCATCCATGGTATCTCTGTTCTCTTTGTAGAGGGAGAAATGCAAGAATGGCCCCCCGTTGCTTTGAGCAAAGCCTTGGCGGTTATTACGAGGTTGGTCGCTCCTGGAACGATTATTCCCTCGCTGATTCCTTCCACCCGCACCGGTGGCCATAATAGAATCGTCATTACCAGTGGTAGTGTCGATTTTGCCACTGAATATACGACGTATCTCCTATCGAAAGGTTAATATTTGGAGTTATGAGATGCATAACACGGGTGGCTCACCGAATGAACTTGTGCCCTCTTAGCCTTATCAGGAATCGACTGCGTCTTCACCTCGCCATGGCTCTTAGGGGATGTTTTTGGATTTTGGATGATTCTAGTATAGAAAGAAACCAGAGCCTCTGCTGTAGTCTGGCCGACGAGCTCTTCCAGGATCGATTGATCAGATGGGGTGATAGTCGTCGAGGGTCCCTGGTCGCCCTTAGACTCCCCCGTATTGGGGCCAGACTCCTCCTTTATGCTAGTAGCAACTGTGTCGATATCTCTCACTGGAGCCGCAGGCAGCGCGAGGCCGGATGATTGGGTATCATTAGTCTTGGCTACGGTGTGCTGTGGTGCCATCTAGAGAGACTGATTAGTATTGGCTTCAGGCATGGGTCTTTACTGAACCTGGGGCATATGCGAACTCACAGATTTAGCGAGGTCTCTAGTGCTTATATAGAAGTCATGCAGGTGAACGACTTCGCCAGTCTTAGTGATTTCGTGGACTTGAAAATCGGTATATCTAAGAATGATTAGTACCAAATTTGCACGACGAGGCGCAGGACAACATAAACAACTAGACATGGGAAAGAGACGGAACCCTGGGGTATAAGGTGGCAACAACTCGACGGTCTAAAATATAACGGGGGATACCTTGTGCGGAGAGTTCCATGCCAACTATGCTCATGAGTTGATGCGAACTGCTGGATTCCAATGCGTTGCTCAAATGAATTTCGCATCGAGGCATTGCTGCCTTGGGCCATGGCAGTATGGGTGGCCATTCTGGATCGAGACGAAACGAATCTCGGGACTCAGAACGAACAAAGCCTCCGGTATCTGCTCTATAGATGGTGCGATTTATAGTGTGAGCGGTGACGACCTCGCGGAGGCTAGTGGTCTATGGCAAAGAGGATATATTCAAGTGAGAGCGTCGATGATGAGGGGAGAGAGTTGGAGGAGAGGTGTTGCAAGATACACAACTTAGGACAGTGTATAAAATGCAAGAGAAGGGAAACATAAGGTACCTAGGCACGTCTAGGCTAAAAATGAAGGTGAAGGTGGGGGTAGTCTCCCTCAGTTCTCGATGGTGGCTACTGCCTACTACCTACCCAAGCATTGACAGAAAATTGAAAAATTAGAGATTCTGCCGGCAGAAAGTTATAAATTGAAGCGGTGAGGGTCTTTTGGAAGGAAGGCGGTATCACTAAAGTAGTTTAGTTCGCCAATTACATTTCACTTATGTCCACTAGATCGAAGGGACGAAGTACACGGAAGTACAAGCTACAATAAGTACCTAGGTACATATAGAAGAACGTACCTAAGGCCTTTATGTACATATCTACATGTATGTATCTAGTAACTTCGATGTAACCCGCAACTATGTCGGGTATCCACTAGTAGCTATCTTAGGTAATGTAGAACCCCTGGAATTTCTCCGACTGGCCGCAACCTTGCTTATTCATTATTGCTACTTTGCCTCACATTTGAATCTTTAAGATTCCTCTACTAATGCTGCCTATGATTCAATTCTCCCTAGAATCAACATCTTTCTGTGCTTTTCTGTAGGCACACATTCATCATGGCGCCGAAGAGAAAGGCCTCGACTAGTAAGCACATGCCATCTTAATTTCAACAACTATGAAGATATGCGAGTTATGCTGACCTTAAAGACGTCACCGGTGCAGCAAAGTCCGGTAGAGCATCCGCGGCCTCGACACCCGGTCCCTCGACTCCTCGAGACATCGATAGCGAAGATGATCCAGGATCTCCCGAAGACGACGAAGAAATTGTCGAGGACGAAGAGAAACTTCAGAAGGCGGTTGATCGCTTCTCACTCGCGTCCTACCAGGACAAAGCTTCACGAGGCCCTGTCGATAGCGCATCGCGATATTTCGGTGATAACGGGAAGCGAGATTTCTCTTACTTACCTCTGAAGCCTGACTACAAGAGTCGCCCTATATGGATTGATCCGCAAAGAGGACGAATCATCCTCGAAAACTTTAGCCCTCTGGCCGAGCAAGCAAAGGACTTCCTTATCACCGTTGCCGAACCTTTATCCCGCCCGACATTCCTCCACGAATACTCATTGACTCCCCATAGTCTCTACGCTGCAGTATCGGTTGGGCTGCAGCCTCAAGATATCGTGAATACGCTCGATCGCTTTTCGAAGACCCCTCTCCCCGAGTCGATTACCAGTTTCATTGCAAGTTGCGCTTCAAGCTACGGGAAGGTCAAGCTAGTCATCAAAGATACGAAATATTTCGTGGAGAGTAATGACCCCGAAGTCCTGCAGAAGCTATTGAAGGACCCTGTAATTGGGCCATGCCGGGTACAAGGCACAGATACTGTAACCAGCGCTCCGTCTATGGGTGGCCTCGTCATCCCTGGAACGTCAAATGCTGCAGGCGTGCAACAGGCCCAACTTCAAAAGGGAGAGAACGCACAACCAGAGGCGCCCGAGAAGACCCAACCAGAAAATCCTTATGACGCCTTGAGAGAAGACGATGACGACGACAACCAAGAAGCAGTGCATGCCTTTGAAATCCTCGACACAAGCGTCGAGACGGTCCAGAAGCGTTGTTTAGATATCCAGTTTCCCATGTTGGAAGAATATGACTTCCGCAACGATGACCGAAATGCCAATCTAGAGATCGACCTTCGGCCTGCGACACAAATCCGAAGCTACCAGGAGAAGAGTCTAAGCAAGATGTTTGGTAATGGTCGTGCGAAAAGCGGTATTATCGTGTTGCCATGCGGCGCTGGCAAGACTCTAGTTGGGATTACGGCCGCATGTACCATCAAGAAGGGTGCCATCGTACTCTGCACCAGCACCATGTCGGCGCATCAGTGGCGCCAGGAGTTTTTAAAGTGGTCGAACATCAAAGCAGAGGATATTGCCGTCTTTACGGCGGACAGTAAGCAAAAGTTCCCAGGGAACACCGGCATTATCGTTACAACCTATCCTATGGTTACGCAATCGGGCAAGCGCGCGTATGACTCACAGAAGATGATGGACTTCCTGACGGGGCGGGAATGGGGCTTGATGCTCCTCGATGAAGTCCACGTCGTCCCTGCGAATATCTTCCGGAAGGTCTCTCACTCGATCAAAAGTCACGCTAAACTGGGATTGACGGCAACGTTGCTAAGGGAAGATGATAAGATTCAAGATCTCAATTTCCTCATCGGACCAAAACTCTATGAAGCAAACTGGATGGAGCTTTCCGAACAGGGTCACATTGCCAAGGTGCAATGTGCCGAGGTCTGGTGCCCCATGACAACTGAGTTCTACGACGAATACCTACGAACTCTCGACCGTGGCCTCAAGCAGAATCTTTACGTCATGAACCCGCGGAAGGTCCAAGCCTGCCAGTTTCTCATTGATTACCATGAAAAACGTGGGGACAAGATCATTGTGTTTTCGGACAATGTTTACGCTCTTAAACATGTCTCTATAGCCCTCGGGAAAGCGTACATCTGTGGCTCCACCAGCAACGCTGAGCGTCTGTCCATATTGGACAACTTTATGCACAACCCCCTCATCAAGACCATATTCCTGTCAAAAATTGGAGATACGTCGCTTGACCTTCCCGAGGCCACATGCCTGATCCAGATATCGTCTCATTATGGATCACGACGTCAAGAAGCACAGCGGCTAGGGCGTATCCTGCGGGCAAAACGTCGATCGGATGAGGGATTCAATGCATTCTTTTATTCTCTAGTATCTAAAGACACGGCTGAGATGTACTATTCCACGAAGCGACAGGCCTTCCTTGTCGACCAGGGATATTCTTTTAAGGTCATTACGCAACTTGCAGGCATGGAGAAGATGGAAAATTTAGTCTTCAAGACTCCCAAGGAGCGCCGCGAGCTTCTTCAGAAGGTTGTGGTGGACACAGAGGGCAAGCGGGCGGTCGACGACGACGATGTCACGGACGACCTCTTCTACGCACCAGGAAAGAAGAAGAGGGGTGTCAGGCGGGTGGCTGGTACGCTAGGCGAACTGAGTGGCGGTCAAGACATGGCATACATCGAGCAGAGGAAGGGTGCCAACAAGGCGCTGAAGAAGAAACCGGCACAAAGCAACGCGTTTTTCAAGAAGATAGCGAGGGAAAAGCAGAGGTTGAAGGACCAACGATAGCTGTATCATGCAGTGTGTGTATTAGTTATGGAGTATGGAGGCGCAAGCGACATCTAGACTAATCTGACAGGTGGCCAACCTATATTGCATTTGGATCATGACGAAGAATACCCCAACATGAAGAATATTTAGCGACATATATCCACCACTAGTGACATGCATAAGTCTCGTTGTGCTGACCTGGGGGGGATGCGAGCTTGAGGTAAGGACGGCAGTTCTTAGCTATTTGGGGTAGTAGATTCCGGCACGATGTGCAGGTAAAACCCGTGGGATCCCGGGGGATGCAAGACAGCTTGACTGCGAAATCCGCACCCCTACCGAACTCTCCAAAATGTGACGCCTCATCAGACGATGTGTAGGTAGATAAGTATCCAATATCCCTCACTTATAGAAGGAATATATCAGAAATAAAAAGTGCTCATTGCTGCGGACGGCATGGTCCGGAACTGAAACATGCAGATCTTCCCTTGAAGATCGCAAGGCAACATAGTTAAGTTGCACAAGATAGGGATTTCATTTTCCTGGGTTTCCGAGATCTTGTATAAGTTGGTTTTAACTTAGGGGGTACCTCTGTCATAGGATCTGATTTGCTACATGGGCGTTGATGACGGGCTTCTCGGGTAAATTTTTTTCTTTTGTCGATTGTGCGTTTTACGGTGTAGGTAGAATGGTATCGAAGAAAGAGGGAACATGAAATGTTGGTTGGTCAGGTGGTGATTTGAGATGGGTACAAGGGACTTCTTCGTGTTGGTAAAAGTGAACGGTGAAAGCTTGGATCAACCCGTACCGTACCTACCCTCGGCACTGACATCATGCAAGTAATATGTAAGCAAGGTTGCTAGCAGATGGTGGCTTTCCGCCCCCCGTCCCCTTGCCCACTCCCGTGGGGGTTTGGCTCTTTTTTTCTTTTTCTTTTGGGGGTTTAAGATTATTATTTTTCCTTCTTTTGTTTTTCTGGGAGGGGCGTTTCCGTCGTTACTGTCGGGATCTCGTTGCTTTCCTAGTCCGTACAGACTCTGCTCCAAGGCCCCTTCTAGATGTGTAACGGACGGTCCAGCGCAGCTGTCCAGTAGGATGCAGCTGCGTGGACGACTTGGACAAGGCCTAATTGCCTATTCCCTCGTGATACTGGCCCGTGATTGGCCGCGTCTCGGGCTGCTGACGGAGATCTCCTGCTTTTCGTGCGTCTCGTAGCCGCATGGCGTCTGCTGTATAACCTGCATGTACCCTACTAGGCGTGCTACATAACCTAGCGGGAATACGCCGTGAGAAACATTCGGATTCCTGTCTTTCCCTAACCGCGATGCACATAGCTCCCTCGTCTGGTCTGGCCGGGTCGCGAGTCTCAAGTGAGGGGGGTTCAGTGCATCTATTCTGACCCTCTGCGATCGACATGTTCCGTATTGTTTGGTTCGTTGACTCGCTCTTCTTGGCAGAGTCTCCTTGTTGGCCGTATTTCGGCATCCACTTATCTCACGCCATCAGCCACCAGATAAACAGCATAGGTACAGAATACACGGGCAGACGGGCTGTCGCAAGTAATAATTTCCCAAGGGTCTCTTGTAAGCCCCCCTTTCCCCTTTTGATGGTACGCCTACCTGGCTTGAACGAGATACCGTCTGTACATGCGTGGGTATCTTCCTGGGTACCTGTCTGACATGGCAGGGAATCGGAGACGCCAGAACTAGGCGAAGCGGTCAATAACGGGTTGAAGCATTCGATAGATTCCACCGTCGGTAGAAACTCAAAACCCACGACTCGTCTAAGTTGGAGTACCAGCGAGTCTAGGTTCGATTCCTATTAGCGCCGTTGGTATCTCGCCGTGCTCTTTTCTGTTTACGTCCCCAGGAATTGATGACTGGTGTGCAGTCTTTTACGTCAGTTTGTTAGGTACATAACATGCTAATTTAGCTACATCCGTTGGAGGTTACCTAGGGTAGCTTTGGAGGTAGCTTTGGTACGTAGCTACTTCGGCCGGGGACTGTGATCTGGTATCCACAGCAGGTATCTTACTAATACGGTAGGTAGGTCTTGGCCACTCCCGAGTCTTAGCCTTTCCCTGTCCGTGGAGTCCCGGCCCCATGCAACGCAATCTTGGCTGCAGCTTAACCAATGTGTAAATTTAGTACCTAAAATATTTGCTCCCTCACCACCTGCCTCGACTAACCCAGGTAGACTACTTCTCGACTCTCTTCGACATCCCTAAATATCCGACATCTTTGGCAACACCAAGACACGCCATTGTACCTTACACAAATCACTACATTCGTTCCACTTTCATGAGGGGTAAGTTCTTGCCATATTCGATCCAATTGTCCCAAATTCCTTTGTTCATTTCATACCTGTTGGTTTCAAACGTTCCATCAATCCGACCATTTCCTGTTATCGGTCTTCAGCCAGTCTTCGGCTACATCGACCACATCGACTACATACCTACATGCAACCTAAGCTTACCTATTTATACACCATGCCTCTTTTACCTATTCCCTCATTTTAACACACTACCTACTGGATCACCTCACATGCTTCAACTTGCGCGGGCCCTATTCCAACATCACCAACTTCCGTACAGTCTCGATGCCTTCCACGCATCAACCTTGCTGACCACCGCTATAGCTACGGAATTTCTCAACAACAATCATGTTTGAGATTTGTCTTTTTGTCAGTGACCTAATGCGCCGGGTCTACCACGCAACGGACCTTTAACACTGGCTTCTTCATAACCCCTTCTTCCCCTTCACTCCTGACCCCCAATATTTGCCTGGAAAACACGCCAGCTCGAAATTGTCACTATGCCGACCCTTCGTGACCATGCCTTGGATTTCCTCCAGTCTATCCGCCCCTCCTTCATGTCGAGGAATCCTCATTTCAACTTCATCACCGTTCACTGTGAGTTGTTTCGTTGGTTGTCTTGGCGTTACACTCTCCTAACAGGCTTCTAGATTTCTGGATTATCGGATGGTCAATTATAGGCTCCATCCTGCTTTACGCCACTGCTGGGGGTAAAGTTGCCTATATCGACGCCCTCTTCTTTTCTACTGGCGCAAATACCCAGGCGGGCTTGAATCCCCTCGACACTAACCTGCTTAACACTTTTCAGCAGGTAGTGCTCTATCTCATTTTCTTGATCTCAAACCCCATAACCATTAACTCTTTTGTGGTTTTCCTGCGCTTGTACTGGTTTGAGAAGCGTTTCCAGCATATTGTCCAGGAAGCTAGGTCACGCCGTGTCACTATCACCAAGTCGCGATCAAAGGCGAATCCAAGTGCCTCGGATGTCGAGAAAGGTGTCAATGGCCGGAACATTACAGTCATGTACAACACAGCAAAAGCCTCGCGCATGACCAACGACGGCATTCTTCTTGAGGAACAGCTTTTTAACGTTCCCGGAAAGCCGGATCCTCTTTCCAACACTTCTCAGTCCGATTCTGACTCTGGTCGTCAGAGTCCAGACGAGCAACCTCGTCTAGCTACGCCTCAAATTAAATTTTCTGACCAGGTCAGGAGAAGTGATGCCGTTGCGGATACTCATGACGACGACGGCCATGTCCCATTACCCCAAAAGCGGACCGACGAAGAACATATCGCAATTTTGGAGAGACAACGGAAAGCCGACAAGAGTGTACTCAGGATCCCAGGACCGCGAGATGCCGATCGAGGCGCACTTCCTGAAGAGCTCGACGAGGGCGAAGAGGGCCCTGATATGTCTAATCGTAGGCGGAGAGAGTCGAGTATCGAACCGCCGGGCCACACGCGTCTCAGGCGACCATCTTCACCGCCACGGTCTCCAACATGGCAAGACCGCCAACCAACTATTACCATCGAAGAGCCGGTACGGCCGCGGAGGGACGAGACAAGTAAACCAGAAGAGATTGCCGAAGATGTCGAGGCAGCAGCCCACGCTCTTGGGGCATTGAAATTTCGAAAACCTCGAAAGGAAGGAGAGAAACTCCATACGGCGGAGACAACTACGTCGTCAGTCCTGCCTCGAATTAAGCCTCTTCAGCGAATCAAGTCTGCCTTGACCCACCATAAAGATGACGATCCTATGCCATACTTGAGCTGGCAACCGACGCTGGGTCGGAATTCTGCGTTCTTAGATTTGTCTGAGGAGCAAAGAGAGGAGCTAGGTGGTATCGAATATCGATCATTAAAAACGCTAGCTGTCGTTCTTACGATTTATTTCTGGGGGTATCATATATTCGGCATGATAACCCTAATACCGTGGATACTACACAACAACCCCCAGTATGGTGACGTCGTCGACAAGGCAGATATAAGTCGGGTGTGGTGGGGCTTCTTCACAGCCAATTCTGCGTTCATGGATGTTGGTTTCACCTTAACGGCGGACAGCATGAACTCGTTCAACACGGCCGTCTTTCCCTTACTAATCATGTCGGTTCTCATCATCCTTGGAAACACAGGGTTCCCTATCATGCTTCGCTTCATGATCTGGCTAGCTTCTGTATTTGTGCCCCGGGGGTCTGGCTTATGGGAAGAACTTCGATTTCTGCTTGACCATCCTAGACGATGTTTCACCTTGCTTTTTCCTTCCAACGCAACCTGGTGGCTCTTCTTTATTCTGGTGGCTCTCAACGGATTGGACTTAATTCTATTCATAATTCTCGATGTGAGTCTGCTTGCGAGCAAATCATGGTCGGCATTAAAGCTAACAAAAATCTAGCTTGGTAGTGGTGCAGTTGCCGAACTTCCTCTGCATACCCGTTTTCTGGATGGCTGGTTTCAAGCCGCCTCAACGAGGACCGCTGGTTTCTCTTGCATTAACCTCTCCCTAATCCACCCGGCAGTACAGACCTCCTACTTAATCATGATGTACATCTCGGTCTTCCCTGTCGCCATCTCAATTCGTAGGACGAACGTATACGAGGAGAAATCCCTTGGGGTTTATGGCTCGGCTCACGATTTTGATGATAACCAAACCAGCATGTCGTACGTGGGAACCCATTTGCGACGCCAGCTGTCCTTCGACTTGTGGTACATCTTCATTGGTTACTTTATCCTGACCATTACCGAGGGACCACGCCTTATGAGGGGCGACTTCTCGATGTTTGCTGTACTCTTCGAAGTTGTCAGTGCCTACGGCACGGTTGGAATGAGCTTGGGCTATGCGGCTGTCAACGCATCCCTTTCTTCGCAATTCACAGTTGTAGGAAAGCTTGTCATCATTGCTATGCAAATTCGTGGCCGCCATCGTGGTCTGCCCTACGGACTCGACCGAGCGATTCTCCTGCCTAGTGAGCATCTCAACCGCAAAGAGGCTGAAGATGCCGAGCTGAGGTTACAGCGGCGTCAGTCTGCTGTGTCTGTCGGGAACCTCCCTGTTCCAGCTACGAACATGACTAGAAGCCGAAGTCGCAGTGTCGATAAAAGGCGCGTCCTAAGTAGTTTGCTGCACCCCGGCCCGGTATATCCCCACCACCCTACCGCTAAATCGGACATTTCGTTCGGCTTCGGTAAGTCAGATACTCTGAGAAGATACACATCGGCACCGGGGCGCGAGGAGAACGGCGATTCACACACGGGCTTTACCAGGCCTAGAAGATCCGAAACACAGCCAACTTTCAACCAGTAGTGGAGGCGAAGCACTATAGGCTGGGTGAGGTCGCCAGATCAAATAGGATTGGCTTCTGGATCCAGACGAGCGGCCTCTTACGCGGCGTAAACCTCTTGTCGCACCGACTTAAAACCTATTCATTCGCCATCGCCGTCATGCAACCAATGTCGCAGGCGATACAGCACTAGAAGTGTGCCGTAGTATCTCGGGAGTACGGGATAGACATATTTCCCTTGCATTGGATAAACAGGGGACGGAGAGGGAAACACGAACATTATAGACAGGGGATAGATACACACGCACGCAGCATGATCATAGAGATGGAGGCTCACGCCTTGTGGGTAGAAAACAGGACCACGCGTATCTCCCTCCTAAAGGATAGACATGCAAAAGATCACGCTAGGTTGCACATGCTGGTTTCTTATTTATATTTCATTTTAAATATCGTTAGGTGGTTCAATGGAAGATTCCAAGGGGGAAAAATCGAACCGGGGAATTATTACTAGACAGAGTTTGGGGTTCGGGGTCAAGGCGCTTATTATAGGATTACGGTATGGTTGCGCTTAGGTTGTTTCATTGGCGATGGGGTTTGTATAAGCGGGAGGGATGCTTCCTTGTATTAGATATTCTCTCGCTTTTTGCATATAATTTGTCCCTTTTTTATACACAGGACTACAGCACTATGCAGGTTTGGACCAAAGGGGGGGTTTCTTTTTTCGAAGAAGGAACGATATATGAAGTGTTATTCCATTATCCTACCAGATTTCAGGGACTCTTAAGAGCTCGTGGCCCATTTGCCGTTCAAAGGCGCCTACATAGTTGGTCACAGGGAGACTTATTTGATCATGTCATCAACGCCCACATGTATATAACCTTGATATGGGATGTTGGTAGGCATAACCCCTTTTTAGGGGACTTCGTGTATCAGGATAGTTAATGTTTACAAGTCCGTTGCGCACATCACAATATACACTTTCTCTCGAGTACATAGTCGGCTAGCTCCTATACGGAGCAATAACCCTCTCTTGGTTTGCAACCGCCACAACACTAAATCTTTTTTCTTTTCACCTTCCACTGTTGGGCCTACCCTGCCCACGCTTTATCTCGGCTTCCCTCAAGCTCACGGAGGGGGGGTAAAATAATAATACTAAACAAGCCAACTTTGCCAAGCCTTACCGCCTCCGAATACCCTTCGCCTTCTTCCCGGGCCTCCCCAGGTGCTGGCCGGGCTTGCCGCCCTTGCCGCTGGTGAAGACGTTCCTGGTGCGGCGCCAGGCCTCGACGAGGTGGTCGACGTTGCCCATGTCGTGCTTGGGCTTGCGCATGTAGGTGAGGCGGGCGCGGCGGGCGCGCTTGGGGCGACGCCAGATGATCTCGATGCCGGTGACGGTGGGGCTGTAGATCTTGTACCACATCTCGACGCCGACCTTGGTGAGCTGGTTGCGCAGCAGGACGGCCGTGTCGACGCCGGCGCGCCGGATCGACAGGCAGACCCCCGCGAACGGCTCCCCGCCCCGGTTCGTCGTCACCTGCAGCACGTCCCCGGGCTTGGCCGCGTCCGGGTTCGCCTTGGAGAAGAGCGCCGTCCGCGCCCCCGTCTTGTCGAGGCGCCCGATCTGCTGCGCGTGGTACGTCTTGAGCGCCTCGGGGTTCGCGGACCGCGCCGAGGGCGCGCGCGGGTACACCGCGAAGGCGGTGCGGACGGGCTTGTGCGGGAGGTTGGACTTGATGATGTCTATGGTAGGGGTTTTTTCCCCCCCCTTCAGTTTAGTTAACTGTTGGCGGGCCGGGACAATGTTGGTTTGTACCGTAGTCTCCCCCGCCTTCTCACGGCTCTTCTCTGGGACGAGAATAGGGAGAGTAGAGGGAAGAGAGAGTACGGAGTTTAACTAGGGGAGCGCTCACGGAATCTGGGTTTCTTGGGCGGGATGGGCGTAGCCGCGAATGGGAGTTCTGGGGAGGGAGCAGAGCTCGACGGCGTGGTCTCGGTCGCCATTGTGCGTAGGAGGAGCTGTCGTTGTTTCTGGGCGCGTCTGAGGACGGCTCTCCAGCTGCCCAGCGGCCATCGTGTCGATTGGGGGATCATTGCGCTCGTCTGGGGTGGTTAAGACGACTCGAAACGCCTTCGCGATAGACCCGAGGTGGGTTGCTGAAGCTATCGAAATTGAAATCGAAATCTTAATTGAACGATTGGCAGGAGGTCCACTCAGCGGGTCCTGTCCCGCAATCGGTATAAGTGGAGAAACATTATTGCGGGATGGTGGGGTCTTGGCGCGGATTCCTCCGGCCCCGCCCCATCCTGAAATTATTATTTTTGGGTGCTAGCACCTGCTGAAGCTTGATCCGTACGGGATACACCCACCTGCAGGCTCACGGTTCGGAATAAGTCCTGCCAATCCAGGCTCACGAGGCAACTAGCAGCATGTTGAGGAGGAAGTCGGTTCTGTGCGCATTGTGCGCGGGAAATGGCGCAATCGGAACCGCTGCGGGGAGGACTGCTGCTGCTGGCCTGCAGCGCAGCTTTACATCGACAGCTCCACGGAACGGTATGGTTCTGCCCCGAGAGAAGAGAGATCCGTGTATGTACTGACTTGGGGGATATACAGTACACATAACAAAATTTACCCCCGCCTCCTCGCCCGAACTCGACGAACTCCTCAACACCATCCGCACCAAGATCATCCTGCCCTCATACCTGCCACAAAACCAGCGCAAGAAGATCGCCTCGAAAAAGTACGAGAAGACGCTACAGGCCGACCCGATCATTATGGAGATCGATGGCGAGGTGTTTAAGTTCCGGCACCTGGACAATACCACGGATATACCCTCGACCCGCCACTCCGTCATCCAGGCCATATCGCAGTTCAATGCCCCCCAGGACTTTTCGAACCTGGTGCCGCTGTTCGAGGGCATCGCCAACACGGGCTACAAGTTCGACGAGGGGTTCTACTGCAAGATCATCCGCATCATGGGTATAAGGGGCCACATCACGTCGATCATCGAGTGCGCGCGGCGCGTCAAGACCACCAACTTCCGCCTCGACACGAGCGAGAAGGTCAACAATATCCTACACTACGTGCAAATGATGGCTATCGAGTCCGAGCCCGAGCGGAGAGAGATACAGATACGGAAGTCCTTACGCTGGGCCGAGCTGGTCATCGAAATGGTGCAGGAAGAAGATCACGAGCCGCGGCTGACGAAGGACGAGGTGCTTGTGGCAGGCGAGCTACCGCTCGACCGGGACCCCATGGTACTGCTGGCGCCACTACACCTCGCCGCGTTATTAGCTAAATACGAGACGGCCGAGAGTGAGCTCCGGGATAAGATTGTTGACTACGCTGAGGATATCGTCAGCCTGTGGCCCGAGCAGAAGAAATTGAGGCAAGTGCAGCCCGGGGAGCTGTACGGAGAAGAGGGGCCGCTGGCCTATTTGATGGAAAACAACAAGTTCGTCATCATAGCCACACCGCTCTTGCATGGCCTCGACAGCGCCATCGAATACGTCGAGCCCGCACTCGCCGAGAAGCTCCGCTCTCGGCGCAATATCTTAGCCGGCGAGATCCAAGAGGCCATGGAGACCCACAAAGCCAGGCTATCCGCGGCGGACCGAGAAAAACCTATCCTGGGCGAGGTCATCTATGGGAAATTTTACGGCGACGAATCCGCCAGAGGCGAGGACGTCTATAAGAAATCTTATATTTTATAGTCGGATCACGTACTGTCACTGTAGAGAACGTAATAGATACCACCGTGATGTAAAAAATATTCGAGATGTATAACAGGGGTTTGTACATTTTACAGAGGTACATCATTATACAGACATATATATACCTAGAGAGAGATAAAGAGATAGAGAGATTCTCTCTTCTCGATTCATTGATTTGACCAAATCAATGAAACCGAACCACTCAAGCGCTTATCTCTTACCTCCTTTTTATACCTGTCGGAGAGTTCTATGCAAGATTTATTTTTTTGATACGAAACTTTTCGTCGGCAGAGTTGTCTTCCCCCCACCCCCCCACCCCCAATCCCCATTCCTGGTTTTTTTTTCTTTCTTCCCTTTCACGGCAGGACGATGTACTTCTCTAGATGGTTCGGTATCGCGCCCAGCAGGGCCTTGGACTCGAGCCACTTGCGCGAGAAGAGGCGGTCGGCGTACCGGTAGGCGCCGTCGCACAGGATGGTGACGACGGTGTGGCCGGGCCCGAGCTGCTGCGCAACGCGGCGGGCGGCGACGACGTTGAGGGCGCTGCTGGCGCCGAGGTAGAGCCCCTCCTCGTCGAGGCAGCGGTAGACCATCTCGATGCTCTCCTCGTCGGCGACGAAGAGCGAGCCGTCGAGGAGGCCGAGGTCCGGCGCCAGGTTGCCCGTCACGCGGCCCTGGCCGATGCCCTCGGTGATGCTGCCGCCGCTGCGCTCCGACAGCCTGCCGCCCGACTGGATGTACGAGTGCAGCACGCTCCCCGGCGGGTCCGCCAGGAACGACTTGACGCGGCCGGCCGAGGCGTCCTTGAGGTAGCGCGTCACGCCCGCGAGGGTGCCCGCCGTGCCCGTGGCGCACGTGAAGGCGTCGACGCGGCCGCCCGTCTGGGCCCAGATCTCGGGGCCCGTGGTCTCGAGGTGGGCGCGGCGGTTGGCCGTGTTGTCGAACTGGTCGGTCCAGACGGCGTTGCCGGTCTCGGCGCGCAGGCGCTCGGCGTGGCGGCGCGCCCGGTGGTTGTAGTTGTCCGGGTTGTCGAACGCGACGGCGGGCACGGGGTAGACCTCGGCGCCGAGGAGCCGCAGCAGGTCGATCTTGCCCTGGGACTGCGTGTCCGGCATGTAGATCACGAGCCGGTACCCGCGCGACCGGCACACGTGCGCCAGCCCGATCCCCGTGTTCCCCGCCGTCCCCTCCACCACCGTGCCCCCCCGCGACAGCAGGCCCCGCTCCTCCGCGTCGAGGACCACGTACAGCGCCGCACGGTCCTTGATCGACCCGCCGGGGTTCATGAACTCGGCCTTGCCCAGGACTTCGCAGCCCGTCTCCGAGGAGAGCGTATTGAGCCGGATGAGCGGCGTGTTACCTATCGCTGTTCGAGAGAGAAAGTTCGTTAGCCAAAAGAAAGAGTTTAAAAAAAAAAAAACCAGTATCAGTCTGTATTGCGTCCCAGTGTCCCAATCTGTGTCCTTTCCTTATTTCGTGTATAATTCGACCCAATGCCAATTACTAGGAGTATTTTCGTCCGGAAGCGTACAAAAGGGGAGGGGAGGGAGAAGAGGCATTGCGACAGGACGGATGTGTAATACGCCAATTGGCCCACAGCGCGTAACTAAGGAGTATATATAGATGTATCCATACCTCCAGTCAGGCCCTTCGCAACCCCCTGCGCCTTCGAGACGGCGAGCGTATACGGGCTCGGATCGGCCGCTGGGGCGGGTTTTGGGACGGCGGCCCTGCGCGCCGCGGTCGTCGCAAACCGCCGTACGCTGTGGCGGAACATGGTCGGTGTCTTTTTCTTGTCTCTCCTCGGCTGTCAGGGGCCTGGGGACGGAAGGATAATGGGGGAGTTGCTCGGTATAGAGACGTTGAAAAAGTTGCGTGCGTCCCTAGTAGCCAGGCGAGAAAAGTCCGAGGAGAGGGAAGCGCTCTTTGATTTCTATTAGTTCGAGCTTAGAAACGTTTTTTGGCGGGGCAGCTTTTGGAAGGATGACCACATGCAGGGATACTTAGGACGGGGACCCGCCGGCCCGCCGGCTTCGGGAGATCACGTCATGAGGCCCCGGCTTCCGTTGCCTTGAATTAATACCCGCTACCTCCCCCCTATCAAGTCCCCTTATCCGCCTCAAACAAGTTCGAAGGTAGATCAGGAGCAGGAGAATCAAAATATGAGAGAAATCCATAAACAAAAATTTAGAATTGCTCCTGATATCTTCCGTAATCCATCATATAGAATTTGCGAAACCCTTGAACTGCGCTCATGGGCTCGCCATTAAACTATTCGCGTAGCATGCAATCATGTCTATTCATTATTAAACCATCATGAATTCCCAGTAGAAATCCACAGTACGCAGTCAAACTAATCCACAAAGCCCATTAATTCATCAATCATCGTCGATCCTAAAGGTATAATGATAACAACAAGGATATAATAACTTAGGTAGGAAACCGCTGGCAGCATTGTGGATATATAATCTCCTCGTCGTGTCCGACCTTCCCCTGCCGCTCACTTCTCAAGGAAATCATCATGCATGCTTCCAACAATTCACGCCCTTTACCGCTCAGGTATCAACCGCCCCTATTCATGCAACCAACAATGCCAAAGAAGAAGAGAGAGAGAAAAGGGAAAAAAGAAAAAGGAGAAAAAAATAAGACGGGTCATATGTGGCACATGTAAAATAAAAACCAACAGACATCCACACCCTGGTCCAGCCAACCTCCCCCTTTCTTTCAACCTGCCCACTTCCTCACTGCTCAAAAACCCTCACGTACGGCGCCGGGAACAAGCCCTTGGCACCCATATACGCGCCGAAGAACCAGTCCCCGTTGACGTCCTCGACCTCCCTGACCTCGGCGCCCTTAGGGAACAGGAGCTCGTCCTCGGCCCCCGGCGCCGGGTACCAGGACCAGACGGCTGTGGCCCGAAGGCCGACGCCGCCGTCGGGCGGGAACAACGACGGCGGGGAAGTAATAGTTGTAGCAACAGCAGCAGCAGCATCACCATTGTTGTTGTTCACTGTAGTAGTAGAAGTAGTAGGAGTAGAAGGAGAAGAAGAACAAGGCCGTGACGATGACGATGAGGCATCCGGTAGCGGCGCACTGGCCACCACGTCCGTCGTGACGAGCCTCTCGGTCCTGGCGTGGTCGGGGCCCCACCACCACTTCTGCAGGCCGGAGGACTCCGGCGACGATGGAGAGGCAGATTGCGTCCCATCGTAATGTTCCGTGTGCAGACACCTGCCCCCGACGATATCCTGTATGATGTAGCGCCTCTGCGCGCCCTTCCCCTCGGTGAACCCGATGACCGCCATGCGGTGCCCGTTGAGGCAGCGCCTCCAGCCCGCGTAGCCGTTCTCCTCCGAGATGCGGCCCTCGCGCACGAGGCCCGCGTAGCAGCTGACGCAGACGTCGTAGTCGCCCGGCTGCGTGTCGGGCACGACGGTGCTCGTGCATTCGAAGCAGTGGTAGCGCCGGTGCGTCGGTGGGATCGCCGCGCGGCAGATGTCGCACGTTGTCGTGAAGGTCAGCGGCTTGAAGTTGCCGATGCTCAGGGCATTGGGGCCCGTGAGGAGCGTTGCCGAGCGCGGACGCCGCTGGAATCGCATCGGGTCGCCGGGTGATGTCGGCGAAGAGGGGGTGGCCGGCGGGGAAGCCAGCGGCCCGTACGTCAGGGGAAGTAAGGGGTGGGTGCACCCGAAACCCTGGTTCACGCAGGTGTTACAGTAGCCCCAGTCGCCGTCATTGCAGACGTCGCACCGCCAGTAGCACTCGTTCACCCAGGCGAAACACCGGGCGCAGAACATGCCGCTCTCGAGACGGTTGGCAGGGTCGTCTGTTGTGAGCGTTTTGCGACCTTCCGCGCCGCCGGGCATATGCCTAGGCGGGGTATATCTGTTGGAGGTGAGCATATGTAGCGGTTCGAGGTTGTCGTTGCCGGCATCTCGCGCTCGTTCCCATCTAGTGAACGCGCTGTAACCAAAGCCAAACCAATGTAGACAGCCCTTGCCGGAACGATAACAGCTCAGGCAGATGTTCCAATTGCCTCCAGAGCATTTTGAGCAGTTATAATGAAGCTCGTATTCGATGTGTGGCCGCTGACACCTCGAACACGTAATTGAGGGTTCGTAGTAGTACCGTGATCTTGTTCGTTGGTGTGCATAGTGTACGGGAGAAGATATCAACCCGAGGCTTGGCAAAGGGTTTTGAGGAACCACCGTGTTTGACGGTCGTGTCCGTCTAGAGCGCTCGTTGCTAGAATCATCCGAGTGAGAGTCGGGGGGAGGAAACGGCGTCGCATTCTGAGCTGCTGACGCTCGTCCACTGAACGATAAATCCCGGTTACCAGCGTTCTCACTTGGAGGCGTGCCGCTGGGGTTTCCTGCGGGCAGGCTAGTGCTTCTTCCGTCTACGAGAGAGGGACGACGATTAGTTGGTTCAGAGCTTTGGGATCGTACAGATAAATCCGTTTGAGATCTCGCTGCTGGTCGTGTCTCGGCGGAACTCGGTCGAACAGGCTCCGTCGCACTTCTACCGTCGCTCGATGTTCTCCTCCGTCTTCGCCTTTCTGGGTTCGCGCGCACCTCGAGGTGTGTCGAGGAAAGCGGAGGACGGCTGCGGCTGTCTGTGGAGCTAGGTGCACTGGGAGCTCGAGTATGTGCTGAGCTTGATCTTTGCCTGCTACTAGGTCGCAGCGGCTCCATAACCAAGGGCCTTGGGTACGATAAAACAGGCTCGGTTCGCTGTGAGACAGAACTAGTAGCACTCCTCCTTGCGGATTCGACGCGGGATCGGTCTCTCTGCCGTCTTCTGTATGCCTCTGTGATTTTCTGGCTCAGCTCGTCATTGCGAGTCAAGTCGATGTTGTCTAGATCCAAGCCGTCAAGTAGACCTTCTTCCTGGATTTGGCGAGCGAAATCGTCTATTTCCCTCTCCAGGTCTCTGGAGTCGACGTCGGAAGAGCTGATCAGTGATCTTATCGACGCCTGATGCTCCACATGTCTCCTCCTAGTGCGGGAAGATTCGCGAGAGCGATGCTGCGATTCACTGTGGTAACGTCGCCGGTCGTCTAGTGATGATTCAGGCTGTAGCAGCCCGCTTGAATCTGCGCGGCGCCTATGCCCTTCGGTCCTCCGCGTTTGATCGCGGGTGTCCCGATATCGCCTGTCGCGGCTACTCTCCCTGTCCGACCTACTCCTCCCATCCTCCGACCTACTATGGTCGCGGCGCCGCCTTCGCCTAGAACTTTCTGACGACTCAACGCCGAGATCGCGCAGGCTCATCTCGCGTGCCTGGTCCAGAATCTGTCGTTCCATCTGTGCTAGCCTGCTCTCCTCGGGCGACCTGTCAGACAGGCGGACTTGGGGCAGGACGTTATCCCCAGGCCTGTACTTAAGGCGCATCTCCTCCTTCTCGTCCTCGGGCTTGGCTTTCTCCGGGTGCGCAGTCAGAAACATGTCGAGCAGAGTGGTGACGGTCGCATTGTGGCGGGTGTCGCGAACAGGCGCGCGACAGGATGGGCATGTGTATATCTGAGTGCCGGGTGCCGGCGGGTTCGGCGAGGTCTCGGCGGCGGTTTTCTGCCAGTTAAACCAGTCGCTCAGGCACGAGCCGCAGAAGGTGTGTAGGCAGTCGAGGAGCGTCAAAGGCTGGAACAGGACTTCGGTGCAGATCTACGACGATAATTATCCATGTTAGACTTGTCTCGTCTTATCTTGTCTTGCTTGCCTTCTCAAGATCCTCAGGTTGCCCATTAACGGCGGGCCACGGACACAGCCTATATAACAACCTTCTACAAGAGAGGAGGGAATAGAGAGAGAGAGTCTGCTTACCGAACAACTCAACTCCTTCTCCAGGTCGACTTCAGATCGTGAAGGGCTCATTTCGACTGAGGGTTTGGCGCGAACTCGACAGCGTGTGTCCAGTCACTCTTGCTCTTTTCCCTCGGTGCAGTTACAAGAGGAAATGCAATACTTTTAGGTAATTATCCGCCGGCGGCGGCTAGCGTGCTTGCCTAGGTGCCTACCTACCGGCTAGCTTAGGCTTTTTACTGGTGGGGAAGGCAGCGTAGCGTAGCAGCGTTAGCTGATTCAACTCGTATTGCATACGCCATCTGCATATTTGATTTTTCTAGCACTGCCGGCTCCCGACTGCTATGTTATAATTAAAAGCCTTTATGGAAGGTTCAGGAAACATTGTCGTAGCAGTTGTCAGCTGTCTTTCCAGCTGCGTGTTGTAAGCACTACAAGCCTGTAACGCAGATTATCTGAGAATTGAGAAATATGTTACTTCACATCTCATTCCTCAAAGATTATGGATAGAACCCGTTCCCATGTCAGCCCTACTGAACCCCGCCTTCGCAGGGGTTAGTCCACCATGTATAGCGCCCCGTTCCACTACAAGCTTACCAGTTTCCGGGAACCAACTATATTTACATATACACATCACGTATACGTGCATGTAACGTGTGATATTAGGTGTTGGTATATATGGGAACCCCCACCGTACTGCTTTGACACTCAGCCGTTTCCGCCCCTGACATCTAATGGTTTCTCTGCCTCCACAGGGACGGACGTGTCCGGCGTATATGTAGACGGTAGTCGGGCCCGGTTCGGATTATATAGCCCCGACGCATCTTACTGATGCGTCCACTCAGGTTTCTTCTTCTCTGAAAAAGCCTTCATGCCTATCTTCTGGTCCTTGGTGCCGAAGAGACTATGGAACACTCTTCTCTCATATTCGACGCCATCTCGCAAGGGCAGATCCTGGCTCTTGTTGACCACCTCTTTGGCGGCCATGATAGCAACCTTGGAGTAGCTTGCAATTATCTCTGCGGTTTTAAACGTTTCTTCCATCAAGGAGTCGTAGGTCGGAAAGGACCTCGTTGCTAGCCCCCACCGTGCTGCGTCCGCTCCGGTGATGGGCCTGCCTGTCAGGATAAGTTCCATGGCCCTAGCTTTACCAATTGCGCGGGTCAGCCTCTGGCTCCCGCCGGCTCCGGGGATCGTTCCTAGCTTGATCTCAGGCTGTCCGAAATTGGCCGTATCCGTGCAGTAGATGATGTCGCACATCATGGCCAGCTCACAGCCTCCGCCTAGGGCATAGCCGGATACGGCGGCGATAATAGGCTTCTTGATCTGTGTAGTGAGCTGCGACCATGACTCGATGAAGCTCTCGGTGTAGGCTTGAGAGAATGTAAGCGGGGCCATTTCCTTGATGTCCGCGCCGGCAGCAAATGCCCTTTCCCCACCCGTCAGGATGATGACAGATACATCATCCGACGAGTTCAACTCGGCCAGAGCCTGGTTTAGCTCGGTGATTACCTCGGTGGATAGCGCATTCAGTGTCTTCGGCCGGGTCAAATTTACTATACGGTTCCATGTAAGCGAGGCGAGCTCCTATCCACGTCCCTAGTCGGGGGTATCTTACCTTGACCGACGCCCGGCTGACGTTTTAATGGTTGGACAAAGTCGTAAGATCTGGCTGCGGTAGACGAGGATAGCCTGATTGCTCTGGGAAAGGTAGACGGCTGAAGCCGTGAGGCAAGTGGCCTCATTGCCCTGAGTGTGTTCATGTTCACAGCTCCAGAGTTGAGCTATCTGAGCAATAAAGATAGGACGCCAATTGACTTCAAAATGAGAGACTTCAGGCGGGAAGAAGAATCTTCAATTGTTCAAGAAGCTGTGCAGATAAATAATGAACATAGCAGCCGAAGCTTGGCCGAGGATAACAACCTCCAGCCGGGGGTGTTGGAGCTTCTGACCTCATACACAAAGGTCCACTACCCAGTTGCATGGCGGGGATTAGCTACATATGTACATACCTATGTAGGTAGGAGGTAAGAACCGATCTAACGTTTTAACAAGGCATGTTCATGAATCGGAATTTGATAAGCTCGCATAGTTGCATTAGCTACATTGGACCTCAGGTTTAGCCTTTTCCCGGTGGCTGAGTAGATGTGGCTTGTGGCCAAAGCCGTTTATTTTTTGTAGGCTGGCCAGATCGCCCCGTCTTTCAAAGGAGCCAGTCTGGTCGCAGATCTTGCAAAGTCGCGATCGGGAGGAATCTATCTCGAAGGAATTCGTGCCATCGACCATCTCGCACCCGTCACTCCTTAGCACCGATCGACACCGTCTCTGAAACTACTCTTAACATATTAGACAACCTTTTTTTGGTCGGCAACGTAATAAAGGACACACCTGGATCGGTATTCTTTTCGGATTTCGCCATGGAGAACATCGAGCCGGAACAGACCCCTTTCGCGGCGGTCGCCACCCAGACTTCGAAGATCCAGAGAGTCAGTAGCCCTCACGCTTGTGAAGACGTGAAGTTGGCGATGGTAAAGACTCTAACAGATATGTAGCAATACCAAGCTCTGCTAGATCAAGCGACACCACATGTCCTCTACAGATGGGTCGGTACGGCTGTCGGCCTATCCCTCTTTTTCCTACGAGTGCTTCTTGCGCAAGGATGGTACATCGGTACGAGGCTCTGACTTGACATGCAGAGTATTGATGCAGTACTAACGAGAGGTAGTGGCATATGCGCTTGGCATTTACTTGCTCAACCTTTTCCTCGCCTTCCTGTCGCCCAAGTTCGATCCGTCAAACGACATACTAGACAACGAGATGGAGGACGGGTCTGCCGGCGGCCTCCCGACAAAGCAGGACGAGGAGTTCCGACCGTTCATTCGACGACTGCCCGAGTTCAAGTTCTGGCACGAGGCGACCCGCGCCGTCGCCATCGCTTTTGTATGCAGCTGGTTCGAAGTCTTCAACGTCCCTGTCTTCTGGCCCGTCCTCGTCATGTACTGGTTCATCCTCTTTATCCTCACCAGTAAGTCATGGCAGAAAATCTGCAGCTGTTTTAGATTTCAGAGAGAAGTGCTAATACAATCCGCAGTGCGCAAGCAAATCCAACACATGATCAAGTACCGATACGTACCGTTCTCACTTGGCAAGGCGAGGTACGGCAAGAGCAGTACCTCGTAGGACGATACTTGTGTACAAAGACCTCTCCTTTATTTTTATCACGGGCAGGACGTCCAGTATCGTCAAGATATGGCAGGAGGACGCAGAGACATATTGCCTGTATGGACGGGTGTCCACAGTGGACTGGGCTCATGGTGTATGTTGGGTTTCGCTATATAAAATCATGATGCATGCCCTCTATATGTAGCGATAGGAGGCGCAGTGCTCTTATTGAATTCTAAGAAAAGTGCAGCTGGTCGCACTTGAGGGTGCTACTGTTCGCATCGGGTCCGTACTGCGGGCCAGAAGAAGCAAGGAGACAGGGGAGGCGCACGAGGTGAGACTTTTGGACCTATAGACTTAATTGAGAAAATAATAATATGCCTTGATGAGAATTAGAACCATCAGCTTTCTAGCTCTAAGGGTTTAGTGGTAGGGGTAGGGATAGGAATGTCATTGGTGCGCCTTGGTGTTTTGTGATCATCAGCCTTAACTTGTGAAACTCGAAAGCTTGGGTGCGTTTTTGGTTCGACCTTCCCACCTTCAACTTTTTTTTTTTTTTTTCCTTCTCCATACTACCGACACCGACACCAACACCGACACCAACAACCCGCGACGCGACAACTCCACTACCCAACAGCTACTACACATCGCATCACATATATATTGCGCACGAAAGGCCAAGTTGCACTTGCGCCGGGCCGCGCTTTTTCCAATTCGTCGTCCTTCCCTCCCCCAACCTCCAAAACACTCGAGATGGCATCCTCGTCGCGCAACGGCGAGCATCGCTCGGTGCACCAGGATTTCATCGCCAGAATCCGCTACTCTAATGCCCTGCCGCCTCCTCCTAATCCACCGAAATTGTTGGATATCCCGAATACCGGCCTTGCCAGCGGCCAATATACCGCGCCTGGCTTCGCATCGAGGCTAGCTAGGGAACAGCCTCTGAATATCGAGGCCGACGCCGAGCTGGGCATGCCATTGGACTTGGTCGGCATGCCAGGTATATTCGACGGCGATGAGAGTTGTATGTTACACCACAATTTAGATATGAGAACCACGACGGCTAACTGCGGATGTAGCTATCCAAGCACCCGCACAACCACCGCCCATCCATCCCCACGACCGCGCCCTCCTCAGACCTCTGCAGACCCTCGGCAAACCAAAGGTCTCCGAGCCCAACGTCTCCTTCCTCCGTCGAACAGAATACATATCCTCGACAACTTCTAAGGGCAAACATGACGCCGGCCCATTGCGAGGTCTCAATCCAAAGCCTCTGAAGCGACCTGTGAAGCGGCCTTCGCCCGAGCCTGACAAGGACTCTCCCGCCTACGTCAAGCGGAAGATCGACCAGAGCTTTGCCATAGCCGCCGTAAATCTGAAGGATAAGAGTCGCGTCAAGCACCCGTCCAAGCGAAATGTCAAGCTTGTCGACTCCTTCCCCTTGATCCCCGATCTCGAGGCCTTCCCCGACGCTGGCGCCTACGTGACTCTCAAGTTCACCAACAACCCTGTGCCTCCCTCCCGGACCTACGACACGCGCTTGCTAAGCAGTCTATTCCGTCCTGCCGAGAAGAGTAAAGCTGAAGAGGATGCATATGACATCGCCCTCCAGGCATACAACAAAGATCCAATCAACAACCCCAAGCCGCCGTCTCTAACGAACTATGACTATTTCCTACCTGACTCTGCCGATACCGCTGAAAGGTTCCGGAAGAGATTTGATGTCGAAAATATGGATCACGATGACGATAGCCTGTACACCAAGGGCGGCTCCCGGCCCTGCTTCGAATTCCCAAGAATCCGCGGATACGAGACAGCGCAGGAAGTAGAATTAGATCATGCCACTAAATACGACGAGGAGCTCCTCATCGCCTTTAATCTAGACGATATGGTAGACCAGAAGGCCGCCTTCTACTACCCCGTGATGCAACGGTCCACCATCAGACCCCAGCGTACCAAGAACATCGCCCGCACGATAGGGTACGGGGAAGTAGACGAGCAAGTCTTAGATCAGCTCGACGTCACGGTTGAGGACCCGGACGAGAACCTCAGGCAGCAGATGGCGCGTTATAAAGATGAGCCCTACGGATTCCAGGCCGAGGAGGAGCTCGAGCAGCAAGAACAGCACGAAGACGCCGGACAAGAAGCGAACGGACACGCCCGACAGCAGGCGGCCGACGAGTCGGACGACGAAGATCGAGATGCCGAGGGTGATGAAGAAGATTGATAGATGCGCCCCTCCGCCTACTTCCTCCCCCAACCCGACCCCGACCGGTTTTCTCGTACGCTCCAGAGAGCGGGAATTTCTAAATGACGTTGATTGCATTCAAAGGGGCGTCGGCTCAACCGTTGTATGTGTTTGCCCAGGGAGGGTGGCGAGATGGGACTTTAAGAAAAACTTAGCCTAGGTGTCATTGATATATGTGTACGTACGTAATAAGGGTAAATAAATAGAAAAAGAAACCCCCCGGAATCTCAATGTGCCCCCTCCCCTTCAAGTCAGTCGATGGTTCTAGGGATACTAGTTGCTGTCTACATGTATGATTAATATACGGAGTCATGATACGTGATTGATTAAGCACCCCTTGTCCTTTTTTTCTCCCCTTTCTTTGTTTGTTTATCTACGAGAATATTCGAGATTCATCCGTTAGGAGATAGAAGATATCGAAGCATACCTTGTTAGTCTTCCTCAGTTCGGCGTAGACTGTATGCTGGGAACCCACCTTCCTCTCCCCTTTTTCGAAGAAAAGGGACAAGTCACTAAAGCGGGCAACTGCTGAGCGTCGGTCTAGTGTAAGGTAGGAAAAGGGGGGGTTGGTTGCTGGGCCAGTTCGCTTTCTTTTAGCCTTTTATCAGGTTATTTTTATTTTTCATACAACTTGTACTATGCTGTTCCCTTCCCAGCGATTCTGTTTTGATAGTACTCTCCTTCAGGTTGGTCCGAGGATCTTTTGCGGGAGCTTACACGTAATTACTTGATCCTGTGAGCAGATGATATCTATATCCTATCAGTTACCTGATATCTCATGTACAGCGTAGTGTTTATTGACGTCTAAGGCCTCATAGGAGTATGATGAGTCCGTTCTTTGCCTTTGGAATTCATGCGCGAAACTGTGCGGAGCTGCAAAGTAGGCGTCGAGGGTCTTTGGAGGTTATTATTTTTTTTCCTTTTTCTTTTTATTCTTTTTGTTGACGGGTGCGTGCTCGGAGGTACGGGTGTTCTGCTCGAGTGGTGGTGGGAAATAGCTCTCCCGGCATGACGTGGATGGGCCGTCGAAAAGGGTCTTCTCGTTCTTAAATGCTTTGTGTACTTATGGTCCTACTTAGGTACTGCGGACAGGCAGGGACGTACATATAAATCAGTTGTGTGTGTAAATAAGTTCTGAGGGAACATGACTCTTAGGTTTCGAGGCTTTCGAAGCGTTATAGCCTGGGTATTGCTCGAAACTAGCTTCCCTTTCCTATCGGAGGTGCGTCTAACGAGAACTTATTAAACCTGATCTGAGGACTCTTAACCTAGCTAGCAGGACCTAATCGGTTCTCGTCGGCCAGATTTATTGCTACAGTTGGAAACACCAAAATTTCATTTAGCATGAAGCTGATCCCAGGAGGTTTCTTTAACGTCTCTAGAGACATCCTTTTAAGTGGAATATTTAGCAGTAGTTACCTGTCAAAAAGACAGACAGGTCGGTAAGAAATCACGATAGATCTAGACTAGACAAACGTCTTAGAAGCCAGCACATAGAATGCTAGGTTCCGGGGGACTTGGAAGCAAAGAAAAGTGAGAGGGGCTTATTAAGCTCTTTACATGAACTAGGCCGGCCTATAGAGAAGCCTTGTCTCGCCGGAATCAACTTGATTCGACACTAGATGGCCTGCTACTGTATCTCGGAAGCCCTAATATGCATGAAATATGCAGTTAGTACACTATCCCTGAAGCAATATATAAGAGGCTATAGTACAGCTACTATGGGCTTATATCCCTATTAGTCTTCCTTATTTCACTAGGTTAGTCTACAGACTAGCGGCGGCCCGGGCCTTCCCACGTACTCGTCCTCAGATATCATAAGCTTGCTCATCTAGCTGCCTAACTTGAGCCCCCCATGTTCTCAAACCACGGAATGATGAAGAATATTCTCTCTCTTCCCTCCCTACGCGTCCTCCCTAGCCCAAAGCGGCAGCTCAGTGCGGCTGCCCAACGTACAGGCAAGTTACCCACCCCACCCGCCCCCCTTTTCCTGCCGAAATGTCTTGGGTATATGTCCTGCGGCCCGTTCTGCGACCACCAGACCGGGGGGCTGGACCGGGAAGGGCGGTACTCACGTGATGGCCTCACTCATGCGAGTCAGGTATGTCGTGCATAGTTTTTCGAAGTCTAAGGAAGAAACTGGCATGAGCTAGATGTCATGTGTTTCTGCGGCCTTGGGTTCCCCGGTCGTGAGTCCTGCCGGTAGGTGGGTGGGTCCGGCCGGGTCCAGGGGGGATTTTCGAGCTAGCTCTCAAGACTCAAGACGCACAACCTCGCAGCAAGCTGCAGATACGAAGGAATAAACATTACGCCGGGTCTATTTATGAGTCCTTTTCTCTGGGATCGAGTAGTTATCCTTGGCAGTTAGTGGTTGGGTCGTGTTGGGGAAAATTGGACGATCGTGGTTAGCCCCTGACCTATAGAGGAATTATATACCAACGAACGATAACAAGAACTTACAACTGATGAACAACAAGCTGCCAGGGTTCAAAATGCATGAAATATCATGCGGTAGTTAGTTTTCGCTTTTTCTTCATAAATTTCAATATATATAGGTATATACTTAATAAATCAAGTCACAGTCCTCAGCGTATCTAATGATGTTGGGCGTGAGTCCTATGTTGTCTTTCATGGACGGCTGTGGTAGGTTAAGCTAATGTCGATTCTTTTCAATGATATCTATGTTTCCAGGTTTAAATAAACACAGGAAATTCCACCACGAGACCAAGTAGCCTGGATTTCGATGAGGTAAACGTTGATTATAGCTGGCATCGCAAAGTATTCATACCTATTAGAGATGGAATTCATTTTATTAACATCCAGACCGTGATCTACTTTATGGCTTCTTGGAAAATGTAGTAAAATAGCTATAACTAGTTACCTTTCATATATAATTACCTGATGCGTTGAGCTATTAAGCTATCAACTCTTCACGGCGATTTGAGGGCATCTGTTTTATCTATTTTTACAACATACACTGTCAGGACGGAGTAAGCATGTCATTATCGCAAACCTTATAAAGAAAGTGAAAGGGCAGGTGTCTTTGCCGCGGGGTTCGACTGCGACGAGAATGTCAATCCTAATATCTTTGTTGTGTTATAGGAGGTAGTAGGTATACCGTCCCAAGCAACGACTACCGAGTAAATAGTTCATTAAATCAGAAAGTCCCACATTAAAAAAGGGTTATATGTAAACTCAAGCTTTCTTATAACGTTCTTCGCCTTTTCTCACTTAGCCTTATCATCAAGTACATTATTTCCAGCCCCATATATGCGAACTGGTAGCTTCATTCTCAACATCCTCTAGACGGAATGTGTTGGCATTACAGTGTTGTCGTCAATATAACGGGCAATATAACGGGCAATATAACGGGCAATAAATTCCGATACCATCTAATTTGACATACCCCATAGTTTTTTTTTTGTCTCGCTGTATCAGTTGCGCATGAGTTTACGTATACTCAGGTAAGCGACTCGGTTTGTCCGACTTGGAGCAGGGACATGGTTCTATGCAAGTTCCGGTTCCGGCCCCTTACGGAGTACATCCTGCGTATCCATAACTCATATGTATGAGAGTGGCTACGCAATCCGTGCTATGTTTTACTTTAACTTGAGAGTTTGAAATAGAGACATTGTGGAGATACATGCATACATATCATACAACGCATAGTAACAACGTCTTGAGGTCCTATGCCTAAAATTAGAATATCAGGTCGTTTTTGTTATCCGGACATTACTGTGACTAGGCTATATTGTATAAACACGGGAAATCGCTCAATCAATGCCATTCAAAGAAGCACATCCACCTTGGATAGAAGGATGTGCGCCTCCTTATTATTCCATCCTTAAGGACAAAATACGAGCGTTTGCAAAACTAGTAGAAAACGACTAGGGCGTTCAAGTTTTGATTATGCTCATCTACGAGAAGGAGATTCTTATGAAATTCTATAGAGCACTGGTACATAAGTAGGTAAACGTCTCGGTCACTAAAAGCATGATAATAAAATCACCGAGATGGCGAAGTTTACTGCCATTCTACCGGCAGGAGACACGACCAAGAACTCAGGTCTCATACTACACCCTCTCACCCTACAAGATACCACAAAACTCGACTTACTAGTGACTCGCTAGCTTTCAAGGAGGAGGATTGCCTCTATCACGAGATATAAGTAATCAAGATTTACGTCTTGCAGGATATATATTTTTTGATATATTACCCGTGGCACCTTCTATGTATAATATGTATCGAGAACTGAAAACACACAAAAGCCCGTCAATTGGGTGCGTACTTCGTGAAGAAAAAAAAGGGGGCACACCATTACATGAATCGTCTCCTCATACAATCTTCATGCCTTTTTTCTTCTTCATGATATTATTGGTGACATTATAATTATCATTTTTTTACACACACACGCACACACCCATAGACAGACAGACAGACACGCAAAAAAATTTTTTACGAGTCCAGGGTATACCGCTCGGTGAACTTGAACGTGGCGAGCCCGTCCTTGATGCCGGCGACGAGCTCGTCCGCGCCGGCGCCGACGTAGACGCCGCCGGCGGGGTCGTGCGCGTCGAGGCCCGCGGCCACGAGCAGCTCGCTCGGCTCGCCGGCGCCGAGGTAGCCGACGGGCTTGCCGAAGAGGAAGGCGGCGTTGGCGATCTGCAGCGGGCGCAGCGGCGGGTACAGCGCGGACGCGGACGCGAAGCCGAAGAGTCCCGCCTCGTCCGCCGCCGACGTCACCACCACGGCGTCGAAGTCGGTCGCGTCCGCCGACGTGTACGTCTTGTCGACGCCCGGGGCGAGGCTCTCGGCCACGACGGTCGCGAGCAGGCCCTCGGCCTCGAGGCGTTCCTTGAGCGAGGCGGCCTGGTCGAGCGCCGACGCCCCCGTGCTGCTGTTGCTGCCGCCTTGGCCCACGCTCGCGAGGATGCCCACTTTGAGCGTCGCTACCGTCGGCAGCTTGTCCCTCGTGATCGAGATGCCGATCGTTGTGTTGTCGTGGTAGTACGTGTCGTCGGGCTCCGGGGCCTCCAGGCCGAGGGCGCCGGCCACGCGCACGGCGATATCGTGGGAGATACGGTTGAGCTGGGTGAGCACGTTCTCCTTGACCGGTGTTGAGGTCAGGAGGCCCGTCTCGAAGCGGATGGCGTTGATGAGGAACTGCTGCTCAACTGGCTCCAGGGAGTTGTAGAACAGCCGGACCTGCGACCAGTGGTCGTCGAAGGACGGTGGGAGCTCTCGGACTAGGCCTCCGGTGACGCGACGGCTAGGGGCGCTGAAGAACCCGCGTCCTTGCTCCTGGTTTGCTTGTTGCGGGTAGCCATTATTCAGAGTGTTCGGAGTATCTAATATATTTTATTAGTCTAAGGTTCTCTTTTTTTGCGCTACAAGCTGAAGTCAGATTTGCTACTGGGAAACTTACAGGCAGCAGTATTCTTGTGGATGAATATTTGGCCAGCACCATCGCGGTTATTGTTGTGAATGGGAGAGACAGGCCGGTTAATTGGGAGCTGTTCAAAGTTGGGGCCACCATTTCGGTTCAGCTGCGTGTCGAGATATGAGAAGATGCGACCTTGCAGCAATGGGTCCTCAGTGAAATCAATTCCTCGCACGATGTGCCCAGGTTGAAACTACAGGATGTGTTAGCATTGTTACTGGGTAAGACGTGCATGACATCTACTAATAACCTGTCACGAACGTATAAGTAGTCAGCTTACCATGATCTGTTCCGTTTCGGCAAAGTAATTGGTTGGGTTCGTGTGAAGCTTCAGGACGCCCAGTTTTTGTAGCGGTGCATATTCCTCGGGAATGATCTTGGTTGGATCTAGGAGGTCGAAGCCAAACGCAAGAGCATCAGACTCCTCAACAATCTGAACAGCAAGTTCCCACTCAGGTCCATTGCCAGACGCAATGGCGTCAAAGAGATCTTGCCGGTGAAAATCTGCGTTCTTGCCGGCGAGGGTTTGAGCTTCCTCCCAGTACAGGCTGGCTCTGCCTTGCTTCGTCTTGAAGTGCCACTTGACAAACTTCGACTTCCCATCGTCAGTGACCAATCGGAATGTGTGGACACCAAAACCATCCTAGTTAAATGTCAGCGTTACATATTCGGGCACATCATCTCTATGATTCTTACCATGTGACGATAGCTTCGAGGAATGCCAAATCCCGCCATAGCCCAGAAGAGGGTGTGTAGCGTACTAGCTTGCTGAGAGAAGAAGTCCCACGCAGAGTCATGTGCAGTGGCTGCTTGAGGAATCTCACTGTCAGGGCTTGGCTTCACCGAGTGGATGAGGTCAGGGAAGCGAATGGCATCTTGGATGAAGAACACCGGGATGTTGTTACCGACGATATCTTGAATAAGTGTTAGTATAGAGTCTTGTTTATAAGAAGGACGGGCGTTGTGTAATACCGAAATTGCCCTCATCAGTATAACTAAAACTGCATTAGTAATGCCGGCAATAAGAGCGAGGATGGTCTTACAATCTCGTGGCAAAGCCGTGGACATCACGGGCAGTGTCAGCACTTCCGCGGGAACCGGCCACAGTGGAGAACCGAACGAAAACCGGCGTCTCCTTGCCGGCACTATTTAAGAAGGAAGCAGCTGTGATATTGCTCCAGTCAGCATAACTTGTGAAAGTGCCGTGCGCTCCAGCGCCTCGAGCGTGAACAGCACGTTCAGGGACCTAATCAGGTTTTAGTATTGTCTTATTTACGTCGTCCGAAGTCCAATCTCATATATATAATAACAGTAGACTCGATATGTAAACTTAAAAAGGGGAAGGGGGAGAATTGCTTACCCTTTCATGATCGAAGTGGGTAATCTTCTGCCGGAAGATGAAGTCCTCGAGCAATGAAGGCCCTCTCTCACCAGCCCGCAGGCTATCTTGCTCCTCAAACGGCCCACCGACATCACTGCTCATAAAGCCAGTGCTGTCGTCAATCAGAGCATCTTGTATAGCAGCCGTGCTGCCACCAGTAGGCTCGTCAGCACGGGCGTATAGACCACCAGCGTCAGCAAAGGGGCAGCCAACAGCCGAAGCCAGGCCCAAGAGCCCGAATAGCGCGGCGGACGTGAGTAAGCGACTCATGATGTCTTCCTTGTATAAATAGGTTCGAGCTCCTTGAGAGAATTCCTATGGAGGGGAGTGAGGAGAAACATGGAGTAGGGGACCGGAGAGAAGAAAGGGATGAGCTGGGAAGGGAGTGACGCCATGTTTATAGAAGAAAATGTAGATCAGGTCCAGCAGGTACAAGCTTACCAGTTAGGCGATCCCTTGATCCCTTGATGACTGACTCTTGCTACGCTTGAGGCTCATAGACATAACAAAAGTGGCACCAACGGTACTGTCTTACAACGCTGATGTCCCACCCAAGGCCAACATGGCCCCATCGTGCCAATGTGACTTCCGTTAGACCTGCACGCCAAGCTGAGCTCCATCGAAAAGACGTGCCCTAGTCGAAGCAAGCAGACCAGTAAGAATTTAGGTAAACATAAGTAAAATTCGAATGTGGTTAACTCGACCGAATAAACATGTGAGGTCTATTGTTAGATGTGATAGCTGCACAATAGGGCTATACGCCAGAGGGGTTCACGCTACGAGCTAAACGTGGTTGTTCCGCATTAGGGCTCTGGTGGGCTGATAGAGCCGGAAGGGTGGAAATCACAAAGTAACGGGCGCTTGCAACAGACGGATATGAGAGTAACATGAAGAAAATGGAAAAGGTACCAAGTTGATGGTGATATGTATCTCCTGCATAGCGCAGGGTAGCTACCACTTGGCAGAGCTCCCCGGGCCATGGTATGTGTATGTATAGGTGTGTGATATCCCGAGCGGCCAATGCTACATGCCAGTTATCAGCGTGGTTATACCTATAACACAATGTACGCCTTCCTTATGTGTAGATTCAACCTTGTATGCCTATTACAGCCATGGGTCGTCAGCAACATCACCGCCGGCACCCAACGCGTTATTCCGAGATTGTCGTCCAAAAGCGCCGGAGATATGCCAAACTAGGCTCTTCTCTCAATCCCTGACCGCGCCCTGGATCGCCAAAAGAGATCTGCGCGAGGGTAGCAATGGACCCCACCGAGAGCCAAGACGAGTGGGTATGTGAGCAGTGCTCGTCGTGCGGACCTCGTCCGCACGTCATTGCTAGAGATTATTTGGTTGATAATTATTTATCTAGCCATTGGCGGTTTCTTTTTTGCTTTTGCAGTTGAAATAAGTGCAATAAAGCTGCTCCTGTCCGGATTGGACCTGCAGCTTGCAAGCCGAGCTGCTCGGAGTTAAGTTGACGAAGCTCTGTTGGTAGCAGTACTGTGACTAAGATGTCGTGATGGCAAGGGGTGTTGGGTACGAAGGGACCCTCGTTCTGTATTTGTAGGCTTGCATCTTGACTACCAACTGAGTTACTTCATATTTGAGGACTAAAAAAAGATCAAAGGCCAAGCCGTGGTCGTCCGATCTCGACCGAATCATGATGCAAAATCGAGTTGAAGGGCAAGGGTCGATAATTGTTAGGGTTGCATTCCAAGCTGTTCGCCTGTTCATATTCATGCGGTGGGCGGCACCGCAGCAGTACAGAAATCTGCGTGCTTTGGTGGTATCGTAACCGACGTCACCTAGTCAAGAAAAGAAAGGCAGACGAAAAGAAAAAGAAGAAAAAGAAAGGAAACATGCACGGCGGCATCAAAACACACAGTGGCTGCCCTACTTACGGGAAGTCGGTAGCACAACCTGCTGTAAATGTCATAAGATCGTCCCTGAGCCGTCCATATGGAGTACCTAGTCGTCGACGGAAGATGTTGCCAGTCTGGTGTCTCCCGCTGTTATACCGAGCACTCCGTAGATTGGATTCCTCGTCCGAGTTTGTTACCGTCGTTTGCGATCACAGCATGTACCCCTGCACCATCAAATTTCGGCATCTGCATAGATTAGAAGGGGACCTCCAAACCTCGGCGCCCTCTCTTCTCTCTTATTCTCTGGACCTGCCCGGCGATCCCAGGCAGGTCCTTGGGTGAGGGCCCCCACCGCTCCGGAGCCTGGTGAGGCAATGACTTGCACGTGCTTTTCCGCCACCGCTCAGGATATTGGTGGAATGATATGAGGCGAGCGGGAATTAGATTGCTCGCTTGCGTCCTTGTCGATGAAACGTGGGCATAGAAAAGTCATTATGCAGATGCTTGATTTTGGGGTTTTGTTATTGCTGCTTCCAAGACCGGTGGAGAATGGCTGGGAGTTCTCAACTGGGAATATCTTTGTAGTTTTGGCTTGGTAGGCCGTGGATATGACCATTGGAATAACTGTTAGTGCGGATGGTCATGAGGTTCTGGGTTTGGTCTGCCAATGATATTCCCGGCAGCTTGCTTGGCTGGTCCTTAAATAACCCGGCGTTGTTTGCCTGCAACAGCGAATAAGATATCATCTTTTTGGTACTTTTCGGTCGCACGCCATAATCCAAGAGTCTTAGTACTCGCTCTGTCGCTGAACACTGAAGATGCAACGAAACTCACCTTACTTACGTAAACTATATTCAATTAGCCAGTCGAGCCACTCCCGAACTCAGCAGATTAAAGACAGCTATTTTGTCAGGCTTAGAAATCACTCAAAATAAAGTTGTAATACGTAGTTACCACTCGGTAGGAAACAGTTGGGGTTTGTTAATAAATAGGCATGATAGACCGGGCCGTCCCAGCAATAACGTATATTAACTTAGCACGGAGAATTAAAGGTGTGCCGACGGGGAATAGGGGAAACTCGAGCTTGAATCCATATGATCTATCTATCCACACAAGGCCTTGCGGCGCTTAAATCTTATGTGTACATATGTACTCCGTACATATACATTCTATGTCATGCCCTGCCCTGCCCTGCCCTTGCCCTGCAAGACGGTGGATTCGATGCACCTATCGCATCTTAACAAACGAGGTCTACGGCCGTATGTAGACAACAGGAAGGTTGTGAGAAGGATTATAGAAGCCCAAGGGCTATTTCATTCTATTACGAACATGAAATCAAGGAATCGGGGTTTAATTAAACTGCAACTAAATCTTAACTGCATGACGATGTACCGATTATAGGTAAGAGAGAATAAGCTGGCTCTGATAGGTCAGATATTGTTTGTCAGCACTTGGGCTCTCGTATACCTAGAGAGATGTTTTTAGACAAACTGACTGCCTTCATCCATCACGGATTTATAAGGGCAAGGTTCACGGGATTCGGAACTAATCGCATATCCTGAATGAAGGCTCGGTGGACTTGACTCTGAATCGGGGGTTATCAATCCTGGAAACCTGATCTGTCTCAGCTTAAGGATAGTTTCGCTACACTACTGTGGTATTAGTGAAAGAAAAAGAAAAACTGGTTGAAAGGGGAAAGGTCTTCGCGGGCGGTTCAGCGAATGGCTTCGGACGGCTAAGTTTTCCTGATGTGATCAATCACATCAGCTTGACCTCATGGGCTTGGGCGGCTCCGCGACTATATCCACGGCCATCGCCGGCTGAAGCTATACATCCCGCGTGACCTGCGAGGAGCTAGAGAGGGCGCCAAGGGGCTTAACTAAGACACGCCCTGCCATCTATATGTCTCGTTAGCGACCGGTGTGAGACGATCGAGCTCCCGACTATGCGGGACATCGGGTAGCTTATTATCCGACTAACCCTCGCCGACGAAGCTCAGGTGAGCGCCTTTAGATTTGAAGGGGCGTCTCATTTGTATAGGGGGAGACCTGCGGCTATGTCCTCAGGGGGTCCGTCACTGGGGTAGCTCCGGAGCTGATGACGGCGTAGATGAGGTAAGAACCGGTGTGATCTTAGATGCTGTTGGAGAGAAGAGTGCGTCTGGATTGGATGTGACTAATCCTGAGGTATTCTCATCCAATTGCCTGTGACCGATACACCTACGCCGCTCCGTCATCAAGATCTTGGCACCAGTTTCCGGATCTTGGCTATACCTGTTAAACCAAGCTAATGCTATACAGTGGTTGCGTGACGCGTCTTCCAATGTCCTCATCTCGAACTACGAGTGTTAGATTAGTATATATGCAAGACATGTATGTATGACTGTAATAAGAACATCCGTAGAATATACAAGAGTCTTGAGTGTGAGTTTCGCTAGAGTACCACAACTTTGAATATCATATATATATTTGTTTTCAAGTGAAAAGGATATGCTAGTCCTAACTCCGTTTACACACGCAATGCACCTGACCCGTCCACCCGCTCCCAAGATTATAAATTGTACACCTTCTGCTATAAGGCACTCGGTCGATGTTTCCGCGGGGACCTTCGCATGGACAGTTCCGCGAGGCTCCTCCCGTCAGCATCGTGACCTATATCGTCATCTATCGTTAAAATTGACAGTATCGACTTCTCGATCTCGTCTCTTCCTCCCATAAGCTGTGCCTCATCTATCCAACCCGATTCGACTGCGTATCTCACTATGTCGCTGGCACTGTCGAATCCGGGGAGGCTGACGTCAGCTTCGGGGTTGAGGTATCCCCAAAACTCCTTGGTTAACCGCTTGAAGGCATTCAACTCCTTTCTGGGGCCCCGGAAGTTGCCGGTCATCCACTCGTAGATGTAAGCCAGCCAGAGCACGTTGGTGTACGGCTCATACTGGGCCCACGAGATGGGCCCGTCGATACCCGCTTGATACGCTTTCTTGTGGCTCTTCGGCGGTAGGCAGACTCGATCGCCCCGCAACAGGAAGGATCTCATCTGCCTGTAAACTTTGCATTGCCGGGCGTGCTCGCTGGTGAAGATACTCAAGTCTCGTTCCAGGTCGTAGGCGATCGGCTCGGCGTCTTCGCGTTCGTAGTCGGCGCGGGCTCGAGAGAGTCCGTAATCTAATATAGTGATCTCGAGACCGGACCAGCCAAAGTGGCTCGAATGGTCTCGGTCCTCCTTGAGAACCGGTTCCCCCACGCTGCGTATGCAGAGGTTTCCCTCGTGGAGATCTCGATGCTGCAAATAGTGAGCTGCTGTTTATACTAAATACGGTGACCAGGTGGTATACCTCAAACTCCACCCTGGCTTCGGCACGAGCCAGGGCAATTGCTACGTGGAAGAAAATATCCCACAGTTGATCGGCCGACACAAGGTCAAAATCTTCAAGTGCCGTCCCGGCGTCGCCCAGCTCAACGACTAAGAATCTCGTACCGTCCACGTATCGGCTCGGCGAGGGATAGAACTGCAGTCGGTCGGGGTCCTGGCGTTTCAGTTTCTTGTGGAAAGCCTGGTGGGTCTCAAGTAGCTCGCGACACGTCTTCCCCTGGACGATATACCGCTCCTTATAAACCACGAAACCAGGTACGTCGGCAAGCCATTCGGAGATCTTCAGTTCGCCCATCAGGTCCGTTTCGGAGTGCGGCTCCTCATCTACGAGTCCCGATTTTTGCTGGGCTTTCGTTTGGGCTTTTATCGGGGATTCCATCCGGATGACTTTAATGATGCTCGTCCCCCGTTCGTTGGTCACTCGGTAGACCTCTGCGTACGACGCCTCGGCAATCTTGACGATGTTATCGCCGGGAGGACATACCTCGGACCATGATAATATCCGTAGCCCATTCTTCAATGTTGACTCCTCTGATGTCGAATCTTCCGACGTTGACTCCTCTGGCGTGACAGGTACTGCTGTCAATTTTGGAGGACTGGGTGCTCGAGGAGTTTGGGGCTTGGCTGGTTTCTCCTCTGGAAGATCTAAGGCAACGGATTGCCGAGTACGTCTGCCAGAAATTTTGGGTGACCTTGGCGGTGTGGAATTCTCATCTTGTATTTTAATCGTAGACAAATTCGCAGTCAGTTTTGCGACTGCAATATCGTCTGGTACATCTTCTGATGCCACTGGTGGTTTGGTCCGTATTGGCGTCTGTGGGAGCTCGACGAACAAGCGGTCGCCTTTAGGCTTCTTGAGTTGCTTGCCATATCTCCGCATTGAGGTTTGTTTCGACATATTTCCAGTCGAATAGTTAATTATGTGGTCACGATTGGCATGTCCATCTCAATTGAACGTTTTTGACCGAATTGGCTTCCTTTGATGTGTTGGCATTGGCTGTCGTTTGATGATTGTTTACTTTGGTTATGGCACAGCAACCAATGTATACCTGGTCTTATCGCTTATCAGGCCAAGCCCCACGGCTCAGCCACGAAGCCACAGCAGCCACAGAGCAAGATTACCTAATGAGGTAAGTGTCTGTGCGCCGAACTATGGGGCTGACCAATCGCGACTCCAACTCGGTCACTTCCGTTGAGCTTCTCAACTTGTGCTTTTTGATATCTGGCTTCCACTTCCGCCGCGCAAGCATATTCTGCGCCAGTACCAACAGCTATGGCGGACTTCCTTAAAAACATTGTCGGAGGTAGCAAGTCCTCTGAGGCACCTGCTCCCTCAGCTGATTCTGGTATGTTCCCTTTCTAATTGGGTTTTCAAAGTGAGACAAATCGTGCGCGTCCCCGGACTAGGCCTACGAGCTTGCCTTTGCTTCGTGGCGATTATAGCAATTGCACCGGCATTCCTGGCCAGGACAGTCTCGGACACCGCATGGCCTATCCACAGATCAATGTGCCAGTACAGTGAACACGAATTAATCCTTAGCTCTTATAGATTTCGCCGACTTTGCAGAGGCGGCGTCTCCATCGCCTGTACCTTTCGAACCTGTCCCTGGCGGTGCTGCTCTGGGTGGTCCTGCTCCAACCGGTCTTCCCTATACGAGATGGTATAATATCCATGAACGCTATAGCCTCAGCGATTTCCGCGCCGAAGGGGTCATCTTGTCCGCCATTGCCGTAATCTTCACTATTCACTTCGTTGGCACGAGACTCAACCGCGCCAAGTCGAAGGCATGGATCAAAGCTCACGCACCTATCCTAACCCGCGAATTCGCGCTTGTCGGCTTTGGCGGGTCGCCTCAGTCTGAGCCCCAACCCGAGAAATTGCTAAAGGAGAAGAGCTTGTTTGAATACGCGTCGTACGCAACTGGCCGACAGAATGTCGCATTTATGGACGTCAAGTTGTCTTTGATTAAGCGCTTCAATCCCTTCATGACCATCCTCGAGTCGGTACTTGGCTTTTTCTTCGATAGTTTTAGCTCGCCTGAGGATGTGGTGGAAGCTACCATCTATCCTTTCGACGGGAGGGAGGCTCAGATTGTACCCGCTCTTCCAGGTGCCGCCGAGATCAGAAGCAAGGATTCTAAGAGTTCATATGACAGTTTTGTATGGGCAATCGTCAACAAGGAGAGGATGAAGCAGCTTCGTGACGACCGATATGATGTCTCCATCACTTTCACTAAGGATAACCCGAAGTTACCTATCTGGGCAACTGTTATGAGTGAAAGCGCCGAGATCACTTCAACGTTCCTCACAGATGAGCTCGCCTCCGCGGTCAAGAAAGCTGGAGAGCTGTTTGACTACATCATCATTAGTGACCAGCCGGTTGATAGGCCCAAGACGTAAGCCACTCTCTATTTAGTTTCGCAAAACATTGAGATTAGGATGTGACACCAGGCAAGATTGGACTTTGGAGTGTCCCCTATTGTCAACTGTCTAGAGCTGCTACATCTACCGCGGTGTTGGTAATGGACTGACTAACCCAATCTTAGGCTAGATGAAGCGGTCCCACGTAAGCGGATCTCCCTGCGATACCGACTGCCCTCATCAAACAACTACGACGATATCCTTCCAATTTTTTCATACTTTCTGCGGATTCCTGATCACCTTGCTTCTTCAGCTCACTTCCGAGCCGAGGTCCTTCGCAAGATCAAGAGTGTTAGAGACGAACAAGTCAAGCAGATTCAGAAGGCTGTCGAGGAAGAGAAGGCTGAGGAGAGAGCCCTGGAACGTGACCGACTGAGGAAAGCCAAGCGAGATGCTGAGCTCAACGCCATGGACGCCAAGGCGCAGAAGAAGTTCCTCGAGAAGGAGAAGGACAAGGAACTACGCAGGTCGTCAAGGAAACAAACTGTCCGGGCATAGGAGGCTTCAAACTTATTTCCACTAATTATGCATCTGCCTTAAGGTTTGGGAGATTTTAATATAGGGGATAAAAGGAGGGGAGGAGAGGGGAGGGGGACAAAGGAGGTTGGGGGTCGGTAAGGAAAACGACATAATGAAGAGGTTCTAAAACCTGGGTTTGCATTGGCGAATACTGATTTCCGCATACTTATGTGCTTGCATTTAATACCTGTCAGTATAGCATGTGTCTGTGTAATAGTTGTATGATATTCTCATCGATAAGGTACTACAGATTATGCTTAATGTATGCTAGTTGTACTTTTGTGAATGAGTGGCGAGCCCACTGTACATCATCGCCTTGTTAATCTATTCAAACCGTATTTCTTTCTCAGCTGCCCCGTGCCCTAAGAGGTCGGCTTGCCTAAGATATCCTCAACTCGCTTCACCTTGTCCTGGGCGGTCTGCTTCTTATCCGTTCTGTGCAGAATTAGTAAGTTAATATTTGCTGCTTTGGTCTCTAGGCCGAACAGGGGGGCAAAGAAAAAGAGGAAGAGAGATGGACTCGCCTGGTGCCCACGCGCATCGATGTCTGTACCCTCACGACACCCTTGGAATGCACCACGCTGTGCGCCTGGCCAATGACCCGCATCACATCGTCCCAGGAACCCTCTATTGCGCGAAGAAGAAAACAGGCTTCGAGTTAGCGAATCTGGGTATTTTGTAACTTTGATGATATGAGGGGGGATGGAGGAGAAAAGGGGGGATGTGTATAGAGGTTTCTTTGACTTGGATTAGATGATTTTTATCTCCCTCTCTTTCTCTCGGGGGAGATTGAAGAAAAGAGAATATACGTATGTGAAATCATTGAAACGGAAAGAAATATAAAAATAGAAGAAAGTGAAATATCTTCCCCTCCACCACTTCCCCCCCATCTCCCCCCCCTTATGAACCAAAAGGTGGAAACGAACCCCCCGATTAAGATGAGATAGAAACTAAAATGAAATAAAATAAGAACTCACCAACTGTGGTGCCCGCCGAATGCATCGTGTACTGGAGCCCGCTCGCCTGCAGCAGTCGCTGGACCTCGGCCACCTCCTCCGCCACGGAGGTGTTAGCCGTGCCTACCTAGAAATCCACCGAGTTATCGTCAGTTCGATCAACCGCTTATCCCGGGAAGCTGTCGATTGGATATATATATATATGTGTGTGTGTGTGTGTGTGTGTAGGTTATGAGATGAGACTGGGTGTAGGTTGAGATAAAAGGGTAAGGGGGTGAGGGAGGGAAGGGTTGTCTGATATGGAATGATATGTATGATACAGGCGTGTCATGTATTATAGTTGGCACGTAGGTATACGGTATAATAAGTATGAGTGTGAACTAACTTAAGTAAAGCAAGGAATGGGGGATGGGGAAAGGGGGAGAGGAAGAAAATAAAGGAGAGAATCACATACGGGGATCAGACAGAAGTCGGCGTAGCACCGCTCCGGCGTCGCGATTTGCGTATAGTCCACCATTATTTTTCCTTGGTTCTTCTTCTTCTCCCTATGATAAACTACTACTAACCGTCGTCGTTTTTCGCTGATTACCTAGTAAATCAAGATGTAAGTAGGTAGGTAGGTAGGTAGGCGGCTTATGTGCGTCGTAGGATATCTGAACCAGGGTAAAATATATAATCCAATATATCTAAAAGTGTGGTTCGGAAGCTTGATCTGATGATGATGACGATGAGGAGACGGAGGGGTCCAGGCCCGGAAGGATGGATGGAATTAACTAACCTAACTAGGTACCTACTTGAAGGTTTGCTTTGAGCCCGTTGCCCGCATATGCAACTTGACGGAATCAGCCGCAGACCAGTACGCAATTAATTGTACAACAGTTCACACACTGAACATCAAAAACAGATCTAGGGGTTAATTGAATTTGTATATAGGTAAGTATCTACTAGCGAGATATCGATTCCCTATGCCTCCCCATCTCGATTAGTCCTTTAGAAACTCAGCTATAGGACTAGAGCCGACCTAAAGTATCTAGATCCTCCCGACTTCCGCGAAGCCTCCTCTATTTTTTTAAATCAAGGAATCACCGCTCCTTGCGGCGTTCCCTCTATGGGAAAAGCACCCAGTGTCTGTCGCACTCTATCCGTTAGGTGCCAAAATTCCAGAAACGCCATCGCTATGCGAGATATGAATCCAACCCGGGTAAAGGCCAAATATAAAATGCCTTCAGATTTTCCGAAAAATCCCCTTCCCTTTATCAAAAACCCCGAAGGTAACATAGGAAAGAAGGTCCCTTCCCCAATCCGAGTATAAATATATGCCCGCATCGATATTTATGTATAGTTGTATGAAAAATGTCCGAGGTCAGCTTAAGCAAATACTAGCGCGGCCACGATAAATGCAACGAGGGCCCCCACGCCGTTGCCACTGCTGTGCCGCAGACCTTGGCTGACTTCGACGGTGGCGCCGGTTTGTACTTCCTGACGACCGACCGGGTCCGAGACGCCGTTCATCGAGTCGGCAGTGTCGATGGCGGGGCCCTCGTTGAAGAAGTCGACGAGAACGAAGGTTGGCTTAGTGCCCCATTCGGAGTTGCAGTTCTGAGCATGGAGCCCGAGCGCGCCCGTCGTCGACGTCGACGGGCTGTTGGTTGTCGCAATGTTGCTGACGTCTGGGATCAGGATCGACGCCGCCAGTTGGTTGTACGCAAAGTGGTTCATCAGCGGCAAGAGCCCCGCCGAGATGGCTCCCGAGGCTGAAGTCTGCGACGTAGGGCGATCGAGAGTGCAGTTGAACCCCGAGAGCGAGGTCACCTCGTACGCGGTCTCGAAGACGTAGTCGAACTCGTTCAAGAGGTGCGGGTATGAGCTATCGGCCGTGATGGAGGCGATGAAGGTCACGAGCCGTGTGTTTGCGCTGATCATCTCCTGCAAGGTCGGCCAGCCGGTACCCGAGGGAGTGTAGCCGTACTCATCGATGCCGGAGGCGGCGAAGACGGTGCCGAACTCTGAAGCCTCCTTGTTGTCTGAGTTGACAAGGAGTATCGTTACCACCTCGTTCGTATTGCTGTCCATCCAAGATTTTATCGTTGAAAGCCAATCCTGTAGTGTACCGGCGTCGAGGAGATCGCATGAAGTGTGGCAGAGCTCGATGGCGCCATCTTTGTCGTGCACCTGAGCCTGCAACAACCGCAGGCCAGCATCGAGGGCGACCGTCGCGTTGTAGTACTGGTTACCGGCTACCGAGTTGCCCGTGCTAGAGTCTCGGAGGAAGGACGAGTCGTGAGCGCCCATGTGTGTGATATTGTTATAAGAGCGGCTACATAGGTCGGGCGAGTTGTTGCAGGCCGTTCCCGAGGAAGAAGACGCCGTAGACGTGCTGACAGCAATCGAAGCGAATGTGCTCGACGCGGCTTGTGGGATCGAGTAAACCGTCGCCGTCAGAGCGGCGAAGGTGGTTAGGTATGTACATATTGAAGAAACCATGTTGACTGAAAAAATGGAAGTATAGGAGACAAACGACAGGTTATATTGTAGTAGGTATCTGCTGTCTTCTTCCTATTTATTTAGGATAGGAGAAAACTAAGGGTATATCTAGAGGCAAAGAAAATATAAAAGACTAGACAAAGCGACCGTAGGGCCCAGGCGAGAGGGATCATTTACCTTTTAAGTATACTTAAGAACCCAACCTAGCAAGTAAATACGAAAGAGATGAGCCTCTCTCGGGGCAGATCTATTACCATAAGCCTCTGCACTTCCGGGAGACGGCATAGCAGTGCATGGCATGACAGCTGGGCGGACATGGGTGTGTGAGAGACGGAGGGCCGCCAGGGCTGCCAAGGATCCAAGGGTCTCGATCTGCTCTCCCGTGGGGCCCGAGTGGTTGGTTGGTTCTTAAGTGGAGGCCATCGGCTGCTGAATTGACTGCGCCCCTCTGCAAACGTCGTCAGCTTCCACAAATCTACTGCGTATTCTAGTGACCATGAAACGAATGGAGGAGCGCAGCGAGTCAAACGCGTGCCGTCTCGTTAGGACTCTCTTTGTGGCTTCAAATGTGTTACGCGGCCACCGCTTATTATTGTCATTCCCTTTCCTTGTCGTCGTCGTCAACGTCTTCTTTTTTCCTTTTTTTATTATTATTATCTTTTTTTTGTTTACCGGCTAGTGGCCTGACTGACAGCATACGATTTCTAGGTGCCTGTTAGTGTAGAAAACACACGCCTTGTGAAAACTCTGCGGTGGTTGGGGACATGACTTCATAGGGCATTCCGCGTCTTGCTTTGTAAAGCAGAATCTTGGTGGCTGGCCAGTGTTAAATGTTGGAGGTGATGACAGCGTTTAACATGGCGATTTGTTATAATGGGAAAACAGGCTTTGTGGCGTTGGCTGAGGCCTATAAGGAAAACCTAGAAGAAAAAAAAGGAGGCAAGGCGACTGATTGCTGTCCAATACGAGCTCAGCTCCACCAAACAACCAAAGCTGATTGGACAAGAGAGACGGTCGTTTCGCCCTCCGCCTCAACGCCTTCCGGCGTGGTTGGCGTTACGCAGGTGCAAGCGAGTCCGCTAGTATCCTTATGCGTGCCTTGTACAAACCGCCGTGACTAGCCTTACGTAAGCTGTTGATTCACAAATGTTTTACATCCCACCAACCTAATAGCACTGCCGCCTTCAGGTGATACAAACCTGTTAGCGGCCGTCTTAGTGTATCAAATTGAAGTCCTCCCCTTCTTATTCCTATTTTTGGTAGCGGTCGTCATCTCTCGAGTAATTAGTAACCAGTCTGGATTTGCTAGCATGGCCAACCTCCTTTTCTCTCTCCACGGGAAAAATGTGATCTGCGCCGACAAATTCCAAAGGTTGGAAACCGATCTGATCTATCTCATTGAATGGAGAATAGAACCATGTTGTCATCGCGTCAATGCACATTTTCTGAAGCAAAAAGAAGAAGAATAGTAGCTACGTAGGTCCATGTCGATCTAGATTGGTGTTCCGTCCGAGCAAGTGCCTCTCCCGTCTTGATGGATAAACTTAACTTTAAGTTAATATCATTGCCCTACGTCACTAGAGTGCACCTACGTTTCATAAATGTCCATATGTATGGCCATTGACCCTTGGGGGTTACGAAAGCGGACCATCCTATCTACTACATACATAGGACCAAGGGAATGACTTTATCCCAACTCAAATATCAGAATTTCCCCCTTTTCGAGACATTCATTACCCTAAAAACGTTTCTACAAGATATGTAAATGTCTGCCAATCAAGTAACTGTTGGCCAGAAGGTTTAATAACAGTCCATGTTGATAACCATGGGTATCTTATATTGTTCATCAAGCTTTTTTGGTCCCCCACTTGCAGCTCGTCGGTCCTGACAATCTCAATCCAGCCAAGTTATGGATCGAAGGGCTGCCATCCAGATAAGTGTTAATGCTACTCGGGATCATCTGCATATGACTCCAAAGCAGCTTCCTCCTCCATCTCCTTGATCTTCTTCTGGCCCTCCGCCGTCGTCGCATCTATTATCTGTTCTTCCAAGCTCAGAATACCGGCCTAGAGTGATGCAGTTAGCAATACTTCGGACCCACATGTTTCATGAGGGTTATCTTACTTCGCTCAAGAGACCAACGACCTCCTCAGCATCAGATACTTTCATCTTGCCAAGCACTTCGTTGACCTTGTCCAAGCTGCTAGATTCCAACGCCTTTTTCATGTCCGGCTTGAAGCCATCGAAAATCTCCCGCCCTCTCTTCTCGTCTGCATCCTCGCTGTTCTCCAGCGGGATCCTGATCTTAATCTCTGTGCCAGGCTCGACGGCATGCAACTGGATCTGCTCCACATCCTCGCCAGATCCGCCCCCAGCCGCTCGTTGTGCATTGATCTCGCGTGCTCGGTTTTTGATTCTAAAGTAGGTGTCTTGGACATCCTTGTAGAAGACTTCTTGCGCTTGGTGACCCTTGGTTGTGATACGCTTGAAAAATAGGGCCGCTCCATCTTTGCCCAGGGAACGGCAATACTGAAGTAGCAGAGCTTGATGTACATATTGTCGGGCAAGGTCATCCTTATTCTCAAGCTGTGCATCGAAAGCCATAACCAGAATACCGTCCGTCTCCTTCTCGGCCAAAACATGTGGGTGTGTGGCAATGAAAGCATGGCTTTCTCGATATTCCGAAGCTTTGATGTTGGCGAATTTGCGACCGTCTGCAGAAGCTTCTAACTCATCATCGTTGTCTGCTGCCGACGTTGACGCAGCTTTCGATTCGTCTGGATTGGACGTGGAGAAACCTGGGTTCAGTAACTCGACTGTGCTTCCTTCTTTCTTTTCTTCAGAGGTAGATGGCCCGGATTTGGCGACATAGGAGCTGTCGAAGCCCGTGTGGATGCTCTCACTCGTGATCTTCCGGCTTTCTTCCTTCTCCAATTCTGCTAGCTTCTCTAGCAATTGCTTTTGTAGATCCTGTACCTGTTTAAGGTGGTCACCAATCTCATCCACCATGGCAGTGTAGCGGTCGTTGGGCTTCTTCTCGTCGAGAGTCTTGTTCACTTGGTCGAGCAATGTCGCCATCATCTTAGTGTACGAAGGCGGTTGCTCTACCTGAGCATGGACGCCCTCGGGGCGGGTAGGCGGCTTATCATCCTCTGGGTTACCAGCCGACTCCATCACAGCTTGGAAAGCGACCTCGCCGGGATTTCGAGTGGCTGCTTCGGCAGCATGGGACTTGAGGGCACTTAAAAGCCCGGATATGCGCTTCATCAAGCCATCATTGATCTGACGTTCATATTTCAGGGTTTCTATCTGGTGTCGCCGCTGCTGGCGCTCTGCGTGAATCTGATTCTGCTTTGCACGAATGAAGGAGCGCTTGTCGACATTAGGATGAACCTCGATGTCGGAGTCGTCGCTGAGCTCCAGATTATCCTGGATGGAAACTGTTAGCTAGCGAACAGATAGAGGAATTTGTAAAGCCACTCACCCATTTGCTGTAGTCTACCGGCATTTTTGTTATCTATATATTGTAATTGGATCTGTACCTAGTGAACATCAAGAGTAAAGCAGCTCTTACGACCCGGAAGCTCCAGCTTGTAGGTTAGGTATTTTGTTCTGGTGCATTCCAAGCAATTGTTGCGGGGCGTGTGCTTCAACTGCCCCGCGTACTGTCCCCATTAGGCCCGCCTATCGATAAGGTATCGCCTGTTTGTGGCACTACCTTATGTACCTAGGTACCTAGGTACCTGGGTACATGTTCCCCACAATCTGGCAACCAGGCAGCCAGGCAGCCGCTGCACGTGCCCATTTTGATGGCATAAATAGCTGACTTTCCTCCCACTCTCTCAGAAATTCTTTTTCCTTTCTTCTTCATACTTACCTTGATTAATCACGGGAAGCTCAAGAATCTCCTGTGGTAGGGTAGGAGGCCTGCATTGCACAGCGCGGAGTTGACTGCCCTGTATTATCCTTCGGGATCATACTGATCGCAATTTTTGCTCTCTTCAACCTTTTTTTCGTTATGAACATCACTTCGCGTGGTGCCATGAGGAAGAACTGTAGCTGGGCTCCATATGTCAACACCATAAATTGTAACCATGACCATTTCACTATTCTAGGTCCTTAGTAGTTAGTACGTGCGAAATGAAAGACAAGACAATTGTACACAAGTTCATCCCTGCTAATTCTCCGTCAAGTCGCGTCGGAGCCATCCACATTGCTTGTATTCATTCGACATGAGGCCATCGTGTCGGCGAAAATCCCCCGAACGGTCGCATGATAATCCTACTGGCAGCGCGTGTTTGCCGGCGCTTTCGATGAGCAGTTTGTATCAATTGCGTACGATGACGACCAAGTTCCTTCTCTTGACAGTTTAAACCTAGGAGAGGTCCAGTCCTACCCCATGAACTCGAGTACCTCTTCAGCTCCAGTCCCCAATCTCCAGTGTGGACTGACTGCACCTGTTGAGCTAGCTATCCAGCTGTACCTAGGTATCCATAGAGAGCAAACACCTGTGGCTCTACCCACAGCCAGCGAGCTTTTGCTAAGTACCTTCCAAGCGCCAATAACACATCGCTTGCCCTCCTGGGAAGTACCCGTTCTATCACCTGTGCCACGTCTACACGCGAAAGATACCACGATGCGGCCTTGCAACACGGGGAAGGAGACCTCCGCCCCAGAGCTTGCAGCAGTGGGTTTCACCCACGGGCCTGCCTGTGACGAAGTAGGTAGTATGACCCTAAAGAAGCAACGAGCAGTACGTTATCCACCTATTAATCCAGCTATCCTCGCAATTGCTTCATCGGTAGGATCGAGCCCACGGGCAGGCGCCAAGGGTAAGCTCTAGATTCAACTTCAAGATTTTTCGTCGCGAAAGCCATTCTTCTGGCTGATGGGCTCCCTTCAATCCAAAGATTTCAAGTGCGATCGTCTTACTATATCTTACGCCTTTCTGTCGTCCTTACTCGGTACCTACGTATTATAACTACATGTATAAACAGAGGCCGCCACGTACACCCGTGCGTTCAGTTAGAAATCCTGCTGGAACATAGACCTCGAATACAGTCTCGATTACATCCCCATAGCTACGAGGCCTTGCGCGTCATTCGATATACTATGTTTTGGACGCGGCAGAGTTCGGCTTCGAGTGATGGCTTCGGTGCCACAGGGGGTTAGGGGTTTGGACCTTTTATCACCGCACAGCTAGGATGATCCACGGTTTAAGGTATGTTCTCTAATTCTATATCTCTGTGGGAAGATAATAATAACAAAACACTCACGAATGCCTTTATAACCAAATCTATATGCACCGGCCCTGCCAGGTGAACAAGCATTCGATTCCTCGACGTCTCTCTCCTCCATTACCTAGGAATCCTCGAAAGCCTCGCAAATACACTAGCCAGCTAGGTAGTCGAGGCAGGCTCGGCCGGAGCATCTTCAAGATTTTCCGCACTCGTCTCTCTGTTCTTATTATCGCCGTCCTTCTCAATAGTAGACTAAAAACGACAAAAGGCCTCAAGTCAGTTAACATTCTCCAACAGCTTCTGCATCCCTTATCTCGCTCAAAAGGTAAGACTACTAGGGGCAGACATCATACAGGAGGCGTACCTGAAGCCTCCTCTTCGATGCGGACACTGTTGCCTCCGCCCTGGATGTTCATCGTCAGTTTAAGCTTGCTGGGTAAGCCGACTAGAACGGCCTGCCCGGGAAAGGTTACTTACGCCTCCTGAACTCGAGCCGGAAGGGTTACTTCCAGAGCTAGTGGTGTTGCTGCCCCCCGTGTTGTCTTTCGGCGCTGGGGTGGTGCCGGCGGCTACGGCGGCTGAGAGAATCAGAACCATCTTGTTTCTACCCGGTCCAAGGAGTCGAGCTTATGAATCTGAGTTGTAGCGGAAGTGAGGTAGGTCATGGGTATGTGGATGAGAATGGTTGGCGGTGTGGTTTGGCGATGGTATTCGGACGACAAGATAAAGGAGTGGCCGAATAGATCTTTATATTTGAGTCTCGTAGCCATCACCGACTAGGACTCTTTGGCGACGTCTTCGGTGTTCATTGAGCCACTCATTACCTGCTCCTTCGAGACGATTTCTAAGCCATCCAAAGACAGGCGTTATGCTCTACGCGAGAGAAAAAGAGAGGGGCTTACAACTGACTTCACCGCATCTCACCTTGCCAAAAATAAAGACTTAGATGACTCGGTGTTGTGAATGCGGTCAAAAATATGGCCAAGAGAATATCTTCCTCTTTGGGAAACCAGAGGTAGGAGTACGTAGAAGGGGCTCTACTAGAGCGGCGGGAAGCCATAGTCAAAGGATGTAAAGTCAAGAGTCGAGAACCAACGTATCGGCGTCCAACGAGATTCCATAGGCCCAACTTTGAAGCATTATGATGCTTAGTCTAAGTCCCTGGTAGAACTTTCTACTGGTTACCCCTAAAGACGCAACCCATGAGGCTGTCCGCTGTCCGCCGTATGAGATGCGTAGAGTTAGGTATGCTGTCCCCCCTTGGGAGTTACGAGACACGGACTATGCCCAATTAAGAATATGGAAGTACCAAAGTATATGGCATTCACGATGTAGGGCTGAAAGCTAGCACCTGTGTACCCCTGTATTTCCTATCTGGGGTAATAGATGTATTGATGTACACGCTAGAACAGCCCTACCAGAGTCAGCCCTCTTGGCGCTTGCTAGGCATATCTGACGACAACCCAGCTTCCTCTTGTACTACCCAGCCTCCTCCTGTGCTGCTTAGCTTCGATGAACTCCTATACGCCGTGTTAAAGAGAAAAAACGTGTTGTGATTCATTATATTAGCTGTACTCGGATCGCTAAGGTTAAAATTCCGGCGTCGACGCCTGAGAAAGCCTTGGGACTTATAGTCATACTTACAAGTGCTCCGAGGGATATCAACCCCTGATCTTAGTCCCGACAGAATCATGTCCTTTACATTCATAATTCCTTCCTCTTATTCATTTTTGGGCATGTAGATTCCTACGAGGCATTAAGTGAAAGCTAACAGACATTTTGTTACGCTCTTGGCTGGGTCTTTTTCCCGTGGACTTTATCCCAAGTGATAACTCTAAAACAATATTCAATGACTTAAGAAGGGAAAAGATGGATACAGTGGTTTCTAGATGAATGCGGTGAAAATTCGAACTATTGCATTCATGATATGGATGAGTAAGAAACAAAGGGCCCGGCTTATGAGGTGTTTAGTCCTGGGTGTTTTCAAGGGATGAGGGGGTATAAATGAGAAATAATTCTGATCTATAAATCTAAGTATAAGATCAATGACACTGCCGCTGCAGTTTTATATTGCCCTATACCCCGTTGGTATCACGCGAGTTCTTATGATGGTACATATTGCTACGTGCTGATTGGTGAAGGCTAGGGGTATAGGCGTACGAAACTTCCCGCAATAGAGAGTGACTTGTATTACAATGACCTGAAACACATAAATTTTAGTCGTAGTGTTCTTCTAGTAAACCCAGATACTTCTGTTGGATGAAAAGGGGTTGAATACATCTGCGTGGCTACAATTACGATATCAACTATTAAAGCTAAAAGGCGATCAACCGTCCTAGCTGATCGAGATTTATATCTCACCACTAACCGGCTAGGAGGGTGTCGGCCACCCTAGAGCTGGAAGTGGGAGACTAGTATTGAGGTAAAAGAGAGAGGCAGTGTGATAGGGCACCCATATATTGAGATACAGTCTGAAACTTGACCTTCTAGTCCTTCTTTAGGGCGATGTTACCCCTATTATATACACCTATACACGTGATATCGGATATAGCTACTGTATCCCATAAAACCCAGACAAATATCTATTCTATGGTTATATGAAGTTGAAAGATCCTTGGTGATGTTTTAGGGGACGAGTACATAAGTAAGCCCCATTTCTGCCGTGAAGTGATGGCGAGAATGCTGTCTAAAGGTGATAATTGAGTCCCTATTTACTTGGAGTAGCCGGGAACTGATATTTGAAATACGTACTCTAGTTCGAGACCCCTATTTATGAGATGAGAGGACGGACAATGACCGAAGGTTTGAGGTATACTAATAACTTTACCAAGTTTATCGCAATTACCTATTATGTTCTAATTAAATTGTCTAAATAGCTTCTTAGATTACCGTCAGCTTATTCATTACTTATGCAGAATATGTCCTGAACATCAGCATAGGTATTCAGAAAATAAAGCCCGCATACAGTAAGACTGCCTAATACCATCATAAAATGAAGAGCGTCTGAGTTCTAAAGGTTGAAGGTATTTTCTCACTTTCTCTGGAAGTGAAGCGCATGTCATTCGTCCAATTTATGCCAGGCCTCGTAGATTTTATCTCTTATCATCTCGTGGCCCATAGATCTAGCGTGAAAGGTCTTGCCATAGTATGTTGGTACGTACCACATAGAGTTAGGGGCTATTATGTTACTGCGAGCAAATTGCAGGTTCGGGTCACGTTGCTTTGCCATCGCCATATAGCACAGCGCCAATTCACCCCAGTCCCCAGAGCTCCGGGCGTTATCATAGCACGATGTTGGGTCCACTAAAACAGATGATGGAGATAGAGTCTCAGTGTCCGCATCTTGATTTGGTAACGTGGTATTCCTTGCGTTATCCTGGCCGCCAACGAGGAAGAACCACGTGTCTGAGCGACTGTAATCAGGCTCGGTCACATTCTCTTCGCAGAAGCGATGGCCATCAAACGCCTTGTCATAGTCGACGAAGAGAACTTTGTCCCTCGTAAAACGCGAGTTCACATTCCCGATAGTCTTCCGGATCTTGGCGTTGACTGCAAGCACGAGCGCATTCATATTGAGCCTCAGTGCCTTCGTTAACTTCGGACCGTTCCACCAAACACCAAGACTCATCTCATCGCACCCGTCCGTAACCTCGTTGAAGAACCTCACATAGCCCGTGACGGTGATAAAAAACCAAGGCTTCTCCTCCCAGCAGACCTTGTCGAGGAGCTCCATGATGATTATCTGTAGTCGGGTTTCGAAACCGTCACCCTCGATCTGAACACGCGAATTCTCAAGGGCCGCCTCACATGTCCCGGAGTAGAAGTTGTAGAATCGGAAAACACAGGCATTGATGACGTCGAAGAAGCCAAGGTCATTTCCGCCGATAGAGAGCAGGGCGAAGTCAGCCGGAAGGGAAGCGTCGAAACTATCGATCTGGCTCGAGTCGCCACCGGAAAGGACATCTTGGGTCCGCGCACCTGTGCATGACAGGAACTGGAAGGCTGTTGTATTTGGACCCCCTTGACTTGCAGATAGGTCGGATGCAATCAGCCGTGAGTGGGCGTGCAAGCCACGTCGGCAATCATCCTCTCGGCCATCGACACCAGTACCGATGCCGGCACTATAAGAGTCTCCCAAAGCGACGAAACCATTATGCGCAGTCGAGTTAGTACCACGCGAATGAGACAAGATAGATATAGATGATCGAAACCTTGTAGAGGATCTCGTGTCGCCGTCTCCTAAGACATGTTGGTCTTCGGACAGGAACGCCCGGCTGGCGACGAGACTAAAGCAGGTTATAAAGGTGAGGAAAGCATGGATATACATGGCGAAGCTAAGCGTGATGAAGGGATCTAGTGAAGATGCATCGTTTGAGTAAGCTTACGGTAGACGAAAGGGGGTACCCGGGATCTATCTAGAAGAGCTGGCAAAAGTGGAAGGATCCAAGTAGGTCACAAGGCAGCAATATAATCAAGCTTCAACCAATGGTGTAAGCACATGGATCAGCACTAGGATAGGAGTCTTAATCCATGCCCATTGGTCCGTGATTGATAGGATCAGCAGCTAGGGCTTAGTTGGAGGAGAGTGCTGTAACGGATAGTACTATATCTGTTTTTATTTATTATTTATAATCAATTTAATAAAGTACCTATATATTAAAAATAACAGTACTATCGGGGTTATAATACTATTCCCCAACTAAGCCCTGGCTGTTAGTCCTTGGGTAGTCAGCCAATGCTTGCAGCGTCCGTATCGCAATGATTATTATTATCAGACCTGTCGCCGCGACATTATCATACAAGGTTAACAGACCCCAAATACTCAGCTGAGACATAGAAAGCACATGAAACATACCTATTGTCGTGATACCGGCGCACGCAGCTCCTAGCCAGCCAAGAGTCATGGCTGAAGCTCCAAGCTGAGCCTCTGCTATGTCATAGGTGAGTAGTCTTAGCAGTGTCGATGTTCCGGCAGCTCCGATATGCTGCCAGAAAGCAGATACAAAACCAAGCGCAGATGCCGCCGTCATTAATGCCGCAGCTAGTAGCGAGACAGGCCGCGACGGGAATGGCTTGATCTCTCGACTTTTGTCTTCGCTGTCTGAATACTCATGCCACCCTGGAAATGAACTTAAGAGTAAAAGAGAAATAAGGGTAAATATGATGGCTATGATACTATGAGAATGATTAGCATTGTAGGCCAGTCAGCTAAATATAGATAAGGGTCAAGACAGTGAGGTCAAAAATGTGTTATACGAACATCAGCGCATAAAATACCACGCCCCAGCGAAAATTCTCAGCAAGTCTCAGGAGATTCAAGGGATCCCCATTCCCAACCTCTCTTAAGATCAGTGCCAGTTCTTCTGCATTGTTGTTACAAACCCATATACCAGAGTTGAGAGCCATGCAAATGGACACATAACTCACACGAATCTGCTGGATTATCTTCTCACTTCTGGATAGTTGCTCTGAAAGCTCTTGAGTGACATTCAAATTCAGCAATAGTGGATCATGAGTCGTGTTTGCGGCTGGGCTCTTATATGATAACGAGACTAGAAGGACATTCTCGAGGCCATTAGAAGAGGTGCACGAGACGAGCAATAATGCTAAAGAAAAGGTTAGCTTGCTTTGGCCGGTGAACATGTAGTCAACGGAGGCTCAACTGACACCAGAAGATTATCACACAGATGTTAATCAACATGAGGACGTGGCTATATTGTAAATACGGCATACGGTCAAGCATTGGAAACAGACTTGAAGTGACGCTTCTAATCATGCAAGTGAGAGATAAGTTAGAGAAGTTAATTGTTTATTATATAGGTTCCGTTCCTCTGGGACCCGTAGATGGACCTTTCAGAGCTTCCCCTATGTTGAGATCAGGTCGACCTGAGCTTCAGCTTCACATCAGGGCAATGGTGACGTGGGTGCTAAGACACGTCAGCAGCCATGCAAATAAAATTGGATCGCCGACCTACTACCCCATCATCTTTGCCATTATCTCATTGGTAAATCCGTAAGATATACATGCAATACAACTACTTTGATGAAAACATGCATTGTTGGGAAGGTTTCACAGGCAGAGCCGGTTCAAACCTTTACCTGGCAGTCGATAGGTAAAGTCCAATGGTCCTTCGGTAGGTACAGTATTCCAAGGAATTAATTAAGTCTCGAGTAATTAATTTAAGTATATAAATATATAAACTTGTAAATATAAAGTTAAGATTTTTAAGTAGTTATTTAAAAATAACATTATATTTATTTTTATTTTTAATAACCTTTTTTTAATTAAAGTATTTCCCTTTTTTATTATAAAAACCTTTTTTAAAAAAATTTTTTTATATAAGTTTTTATTTTTATTTTTAAATGAAATTAATACTTTTTAAAATAAAGATATTTTAATTTTTATATTAAATTAATAAATTTTATAAGCTTAGTAGTGTTTTTTAAAAGCAAGGCTTTAGTATTATTACTTAATGTTTAATTATCGCGAGATAAAAGTGTCACAGGGCTAGCCACGGGGTGGCTAGCTTATATGACAGGATTGGAGCCTTGGATTTCACTTTCATAGGTGAAATCGCTGACCTTTTAAAGTTATTAGCGCAACGGCTTACAAGGCACCGTTGTGACAAAAAGGAAAAAAGAAAAAAGACATTAAAATTACATAAATAAATCCTACTTTTGTCCCTTTTATCCATCGTAAGTTATAACAAATATGTGGGATTACTTATAATAACCGTTATAATAACAACCTTGTAATAATTATAGCCTTAATAACACAGGATAAGTAGGTCTCGTGACTATAAAGAAAAAGTACGTTTTTTATTAATATAATTAAATAACTTATAAAAAGTATAAAAATATAAAACTATTTATAATTTATATAATATTAGTATTTTAATTTTTAATTTTTAATAACTTTTTATAATATTTTAAAATATATTTAAATTAATAATATTATTAATTAATTTATAAACCTTATTTTAATATTAATATATAAAGTATTTTTATTATAAAATAAATTATATTTTTATAAATAATATAAAATTAAATATAAATATTTATAAATAAAATAGTTTTTATAAATTAAAAATAATATTTATCACGGCTTAATAATAAAATAATAAGTAATATACCTCGTTATTATATTTATTATAAAATAATAAAGTTAAAAGATAATAAACTTAATAAACTTATATATATTTAAACTATGTAAATAATTTTAATAACTATTTTAAAAAAAGTTTTCCTTTTAATTTTTTAATATACTAAGAAATTAAGCATTATTTTAAACTTTTTTATATTATTATAATAATAATATTAATAAAAAAGAGGTTTAAAAAGTAATAATTAAATAAAAACAATATAATATATATATTTATATAATTAATAATTTTAATTTTAAAAGGTTTTTGTTGCGAACCGACAAGGGTTAGAAAGGTAAAAGATCATGTAAACGTAGGTCACGTGACTTGTAATAACATTCTTTGTTGTTTTTATAGAGAATAAAAGAGAATAAGTGTGTTCTCTGTTATTCTTATAAAGAATTATAGATAATAAGGGAGAATGAGGAGTATTACTTTAAGAGGAAATTAAGTATAAAAAGGATAAAATTTCTCATGTATTTAGTCATTTATTTTTAGTTCTTTAACTATTAATTTAAGACTATAGTTACTTTTAATATTATAATGAGAGTACCTTGAAACCTCTTTAACGAATATAACATTATGAATTACTTAAATTAATTTTAACCCATTATTACTTTTAAATCAAGAAAACCTAATATGTACTTATTTATAAAGTCAATTAACTAGGAACATATAAGGAGGTTCGTTACATTTTGATAGCTCTTTGATTAGTGCTTAATATTGGTTTAAAAGGAGGGATTTTCGGTCGAACCGTCTTAAGACAAGCATGCCCCTTAAAACTAAAGGGTAACAAGAAAAGAAACAAGTAAGAAAATAATAATTAATAAGCTTTTAAACGAAAACTTTAGATTTTTTTACGGTATAATAAAAAGGTTTAAAAGAACTAATATAAAAGTTAATTATAGTTATAATTAAAGAAGAGTTATAAGAGAATACCTTGGAAGCTTAATAAGAAGAATCATTTAAAGAAGAAGAAGAAAAGGAGGAAGAAACACCTAAAAAAAAAAAAATAGGTAAAATAAACTTTACTTTTTAAAGATAAGTAATTAAAACCACTTTTAAATAATAGCGATCTTAATAACTTAAACGACGAAAATAATATAACAACCCTCGATATAAAGAGTTTTAAACTAATTACATTTAGTAGATATAATGGGTTAAGCGATTTAGAAGGATTTTTAATTTAGGCTGGAACCTACTTATGGTTTTATTATGGAATGATTACTACTAAAAAATAGAGGGTTTTCACGATATTTTAGCTCCTCGTTGGAACTGCCTTAACCTGGTTTTAACTAGTGTTAAAAAATCATTTAGAAAACGGATTAAACACTTAAAAAGATATAAAGAAAGTCTTTAAGAATTATAAAGAATTTGAAAAACAACTTAGGTTTATATTTGGTAATTTAATCTTTAAGTAATAAACCGAAGCTTAATTTTATAAATTATAACAAGATAAAAAGGCTTTAAATTACGCTATTAAGTTCAAGAAACTCGTAAGTTAGTTATAATTATTTATTAAGAGCTTATATTACTTGTTTTACTAAGGATTAAAAAACTATATAAAAAATAAGTTATATAAAATAAATCTATATAAAGAAAGAAACCCAGGAAAGTTTAATAATTACGTTATAATGGTAATTACCATTAATAACGAAAACTTTAAACGGTACTTTGAAAAGAAAAAGACGGTATAATAAAGGAATGACGATTAGCTGAAAAGAGGAAATCATAAAAGTGGTACCGGAACTAAGAAAGGCACTAGAACCAAGTTAAACCTTATTAAAATTAACGTTACTTAAAAGGAGCAAAAGAAACGAGATAAGTCAACTATTAAGTGTTTTAATTATAGAAAAAAAGAATATTATAAGAATAAGTGCTAAAATTCTAAGAAACAAGAACTAAGAATAAGAGAGATTTTTTAACTCGAGAAAAGAACTTTTAAAGTAAGAGTTTATTTCGAAAATAATAAAGAAGTAAATTAAGTGTTTATTATTATTATTATTAAAGTAGAGAAAAACGAGGAAGCCCTTATAAAAGAAATTTATAGATATTATTAAGTTAATTATAAAGACTATTTAAAAGATGACTATTTATACTTAGGATATTTTATACTAAAATAAGCTAAATAAGGATATAACGAAAACGAACTATTATATGAGTATAATAACTATAAACTAGGATACGACTTAAAAATTGAGTTAAACCATAATAAGCTACATTAAAGTCATTATAACGACGACAAGTATAAAACTTACTAAGGAAAAAGTTAGTATAATAGCTTAAATTAAAGGTTTTATATAAATGATAATTATAATGTTTATTAAAGCTTAAGGGAACATGTATTGTTACATTAGAGCTTTTGTATTAATAACGCCTATTAAATATATAAAAGTTTTAAGGATAAAGCCGGTTAATATCCTTAAAAACCAGAAAATGATGACACGGAAGAAAATGAGTGCATTTGTGACAACGTCTCACGATGGCTACATTATTTTAGAGTATGTTATTTTTACTTAAGTTCCGAAAGAAGTAACGAAGTAATTGTTAAAGATTGCATATGTTACACCTTAATATTATGCGACGTATATGACTTGCTTAGAGCGGGTTTCGAAGAAGACGAAGTTAAGGACGAGTTATAAGAATTATAAAAAGGATTATATCTTTTATAATGGCTTGAAAAACGAGTTAAGTATGACACTAGTTTATTCGGCTTAATAGGAAAGTACTTAATAGAATAACAAGTAAAAATACGTGTAATTAAACTAAGCTGTAAACGAATCGTTAAGGCATACTTTAAAAAAAGGGGAAAGTTTCTAGAAATTAATATAAACTTATAAGGAAACATCGAATTACTCCTAATAAACGAACTTAAGGATTATACACTTTATTTAAAGATAATTTAAAACCTTAAGAAATTTTAAGTTAATAAAAAAATAAATTTAGGTTATAAAAGGGCCCTTGAAAAAGAATTGAAGTTTTAATATACAAAGTTCTATATAAAGAATAAACCTTTTACCCTTTACTACGTAAAAGATAGTTAAAAAAATTGTTTAAATAATGATTATTAGAAACACGCTCTCATGAAAACCCAAGAATGGAAGGACATTCGGGTTATAATAACTTAAAAAAACCTAAAAGAGAAAAGGCGTAGAAAACCAAAAAACGGCAAAAGCTCTCGCTAGTAAGGCAGCGAGAAGCCATGAATAGTAAGTCTTTATATAAAGTCTAGTCAGGACTTAATAATATTATTATAACTAGAGTTAAGTATAAAGGAAGGGAGTATAAAGCCTTTATAGACTTAAGAGCAAATAAAAGCTATATCTCAATTAAGATAACTTAAAAAGACAAAATATTATAGATATATAAATAAAGTTTATATTAACTATAGAACTTCGAAGGATATATGTTTAGTTACGAGAATAATAGAGTGTTAAAAGAGATAATCCCTTTTTTGGTAACTATTTAAAAACATTCCAAATAAGTCATTTTTAATATTATATATATTAGGTCATGATATGATTCTAGAAATGAATTAATTTAAAAGAAGTAATTTACGAATAAATTTCGAGATAGACATGTTTTATTAAAATTAAAGATAAGAGGAGTTAATTATTACGGGTTACGAGATAAGTATCGTAAGTAACTCTAGAGAAACGGATGTAAAAACGAAACATATCGCTTATATAATTCGAATAATCAAGCTTGAAGATTTAACAAAGAGAGTATTACGCGAGTACCTTTGTTTTTATAAATTGTGTTAGTAGGTACGTACGTAAAAGCAAATAACAAATGGCGATATGAAAGATAGGGGTGAGACTGGTGTAATATTGATGTCTAAAGAGGGAAAAGTCTACCTGAGTTATGCTGCCGAAGGCAGCCTATTTATATTTTAAGGAATGTACTAGTTTCCGTGCGGGGACACCCTTTGGTTGTCATCCAACCATCAAATTGTTTAGAGATAGGACAAAAGAAGAATTACTAGAATATAGCTAGTGAGATCACTAAATTTACTTTAAAGAAGGAAAATAGTTAAAACTATTTTTAGTGTATTTTATGAATTAGGAAAAATAAAGAGTACTATAAAAAGGAATTTAAAAGGAATTTGATAAAGGATATATTCAAGAATTAGAGTTCTTGTTAAAATACCCGGTAATTATAATACTTAAAATTAATAAAAACGGGAAGTAACATGTTAATAAAGAAGGAAACTTAATGTAGCGATAAGTAATTAACTATCGACATTTTAATGAAATAACCAAGAAAAACGGATACTTGTTACCATTAATAAAACTTATAAAAGGATAAATTAGTAAGGCTTAAATCTTTATAATATTAAATCTTCGTGATGGATATTATATAATTAAAATAGCTAAAAGATATAAATAGTATACTATATTCCGAACGATATATAGATATTATAAGTATAAAATTATGCCGTTTAGATTTATTAACGCACTTACTACATTTTAATATATAATTATAACGATTTTTTGTAAATTTCTAGATAAATTTGTATTTATTTATTTAAACGATATATTAATTTATTTAGAAAGTGAGAAGGAACATAAAAAACATATAAAACAAGTGTTAAAAACCCTGGAAAAAGTAAATCTACTTGTTTATTTAATTAAAAGTGAATAATATATTAAAAAACTAGACTATTTAGGATTTATAATAAGTCTAGGAGAAATCCGTATTTAAAAAGGGAAAATAATAATAGTTAAGAATTAACTAAAACTTAAGAATGTTATAAACGTACGCGTATTTCTTGGCTTTATTAATTACGTTAAATAACTTATTAAGGATTTCGGGCGTATTACTAAATTATTAACGGAACTAATTACTTTAGCGAAAACAAGAGAGGCTTTTTATTTCACTAAAAAAGCTAAATAGGTTTTTTAGTAGTTAAAGGAAGTTATAACTAGTGAGGTTATTATGACGAACCTTCTTATGTGTTCTTAGTCAGCTGACTTCACAGGTGAGTACGTACTAGGTTTTCTTAATTTGAAGGTAATAGTGGGTTAAAATTAGTTTAATTAATTCACTATGTTATGTTCGTTAAAGAGGTTTTAAAGTACTCTCACTATAGTATTAAAGAGTAATTATAGTTTTAAATTAATAATTAAAGAACTAAAAATGAATAACTAGATACGTAGGAAATTCTAATTTACTTATATTTTATTCTTTATAAGGGGTTATACCCACACTCTCTCTAATTCTTAAGAGAATAACTAAGAATTTTGGCATTCTCCTAGATTTTTAAGAGAATAACTAAGAATCTTGGTATTCTCCTTTCTAGAATTATGTAACCTTAAATCACATAGCCACCTTTAATTTCTTTTACCCTTGTTAAGTCGTAACACTATATTTCCCCTTTAAATAGTTTTATTTTTAAAACTTCTTTTTCTTAGTATCATTTCATTTTAATTATGTTATCTCATTATATTATTAAGAATATACGAATAAATTCAAAAAAAAAATTCTTTCAAATATCAATACGAACTAGTCGCCGCTATCGATTAATTTAGATATATAGTTATACCTTGTATTTATTGTTTTGAAAAGGGCTTATTATATAAGATGTTAAAGGATTAAAAAAAATGTTAAAATTACAGCGAAACCGGTGTTACCTCTTATAACGGTAACTATATTTCTTTAAAATCCCTTTAAAACATTTAAAAGGAAAAACTTAAAATAAATCGAGAAAAACGAGTAGCTATTTAGTAACTTTAAGAACTATTAAGTAAAATTACGTAGTTAAATCGTTAATTCGAATGGTTATATAAGCGTGAGGTTTAATTTATTTAACGTGAACTTTAAAACCTAAATAAATTAAAAGATTAAGAACATATTAAGGCGGAGTAAAAACGCCTTAATAAAGAATAGCAACGCTTGGAGGAATTGCTGCGTTAATTTAAATCTAAATAAGACGTGCTTGCTTTAGAGGTTTTCCCCTTTTTCGACTAGTCTTAACTAGATCACGACCCGGGTTCTTAGATCCCCCTAAGCGATTTAGGTTTTAGCGGTAAAAGTTCTTAAGTTTATTTGTTAAATTCTTTAAATGCTTAAGTGGTTCTTAAGTGTTTTCCTTAAGTGGGTAACCTTCTTATTTAACAAAATATTACAATTAATTTTTAACTCGTCTTAAATTTAATATCTTTTTTACTTCGTACTTATTAGGGTTTTTTTTTTAAATTTTAGTTGGTTTTTTGATATAGCGTTATTTAGTGTTAATTCTAGGAGTAAAACATAAAATACAAGATATATTTTAGATCTTTTTAGTAGTACTAGCTTATAATTGATTTTTAAAATAACTTTTTTAATCTTATACGGCCTTAATTTCTTGAATTTAAGTTTTTTATTAAGTCGTTTTATTTTAATTTAAGGTGTTTTTAATATTACGTTTTGTTATTATCAAAGCAAATAAACTATGTTTCCTTTTTTAAGAATTGGTTCCTTAGTTTTTTTATTATTATAATACTTTATCATTTTATCTTGAATGAATTATAATTCTTTTTATAGCCGTTATTATACTACTTAACCCTTTTTAGATAGTACTTCTACTCTCGGGGCTTTTGTTTTAACTCTTGGTGTTTTTATAAGTTTGATCGGTTGTCTTTAGACTTCCGCTTTTTACCCGTATACTGCCTCGTGTGGTAATATCTTTATGTTTTCGTTAATCGAAGTATTATATACTATTTAAACTATTAATAATAACTTTATTTAGTTGTTTATTTCCTAGTTAACATAACTTTGTAAATATTGTTTTATTATCTAGTTTAGTCTCTTTATTTATTTATCGGTTTAAAGATAATACACTATAAATAATTTTTGCTTAATTCCTATTTGTTTTATTAAACTGGTCTAAAATTTTAATGTGAATAACTTGTTTCTATTTAAAATAACGCGTTTTAATAACCTATGTTTATTAACGTACTCTCTTAGAAAACTGAAAACTAATTGTTTTGTTATGCTCAATTTGTTAAATAGTAAGAAGTAGGCGTATTTCGTGAGTTTATTAATAATTACTTATATACTGTTATAAGGTACTTTTGTAATAAGATCTTTTGACTTTAGGAGTTTCACTACGAAATTCTATGTAATTATATGCCACGCTTTATTAGGTATTTAGGTTAGTTATAGTAATCCGTATGGTTTATGTCGTAATACTTTAGCCTTATTATAAATGTTGTAATTCTTTATAATTCTTTTAACTATTTATCGTATTCCTGGAAAGTCGAATTCTTTTTAAAATTGTTTTATTGTTTTGAAAATCCCTTAGTAGCCGTGTAAAGGATATTTATGAAATTCTTTAACGAATTTGTTTTATACTTATTTTAGTATATATATCTTTTCCTTATATAAAAAAAGTTCGTCGCTAGATCCTTGTTAAGACTATAATTGTTTTTCCTTTTAATTGTAATTTTCCTTAAAACGTTATTTTTAGTTTCTTATGTTAATTCGTATATAAGTTAATATAATTAATTCGTTATTTTGTTATTTAAACATTTAAATATCTTTTTTATTGATTTTTAATTTATAATCTTTTTTTCTACTAAGAAGATCTACTTAGATATTTTTTTTTTCTTTAATGTATTAGATTTTAAAATTGAACTTAAACAGGAAAATTATTTAACGCTCGTGTTTCTAATTAAGCGTTTATATTATTATGAATCGTGTAAGGTTCTTATGGTTTAAATAAATGTCGATAGGTTCCTTGGTTCTGCTAAGCTATGGTTCTCATTTCTTTAGTGCTTTAATGACTATTAACAGTTCTTTATTATAAATTTAATAGTTTAATTTAACACTATATAGTGCTTTAAATAGGTACACGACTAGGTACTATTTCCCATTGTCTTTTAATTGTTTTAAGACTGCTTTAATAGCGAAATCTAAGGCGTTTATCCTTAGTTATTTCTTTTTATTTTCGTTTAGAAGTTTATATATAACCTTACTAGTTATAACTTCCTTTAACTATTAAAAAGCCTGCCTAGCTTCTTTAATAAAATGAAAAGCCTTTCTTGTTTTCGTTAAGGTAGTTAATTCTGTTAATAGTTTAGCGATACGCCCAAAATCTTTAATAAATTATTTAACATAGTTAACAAAGCCAAGAAATACGTATATGTTTATAACACTCTTAGGTTTTAATTAATTCTTGATTATTATTATTTTTCCTTTTTAAATGCGGATTTCTCCTGGATTTATTATAAACTTTAAATAGTTTAGTTTTTTGATATGTTATTTACTTTTAATCGAATAAATAAGTAAGTTCGCCTTTTCCAAGGCTTTTAATACTTGCTCTATATATTTTTTATACTTCTTCTCGTTTTTTAAGTAAATTAATATATTGTCTAGGTAAACGAATATAAATTTATCCAGAAACTTATAAAGAATTGTTATGATTATATGTTAAAATGTAACGGGTGCGTTAATAAGTCTAAATAGTATAACCTTGTACTTATAATGTTTATATATTATTTAAAAGGCTATATATTGTTCGTGTCTTTTAATTATTTTAATTATATAATATTTATCGCGAAGGTTTAATATTATAAAGATTTAGGCTTTACTAATTTGTCCTTTTATAAGTTTTATTAGTGGTAATAAATACCCGTTTTTTTTGGTTATTTTATTAAGGTGTTAATAGTTGATCACTTGTCGTTATACTAGGTTTCCTTCTTTATTAATATGTTGTTTCCCGTTTTTATCGATTTTAGGTACCATGATTACTAGGTATCTTAACAAGGATTTTGACTTTTAAATATATTCTTTATTAAGATTCTTTTAAATTCCTTTTTATAGTGCTTTTTGTTTTTCTTGATTTATAAAATACACTGGGAATAATTTTGGTTATTTTCCTTTTTTAAAGTGGATTTGGTAATTCCATTAGTTATATTCTAGTAATTCTTCTTTTATTCTATTTTTAAATAATTTGTGGAAACGAAGGTACTTGCGCGGTACTTTCTTCGTTAGATTTTTAGGCTTGGTTACTCGAATTATATAAGTAATATGTTTCGTTTTTATATTCGTTTTTTTAAAGTTACTTGTAATACTTATTTTATAACTTATAATGATTAACTTCTCTTATTTCTAATCTTAATAAAGCGTGTTTATCTCGAAATTTATTTATAAATTACTTTTTTTAAGTTAATTTATTTTTAATATTATATCGTGATTTAATATATATGTAATATTAAAAATGACTTATTCGGGGTGTTTTTAAATGGTTATCGAGAGAGGGATTATCTCTTTTAACACTTTACCATTCTCGTAATTAGATATATATCCTTCGAAGTTCCGTAGTTAATATAAACTTTATTTATATATTTATAGTATCTTGTCTTTCTAGGTTATCTTAATTAAGATATAGCTTTTATTTACTCTTAAGTTTATAAGGGCTTTATACTTTCTTTTATTGTACTTAACTCTAGTTTTAATAGTATTATCGAGTCTTGACTGGACTTTATATAAGGACTTGTTATTTATGGCTTCTCGTTGCCTTACTAGCGAGAGCCTTTGCCGTTTTTTGGTTTTCTATGTCTTTTTTTTTTGGGTTTTTTCGAGTTGTTATAACCTGGATATCCTTTTATTTTTAGGTTTTTATAAAAACGTGTTTCTAGCAATTATTACTTAGATAATCTTTTTAATTACCCTTTACATAGTAAAGAGTGAGAGGTTTATCTTTTATGTAAAACCTTATACATTAAAACTTTAATTCTTTTTCGAGAACCTTTTTATAACCTAAGTTTATTTTATTAACTTGGAATTTCTTGAAATTCTAGATTATCTTTAAATAAAAAAAATAATTTTTAAGTTTACTTATTAAAGGTATCTCGATGTTTCTTCTTAAGTTTATATTAATCTTTAAAAACTTTCCTTTTTTTTTAAGGTATGTTTTAATAATTTATTTATAGCCCTATTTAGTTGCACATGTTTTTGCTTATTACTTTATTAAGTGTTTTCTTATAAAGCCGAATAAATTAATGTCGTATTTAATTCGTTCTTCGAGCTATTATGAAAAATATAGTTCCTTTTATAATTCTTATAATTCTTCTTTAATCTTGTCTTTTTCGAAACCTGTTTCAAGTAAGTCATGTACGTCGTATAGTATTAAAATATAACATATATAACCTTTAGCGATTATTTCGTTGCTTCTTTTGGAACCGGGGTAAAGATAACATGCTCGAGAAAAATGTGACTATCGTGAGATATTATCGTAAATACATTCATTTTTTTTCATGTCATTACTTTCTAGTTTTTAAGGATAATAACTGGTTCTATTTTTAGAACTTCTATATACTTAATAAGCGTTATTAATACAAAAGCTTTAATGTAACGATATATATTCCTTTAAGCTCTAGTAAATATTGCAATTATTATTTATATAAAACCTTCCGTTTAAGTTATTATATTAGCTTCTTTTTTAATAGGTTTTATATTTATCGTTATTACAGTGACTTTAATATAGATCATTATGGTTTAACTTAATTCTTAAGTTATATTCTAACTTATAATTATCATATTTATATGGTAATTTGCCTTTATTATATCCTTATTTGGCTTATTTTAATGTAAAATATCCTAAATATAAATGGTTATTCTTTAAATAGTCTTTATAATTAACTTAATAAGATCTATAAATTCTTTTTATAAGGGCCTCCTCGTTTTTTTTTGCTTTAATAATGCCGATAATAAACACTTAATTTATTTCTTTGTTGTTTTTAAATTAAACCCTTATTTTAGCGGCTCTTTTCTCGGGTTAAGAAATCCCTTTTATTCTTGGTTCTTGTTTTTTAAGACTTCGGCACTCGTTTTTATAATGTCCTTTCTTTTTATAGTTAAAACACTTAATAGTTGATTTATTTCGTTTTTTTGTTTCTTTTAAATAACGTTGATTTTAATGGGGTTTAACTTGGTTTTAGTGCCTTTCCTGGTTCCGGCACCGCTTTTGTGATTTCCTCCCTTTAGTTAATCGCCATTCCTTCGTTATACCGTTTTTTTCTTTTCAAGGTACCGTTCGAAATTCTTGTTATTAATGGTAATTACCATTATAACGTAGTTATTAAACTTTTTTAAGTTCCTTTTTTTATATAGGTTTATTTTATATAACTTATTTTTTATATAGTTCTTTAATTTTTAATAAAATAAGTAATATAAGTTTTTAATAAATAGTTATAATTAACTTGCGAGTTTCTTAAACTTAATAATGTAATTTAAAGCCTTTTTATCTTGTTATAGTTTATAAAGTTGAGTTTCGGCTTATTACTTAAGAATTAAATTACTAAATATAAACCTAAGTTGTTTTTTAAACTCCTTATAATTCTTAAAGACTTTTTTCGTGTCTTCTTAGGTGTTTAATTCGTTTTCTAGATAATTTTTTAACATTAGTTAAAACTAGGTTAAGGCGGTTTTAACGAAGAGCTGGGATACTATGAGAACCTTTTATTCTTTAGTGGTAATCGTTCCATAATAAAACCGTAAATAAGTTTCGGCTTAAATTAAAAATCCTTTTAGATCGCTTAACCCATTATATTTACTAGGTGTAATTAGTTTAAAACCCTTTATATTAAGAGTTATTATATTGTTTTCGTCGTTTAAGTTATTAAGGTCGCTATCGTTTAAAGGTGGTTTTAATTGCTTATCTTTAAGAAGTAAAGGTTGTTTTACTTGTTTTTCTTTTTTAGGTGTTTCTTCCTCCTTCTCTTCTTCTTCCTTAAATGATTCTTCGTGCTAAGCTTTCGAGGTGTCCTTTTATAACTCTTTTTTAGTTATAATTATAATTAACTCTTGTATTAGTTCTTTTAAACCTTTTTATTATACCGTAAAAGGATTTAAAGCTTTCGTTTAAGAGCTTATTAATTATTATTCTCTTACTTGTTTCTTTTTTTGTTACCCTTTAGTTTTAAAGGGCATACTTGTTTTAGAACTATTTAATTAAAAGTCCCTTTTTTTAAACCAATATTAAACACTAATTAAAGAGCTATTAAAATGTGACGAACCTCCTTATGTGTTTCTAGTTAACTAACTTCATAAGTAAATACGTACTAGGTTTTCTTAATTTAAAAGTAATAATGGGTTAAAATTAATTTAATTAATTTACTATATTATATTCGTTAAAAAGGTTTTAAAGTACTCTCATTATAATATTAAAAAGTAACTATAGTTTTAGATTAATAGCTAAAAAACTAAAAATAAATAACTAAATACGTAGGAAATTCTAATTTACTTATACTTTATTCTTTATAAAGGGTTATACCCATACTCTCTCCAATTCTTAAGAGAACAACTAAGAATCTTGGCATTCTCCCAGATTCTCAAGAGAACAACTAAGAATCTTGGTATTCTCCCAGATTCTCAGGAGAACAACTAAGAATCTTGGCATTCTCCCTTCTAGAGTCATGTGACCCTAGATCACATGACCACCCTTAATTCCTTTTACCCTTATTAGGTCGTAACAGTTATGTGTAAACTTCTAAACGAAAATAAAAGGAAACGACTAAAGATAAACGCCTTAAATTTCGCCATTAAAGTAGTTTTAAAGCAACTAGAAAATAATAAAAAATGGTACCTAGTTTCGTACTTATTTAAAGCACTATATAATGCTGAACTAAACTATTAAATTTATAATAAGGAATTATTAATAATTATTAAAGCACTAAAAGAATGGGAATTATAGTTTAATAAAACTAAGGAATTTATTAATATTTATTTAAATTATAAAAACCTTACATGATTTATGACAATATAAACGCTTAATTAGAGATATAAGCGTTAAATGATTTTCTTGTTTAAATTCAATTTTAAAATTTAGCACATTAAAGGAAAGGAAAATATTTAAGTAGATCTCCTTAATAGAAAGAGAGATTATAAATCAAAAATTAATAAAAGAGATATCTAGATATTTAAACAATAAAATGACGAATTAATTATATTAACTTATATATAAATTAACATAAGAAACTAAAAATAACGTTTTAAGGAAAATTATAATTAAAAGGAAAAATAATTATAATCTTAATAAGGATTTAGCAACGAACTTCTCTCGTATAAAAAAAAGGTATATATATTAGAACAAGTATAAAACGAATTTGTTAAAGAATTTCACGAATATTCTTTATATAGCCACTAAGGAATTTTCAAAATAATGAAATAACTTTAAGAAGAATTCGACTTTCCAGGAATGCGATAAATAGTTAAAAGAATTATAAAGAATTATAATATAAACTATATAAATTATTACAGCTAACTTAGATACTTAATAAAGCGTGACACATAATTACATAGGATTTCGTAGTGAAACTTCTAGAGTTAAAAGATCTTACTATAGAAGTACTTTATAATAGCATATAAGTAATCGTTAATAAACTCACGAAATATGCTTATTTTTTACTATTTAACGAATTAAGCATAGTAAAATAATTAGTTTTTAATTTCTTAAGAGAATACGTTAATAAATATGGATTATTAAAACGCATTATTTTAGATAGAAATAAGTTATTTACTTTAAAATTTTGGATAAATTTAATGAAATAAATAGGAGTTAAATAAAAGTTGTTTATAACGTATTATCCTTAAATAAATAAATAAATAGAAAGATTAAATTAAATAATGAAATAATATTTACGAAGCTATATTAACTAGAAAATGAATAACTAGGTAGAATTGCTATTAATAACCTAAATAGTATATAACACTTCGATTAATAAGGACATGAAAATGTCATTACACAAGGCAGTATACAGGTAAAAGGCGGAAGTCCAAAAACAATCGATTAAACTCACGAAAGCACTAAAAGTCAAAACAAAGGCCCCGAAAGTAGAAGTATTATTTAAAAAGGTTTAGATAATATAGTAATAGCTATAAAAAGAATTATAATTTATTTAAAATAAAATGACAAAGTATTATAATAAAAAAAGAATTAAGGGACTAATTTTTAAAAGAGGAGACATGATTTATTTACTTTATTAATAATAAAGCGTAACATTAAAAACACTTTAAATTAAAACAAAATAACCCAGCGAAAAACTTAAATTCAAGAAATTAGGACTATATAAAATTAAAAAGGTTATTTCGAAAGTTAATTATAAGTTAACGCTATTAAAAAGATCTAAAATACATCTTGTATTTTATATTTCACTTTTAAAACCAGTATTAAATAACATTATATTAAAAAACCAACTAGAATTTAAGAAAAACCCTAATAAATACGAAGTAAAAAGAATATTAAATTTAAAACAGGTTAGAGATTAATTATAGTATTTTATTAAATAAGAAGGTTACTTATTAAAGGAGAACACTTAAGAATCATTTAAACATTTAAAGAATTTAACGGCTAAGCTTAAAAGCTTTTATCGCTAAAACCTAAATCGTTTAGAGGGATTTAAGAACCTAGGTCGTGATCTAGCTGGGACTAGTTAAAGGAGGGGAAGGCCCTTGAAATAAGTGCGCTTTACTCGGATTTGAATTAACGTAGCGATTCTTTCATACGTTATTACTTTTTATTAAGGCGTTGTTATTCCGCTTTAATAAGTTTTTACTCTTTTAACTTATTTAGACTTTTAAGTTTACGCTAAATAAATTTTACTTCTCGCTTGCGAAGAAACTCGAATTATTAATTTAAGCGGAACATACGAATTGAAAATTCCTAAAAACTTTAAAGAATATGTCGGTGTTTCTTAAAAGCCGCATATTTCTTTTTATTAACACGTAATTTTTTTAATTAAATGTTTTTTAGGAAATTAAGAGAAATGCGATTTCCGTCGTATTAAAAAACGTTTAAATCGATATAATTTTAATATTTCTTATAATCTTTTAATATTTTATAAGTAAAACCTCGATCGAAATAGTAAGAACACGGCATAACTTTAAAACTAAACTCGGTAATCGCGGAAATTAGCTTATAACGATATTTAATAGGACTTTTCTTCGAATTTAAATAAAAACGTTTAATTATCTTTTTTAAAAACATGATAAAGGATGGTGAGTATTAACTTAAAGTATTTTAAAGATAAAACAAATTAAAGAGGAGAAATAATGTTACGAACTAACAAGGGTTAAAAAGGTAGAAAATCATGTAAACGTGGGTCACGTGACTTATAACAACATTCTTTATTGTTTTTATAGAGAATAAAAAAGAATAAATATATTCTTTATTATTTTTATAAAGAATTATAAATAACAAGGGAAAATAAAGAGCATTACTTTAAAAGGAAATTAAGTATAAAAAGGATGGGATTTCTTATATATTTAGTTATTTATTTTTAGTTCTTTAGTTATCAATTTAAAACTATAGTTACTTTTAATACTATAGTGAGAGTACCTTGAAACCTCTTTAACGAACATAACATTATAAATCACTTGAACTAATCTTAACCCATTATTACCTTTAAATCAAGAAAACCCAGTACATACTTACCTGTGAAGTCAGTTGACTAGGAACACACAAGGAGGTTCGTCACAGTTTTAATTTATAAAGCTTTTTTATATTTATATTATTTATTTATAAAAACATTGTTTTATATTAATTAAAATATAAATAATATAATTATATAAAGTTTATTATTATAAGTTTAATAATAATTTTAAAATAAAGCTTTAATATATTTATTTAATGTTTAATTATTATAAAATAAAAGAAAGAAAAAAGAAAAAAGAAAATAATATAAATAAATCTTATTTTTAACCTTTTTATTTATTATATAAATTATTATCGAATATAATAAATATATAAAGTTTTTTAAAATAATTATAATAATAACTTTATAAGTAATAATTACAACTTTATTTTAATAATATAAAATAAGTTTTATAACTTTTATTATATAAAAAATTAATTAATTATTAATATAACTCGTAATTAATTATCTTTTTACCGCGTATTAATATACACTTTTTAAGTTATAATATAAAAATCTTAATATAATATACGTGTCATTTGTAGGTCGGTCTGAGGATTTTCTAGCGAAACTAGTTTAGTTGCGAAATGTGTTTAGCTAGCTTTGCACATAATCCATCTGTGGGGTGGTCTATGCATCAAAAGGTTTAAATGCAAATTTTCATGAGCTTCACACTAGATTCCTAGACCATTGCAACCCACGTTCGTTTTCTTTTGGTTTGCTTTTCCACTATAACACATCCCTTTTTCAACCACCTCATTCTTTTGTTGGTTTATGCGTGAAAACACATCCTTGTTAGTGTGGGGAACCGCTGAGCGCTTAGTGCACGACTGGTTATCAGTACACCCTGAAACCAACTCACATATAACATCAGTTGTGCTTCTTCTGGTTTTTGGCTCTGCATCGTATCACAACAATAACAATAATAACAATAATAACAATAATCACCATCAATGTCTAGTATAAGCTGGTCAACCTAACCTGCCTTTCCACGCCTCTTCGACGTCGCAATGCATCGTCTCCAACAAGCAATTACCCCACCAATCGCCGCCGACATTAATAATAGGCGTCAAGACCGCCTTGTTGAATTCTTCCACCCCACGTATCCCAACTCTTCCTCTCCACTCCTCACCTTGGTTGCCGTTGATGCTGGCAAGGATGACACAATCGGCATCGATTATGAACTGGCTAAGGTAGCCTGCGGAATTGTGGCCGGCAATCGATGGGGTGAAGACACATACTTTGCGACGAAAAACAGACAAGATGACCAAGACACACCCAAATGGGAGACGGTTCAAACCCCTGAAGATGGAATACTATGTGTCGGTACCTCGTACTATTTCATCGTCGATCACCCGGCGAATCGATATCCTGTCGTACCTAGCTTCGACCACTGGCGTTTCCCTCACGGCGAACTCCCTTCACTGTGGGCCACACTGTGTATCCCCGAGAGCTGCGGACTAGCAACAGGTGATGCTGACGGTCGTAACACTGCCCGAAATCGTGATATAAGCTGTCGTATCACTGGGTCTTTTGAGAATACTGAAGTTGCCCACCTTATACCTTTCGCACATAAGAAATGGTTTGAGAGTAACAAGATGGAAAGATACTGTTGGTTGCCAGATATGGTTAACACAATTGATGATGAGACAAACCTACTACTTCTGCGAGCCGACATCTACGGACTCCTAGACAGAAACCGTCTTGTTATTGTTCCCAAACACGATAACCCTTCAGCCTTATCTAGTTCACCAGCCACACTTGTCATTCACGCCATACTGCCCTTCGGCAGTCGCGAAATCTCTCAATATTACCACAATAGGGCTTTGCAATCGCCCGTCACGGGGATTCGCCGCGAACATCTATTTGCTCGGTTTGCTCAATCTTTACTATGCGACGAGAACTATAAGTTCCTAAGTGGCCCACACAAGTATGCCGTTTTGCTTCACGATGAGGAAAAGGGAATACAAGAAATCCGTGATATTTACCACGATGCCATCAAGGACTGTAGTCAGATATTCCCATCAGCCGTTGGGCGCACCAGGAGCGTTAGCCCTAAGAAGCGCAAAGCACCACCCACCCAACAGGCTGCAACATCGTGTTGGAATGTTGACGGTAGTAGCGACGAAGATGAGACTGAGCAGACAACCAGCGATAGTGAGACTCAACCCCGTGGACGCATAAAAAATTAAATACTTTATATAAAACAAGTAACGTCACTTATAAGCCAGTGGGCCACCCAAGCGAGTGGGCCACTGATGCTGTGGAATGGGGTCCTAAAGACTGTTGGTGAAAAGTGTGTATTAAGATAGATGATGATGAGAGAGGGTGGCTGCAGCAGGGCCATATTTATGGCTCCCCTTATCTAATCTATCTGGTGGTACATACCTTCGGTACGTACCCCTGTGACCCCGCATCATTTTTTAACTTAAAAATCGTTTTTATTATTATGCCTTCTTAGTTAACTATATTTAGGCTTTTGTTAGACATATCGATTTGGGTACATACTATGGAAGATTCAGGGCCACATAGCGCAGTACTTACTTGTTAGCCAACCTCCCCGGCTTGTGCTATTCGATAACAAGCACGTGACGCCTCCCTCTATAGCACTAGGCCACCTTAATACTAGTTTATTCGTCACACCCCTCGCGGTACAACCGAAGTATTAAGTTTTGTCACCTTATACTCTTGTACCGTTCGACAAGGCCGACCGCTCACTAACCACTTCGATCGATTATGTAAGTAATACATTGACAGGCTATAGAGAATTTCTTTCATTAAGTGAAGTTCTGGCTTGCCCCTCCATAGGTACCTACTCCAGACGTCCTACGCGCCATAAATGCGCCGACGGAATATATGTACTTAGATAGATTCCGTCCTTCGGACGTTAAGGAAATCATCATCATCATACGGAAGATTCAGCACGCGCTTACGTGATATGAATACACGTGTGTCGCGACGATTCCGGTATCGACCACCATCTCTGCACCTAAGCCACTTATTACTACTCATTCCCCTCTGTTACCATTATCAATTCACTTGCCAGTTATCGGGATGTCTTCATATGTTGTGAGAGGCTGCGTTGCAGCGGATGGCCCAAGCCTTGCCTATAATAACATCTCAGCGTTCTGGACAGACCCGACGTATGTTCTTCTGTGGGAGGACAAGACGAGGGAATATGTCATCGAGCAAGCCAGAAAGCGTTACCCGAAGATTCTTCTCACGGACAGAGATCGCAGGCGGCACCAAGTCGTTGTAGATCTGGAGACCGGAAAGATCGTCGGCTATTCTCGGTGGATTCTTCCGGAGCGTTTCGCCGGAGCGTGGCTTGACGCACAGACTCCTGGTATAAGTCAGCAGGAAGAGGTGGAGTATGACAAGTCCTTTAAGAGCGCAGATTGGAATGGTCGACCTGGTATGGATCAGATAGACGTGCCGGTGACGGCCATAAAGAAACGGCTGACAGGGTTTAAGGAGTACATAAGTCAGCGTCCTTTTCCGAACCGCTGTACGAAGATGCTTGCTAACAAGACTAGTACTGGACTACCTCGCCGTCCGCCCAGACTACAGAGGGCGCGGTATTGGAACTATGCTGGTAGAGAGTGGTATTTCCCAGGCTGAGAGAATGGGAGTCAATATTTTTGTTATTGCCTACAAGGCAGCCCTGGGCGTGTATCTCAGGCTGGGTTTCAAGTTGCTGGACCAAATAATCCAAGATGATTCCAAATACGGTGGCAAGGGAGAGTATGGGGCGTACTTTCTAGAAAAGGAAGTGAAGAAGGTTTCCTAAGATACAGACTCTGGGGTATCTAAGACGGCCTACTATGGTGAGAGATCAACTGTCAGCAACGATATAAGTGTAATTTAATGATTATGTCCTCCCGATGGCGCTGTTAGCGAAGATAGCAACTTCAAACGAACCTTCACACCATTCCCTGATACTTTTATTGTTGAAATATGGGGCTATACGACCCCTGGTCATCTGTGTCTATATATATGTATAGGTGGGCTTCGCCTACCCACCTATCTAGACTCAACCTAATACACTTGATCCTATCCTCACATCTTCGTCTCATCTCAAAATTCAATATGACCTACCTTCCCCCCTTCCCCCTAAAAGGAAATTGTCCTTATTCGCGGCCCTGCGCCATGCAGCGCAACCGATGAAAGAAATTAGGATCAGTCCTGATACCGGTGGTTCCAAAAAATTCTACTGAAGTTCTGTTAAAACCTACTATTCCGAAGAGCTATGTACAGTGGCATCCCGTAAGGAGAAGAGGAAAGTCGGAAGGAAAGGTCGAATCTTAGGAGAACGAAAGGAGAGGTGTTAAATATCCCCGAGGAAGAGCCTCTTTACTTTCCTCATAAAAACGAGATCTAGGAGAAATGATGGATCTACCTCCTCCTTACTACACCTAGGGACCATTGAGTAAAGCTAGTACGACCAAGTTCAACTGGAGAAATACGAAAACCGGCGTCATTCGATGGACTACCTAGGTGAGTGGAGGTGGGTTCCTTTTATGGTACATACCTCATGCATTCCCCGACACTAGTAAAAGTGACGTCGACTAGGTAGCTATGTACCAAGGTAAGTACCTACTAGGTACATAGTTAGGTAGATGAAAGTTGAGGTAGTTTACATAACCCCACCGACGTCATCAATGATTCCCCCCACTTCTAAGGCTGCATTCTCGAATTGTCTGCCAGCGTTCACCTTGCACACGCTAGCAATAAGTATCGTCTACCGCGCACTTGGATCCATCCTACTCACATGTAAACCTGCCGAGTTGGCAGCAGCGAATGGCATGCAATCCTCCGCCATGGAGACGTGGGACAAGCACGCTCCCAACGGCCTGGAAATCCACCGGGGAACTAGACTCCTAAGTAGCTGGGACAGCATCTCCTAGGCAGCCTTCGTCTTTCTTTGTTCGTTCGAGCCGAAACAGAACAAAACAGGAATGGCCCCCTTGCACGGATACGCCATCGATTTCGTCAAAGCAAAGACGTCAGAGACTGCCCGCTTGCCAATTCGTCATCGCTGTAGGACAAGACAACACATATAACACCCTCCCTACATTAGACTTGCCCAAGAGTCTTAGCTATCTCTTGGTTCCCCAGATTCTACGAGCTCGCCACCAGATCAGAATAGACTTCGCACCCACCCTTGCCAAGAAACTACCATTACCACTACCTCCCTGACTTATAAGTCTAATACCCCAACATACACCATGGAGACCGTCAACAACATGGCAGCCGCAGCGGCGAAAGTCGTCTGGGGGGATAACCAGCAGAACCAGCAGAACAATCAGGAGCCCGTCTCTGGCCTAAGAGGCGACACGTCCAAAGGCGAGCCATACGATGCGGGCAACATTGGTATTGCTTTCCTTTCCTTTCCGTTTCCCACTTCTTGATCTTCTCTCTTCGTCCTTACTCTATAACAAAATAAACACATAAATAAGCGACGCTAATTAGTTGCAGAGAATACCAAGGTCGATGCTAATGGATCAACTCGCGAATCCGAGGCCGCTGAATTCTCCAAGAAGACTGGTACGGCAGCCGAGGGCGAAAACACGCCAAACAACCCTTCCACCAACATTAAGGAGCGAGATGTGCCAAGCGACACGACTAAGGGTCAGAATGACGTGAGGGATCCAGAAGATCCTCTAACGAATCCCAAGGCGGCACCTACTGACGTCAATAATACGGACGATGGGCCGAATGAGGCCCAGAAGCTTGACGGCCCCGGTCCCAAGCCCCTTGACGAAGTAGCGAAAACACATGGCGGTGATGCCGGCCACTCAGGGACATCCGAGAGCCAAGAATTGCATAGCGACGACAAGCAGGAGAAGAAGGAGGACGCCCTCAATGCCGAGAGCACCGGCGAGGGCACCGGTGAGCAGTATGTCAAGAGCTGTGGCCTGAAAGCCGACGGCGGGGACTTCGATGCGACAAAACCAGGAGCTGGTAGGGAAGCTGAACGTAAGTACCTGCGAGTTCCTTCGACTTTCCCGAATAGCAACGGCTAACATCGTTTTCCAATACATAGGTCTCATGGATCAGAAGGGCATACACCCGGGTGGTGCGGATGACAAGGGCAAGTCCGACGACAGCGTCGACTCCAAAGGAAGCGATCCCAAGGAGAAGAAGAGTCTGGGTAAAAAGATCAAGGACAAGCTACACCGACATTAAATTATTGGATAATTGTCGGCGCTTCTTCCCGCTGTTCCAAATATTTTCCTCACTAGTGTCCTCTTGGCGTCGTAACGTCTTGTTCTCACAAGTTTTATCAGTTTGAAACTTTATACCTACTTAAAATAATAAAATTATATTATTATAAAGGCACTTTAAAAGGAGTAATACTCGTATTTTTATATTATTTATTAAAATTATAATAATTAAATAATTTTAATATTATATTTATATTTACCTAATTTTATAAATATCGGCTTTATAATGTTAAATTAATGTATTTAACTTAAATTTAATGTTATAAATAGATTAATCTCGTTTTTAAAAAGTGCTTTTCCGCTTGAGACATTCAAGATAAGAACCTATGCCGCTCCACTTGAAAATACTTGTCCTTACGTTGCTCCCTGAATTTATTCTATTAGACGCCCTGTTCAATCCAGGATGGTGGAACCACCTCTCATTCCAAGAAGTTTAGCTGGTCTTCCGTGGACTCATGGCCTTTCAGGAGCTATATTTTTCATTTCTGAGCATGCCGTCATCAAAAGAGCTCTATCCGATGACATCTGCAAGAAACAACTGGACACGGAGCGTCAGATCTACGAGCGCCTAGGGCCACATCCTTACATCACGACGCTGGTCGCTACACACCATGATATGCTCGTTCTTGAACGTCTACAGTACCCGCTCCGCCAGCGCCTCCTAGACCTCCGCAAGAATCAGCAGCGGCCGGCGGTGCAGCAGGTGGTCCGATGGGCATTGCAGACCGCAGAGGCACTCCAACATGTCCATTCTCGCGGCGTCAAACAGGTGGATATCGGCACGTATAATGTGTTGCTCGACTGGAACGAAAACGCGAAGCTGTCCGACTTTGCCGGTTCTTCTCTCGACGGGTCTGAGCCTACGGTAGCTCCTAGTGCGCATTCTACGCACCCGAGGCTGTCTGTCACGGAACCATCGGTTTGCTCCGAGCTGTTTGCGTTTGGCTCTCTGCTGTACGAGGTTGAGACGACTTATGAGCCTTACCATGACAGAAACGACGGGGAACTCGAGGAGCTGTTCGGGGCGGACCAGTATCCGGATACGAGCAGTTTGGTATTGGGGGAGGTGATCAGAAAGTGTTGGATGACACGCTATACAGATGCAAATGAACTGATAGCGGATATTCGACTAATTCAAGATCGCTTGAAAGAGTGCAGTTGAATTTGTGCGAGAAATTTTGCGTAATTCGATATTAAAACCTTCTTAACTAGGTGGATGAATAAATAGTTTCGAATATTTATTTTCACTTTATATCTCTCACATTAATTAAATATAATATTTAGGTATTTATATTTAATTCATTGTTAAAACACAACCTACTTATCAGCGCATTCTCCCCTATTTCTTCCTCGCCCGGGCTGTAATTCAGCAGCGCGCGGATGGTCTCGTTGCTTCCGTCGTGTTTGCTATGTTTATCTGGTGCTTCGAAGTGGCATATCAATCAAGTCGATTCTTCCTCTCTATCTTTTAGGGCAGAAGGAGGTTGCCATGGTCATATCCTACTTTGCAGGGGCTCTTCCCCGATCACACCTCTGCGTCTATTTTCCCTCGCGGGCCCTTCACCAGCCTTGCGCGGCCGGGCATTTAGGCTATGATCCTCGTTCGTACTCTTGAGACCAGTGCTCTCTCGAGGAATCGAACGACCTGAATTTACTTCTCCACCGTTGTAATACTTGGGTTACTTATGTTATCGCGTTGCAATCGCTCTTCTAAGTGCTTTCCCTTCTCTAGGTCTGCTAGAGCGGGAGCACTAGGCTCTTTACACCTTGATGTATATTGCCCGTGGTCTTGAGAGTAGACTCTGGTGCTATATTTATTTCACCTTCCATGTACTTACTTAAATGGTGCTGCAATCACAAAAGAAAAAGGCCTTTCGGTCATCATGAGAATGAACCGGTCCTACAGGGTAACGGATTGCGTTTTATTCCTTTGCGTGCGATAGGTATGGTAAGGTGTCGTAACTTGCCTTTCAGCAATGAAACAGAAATCTCTTGAATTGACTTCATTACTATATGCCGTTTGCCGTTTTGCTTCGGTTGTCTGTGCGAGTGCAACTTGTTCATCGTTGTACGTCCATGTAGCCTGACAAGTCATTGTCCGGTATTTGTAAAACCGCACGCCTATACCAAGGCCAATATGTCCCGAGTATCTACACCGCAATGTACCGCAAAGCGTGGATAATCTGAAATATGCCGAGGACGGTATCGGTCCTCCCAATAGTCTGTTTCATCCATAACAGCTAGGGCCCGGCAGTTAGCTGTCATGAAGTGGAAGGACAAGTTTACGGGAGCGATGGAAAGAAGCATACCGTTTCTTTGCCAGACTTCGTGGTAGCAGCGAAATACCACTCGTGGCCTTGGACGATGAGGGCCGGAAGGAAGGAGATAACTGCTAGTTGCCCTGTCATCCTTTCTAGCTGGGCTCCCATAGACCGCGGAGCCAACAGAGTCTCGAGAAGAGCCCACTGCACAGCTTGCCAAACACCGAGCTGTACTTGTGCCTCTTGAATGCTTTCACCAGGTTTCTTAAACATGGCACTGAGTATAATAGGCCGTTGTTGTAGTGGGAAGAAATCGGTGTGGTTGATATGCTGTCGTAGCTCCTGCAGCTCCTTAATCTTTTCTAGCATCATACCCTTGGGCTCGACGAAGATGCAATAATCCACCATCTTGGCGCCACGTGTATGACCTATCAGTCTCGCCGTCGCGCATGGCATGGCGCGAACGTCAACTTGATGTTTTTAGCCTTGTTCCTGGTCCTGGGTTCCATCTTTAGAGATTGAGGTTGGTGCATCTGCTTCCGCAACATCTATTATAGTTCCCAGGGCTAGTTGGAAGACGGGCCAATGAACAAGACTATTCCAGTTCGCCTCAGGATGGTTCTCGTTGACGCACTCCTTTCCTGCTACGAAAACCCCCATGACTTGGTCTAAAGACAGTTTTGGATTCAGTATAACATTAGTATCGTCAAACTGTTGAAATGTCGAGGAATGGAAATTGTAGAAGTTATCGTCCTTCTTTGCACGCGCCTTGATCTCGGCGGCGAGGTAGCCAGGCACGATCCCTACTCGAGTTTGAAAGCCGTCCAGTCCATTCAGCATAGTTTTAAGCTCTTCTGGCATACGGGTGTCGGCCCCATTAATCTGTACCACGGAGACGGGTTTATCTGTGGCGATCTCGAGTGCCGCTAAGCGCTGAGTAGGGGATATTCTGGAAGTGCTTGAATAGCTGCTAGTTCTGTCTGAATTTGACAAGGCCTTTCTTCCGCCTCTCGGCGTGCGAGCAACATCTAGGTCATCATTGTTATCATTGATGTTACCGGTTTTGGGTAGCTGTCGCAGCTCCACATCGCTCCAGGCTTGGGGCTCGATATCTTCAAGCCACGAAAGAATATTCATTCAGTCGTCGTGAGTGGTGAGATGTACATAACCAACAAGTATAATATGCAATGTCAAATGAAGATAGCCTGGAAGGAATGCATAGTACCATAACAAATCTAGAGTTGCGATGCACAAGTGCCTTTACTACTGGTTGCCTCGGTAACAGTATAAATGACTAGTTATATAGTAAGAGTTCGCTAGTAATTAATATCTTTATTACTATTAACTATTTTTACTTTTAAATATTTTGTATAAATTATCATATTAATATATAAGCTTTATAAAAGCTTAATATTTATATTATATAAAAAATTTAAAACCCCTTTTTAAAAACTTGTAAGTTTATTTTGTAGTTATAATGCCGATGTGATACTTTATCACTGTTTAATAACAAACATGATAACCACGGCCAAGAACATGCATACACGGTGTGTCTGGAGATATGCATATGTACTGGGGATAGTGATAGATGAATGAGACATAGTTTGGCGCGAGGATGATGGCGATTAATGACGGATAATGCAGCCAGAAAACTAAGTATGTTAGATGTCAGAGACACACATATATACCCTCTCTAACATACTACATATATGTATGATACAATCGCAACATGAAATGAGACAGGACGAAGAGTGACGGCTCAACCTACTGTACATAAATGGTAGACGGCTATAGACATAAAGACATAGGGGGCAGGGGGAACAAATCATATCGCGCTTCCATATAGACCAGACGGCGGGGATATCACATTAGTACATACGCCAGGAGAACCATATATCACCATGTCAAACAGAGCTATATGTGAGGCATGTTGCCGGCAGTGGATACCCTAGTTAAACATAGGACGAAGCGAGACCAACGAATAAAGAAGACATGTTGAGGCAGCCATCAGTGCTTTGGGTACTTCTGGATCATAGTTGGACAACTATATTTAAAAAATATATACCTAGTTACCTATATATAAAATAATTTGAACCAGCGATAAAAATGCCATACCAAACTTGAAGTTCACTTCTGATGTAGAGAGAATAATAATAGTCTTTCAGATTAGATCATTCGGGAGAGCCCTGCAACAACAAGCATTTAGAATCAATGACTGTCTACTTCTAACTATATTGAAAAGCAAGATCGACCATCTTATTAGAGGGGGGGGAAGGGGGGAAACGACGATGCATACTCACGAGACGGAATACCGTCTTTGGACAGATCAGCTCAAAATAACAAGTTTCTCCTGTCGCGAAGTAGGCGATCCTCACCGATCCGGATACGGAAATAGATGAATTTGAGTAGGTATAGTCAAGTATTTTAAGCAACTTAATTTGGCATTAAGAGCTTCGAGGTCTCCTCCACCCCGGTTCCAACTAAACTGGATGCTAAGGGGGGAAGAGGGGGAGGCGGGGAGACCAGGAGGGGACATCCCACCCTATTCAAGTTCGGAGTAAGTAGTACTCCAACCTAGGTATGCAGGCTAACTGCCCCCCTGACAAGTATATAGACTTCTGTTATCACATGCGTCTATACATGTACTATACTTACTAGTAATAAGCCTACCTAATCTATATCAAGTTATACACTTCTACTCCCCCCTCCTTTTCGCAGACTTATTACACAAATTAAGTGCAATTGCCTCACGTGCGTTAGTTACATGAACCATTATCAGACAATGTCCGGAGTAGGTAAACGGCATACGCCAAACCCCCCTCCTCAACCGCCCCCCCTCCCCAGGAAAAAGGGGAAAGGGAAAAACTAATTCTCAAAGAAAAAGGAATAATAATAAAAATTCCCCACCTATCCATCATCGCTGAATAGGTGACACTCTGAACTATCTGACCTGATTGACATTGTGTTAGAAACAAATGACCACCAATGACACATGAAATGACACGGCATGACATGGCATGAACTTGACACCGGTGAGGAAATCATGAATTGACCTGAACTACCCTAGTTGAATACAGGGAGATAGACAGACAGATGGACGGACAGACATACAGATAAATTGATAGATCGATTGATTACCCGATCGATCCGTCTGACATACATACCTCCCCCCCCCGTTGCATTCTTCCTTCATTCCCTCCGCCGTTTGCTTCCCCCCCTCGCTTCGTTCTGCGGGCCGAAACCGTCTGCATTCTGCAGCTGCCGGGGACTTTTTCTACGGGGATAGAAATCCTGTATTATTATTATTATGATTATGATATATGGACTAACCTTAGCAACATGCTTAACTCACTAGTTTAGGGTATATGAAACTACATATAATACGGCAAACTCCCTGGCTAGCAGGTATACTAACCAACTTAGCAGGGGGGGGGTAATGTACAATTATCCTGTATGAAAAGCTATAGATGAAATGATACCTCCTCGAGGGACTTCTAACAAACCCTCTCCCCTAAACAAAGACCCCTGCCTAAACGAAGCGGAGTTCGTAGGTGGGCAACCTTGCTGTATGTATGCAAGCAGGTAGTTTGCTTGTCTGCCACGATGTGGCGGACGTCGTCAGGATTCTACTATAGCCACCCTTGACCAATAGATGGATGGCTACTAGGTAAGGTAATTTAGGTTTGTGTACCCCAACTATTAAATGCCTACCTGGTATATATAGATAGGGGAGGGGGATGGAGGGAAAGAAAACGTACATACATACCCATGTACACTATACAGTTCACTGCCCTCCACGGGCATAGTATAGCATAGCATATCAATATATTCATGTATACCATGCCCGTCTAAGCTGTTAATTATCGGTCTTTTTCTTACTATTAACTAGCATACCATATGCAAAATTCTATACATACTCGTATCCGTCTCCCCCCTCCTCCTAACTCTAGCGTTGTATGTATTAAGAAGTACCTCAATTAACTTATCTAGTCCAAGTCTCTAAAATTTAGAGAGTTCGTCAATGGATCTATTTTTCATCTCCCCTCCCCTTTCCGTCGTACAAGGTATTATGCACAGGGTGATACGAGGTACCATACCCCCTTTTTATCTTTCGCTTTTCAAAACCCCTCTTCCCTTCCCTTGCCGCAGCCGTGCAGGAACCGGAGTTTTATCTTCGACCCAAGCTAACCTTAAGTTCCTCCGGCTCTTGCAATGCCGTATCTACATGCATGCCGTGCGTGAGAACGAGCAAGGCCAAAGGCGAACGGAATCTACGTATATATCTGATACAAGGGACAAGCACCCCCCTCCTCCCCGTCTCCTTGGAGCGGCACGGAGGTGTGTGTTCCTTCTGCTGTGCTCTATACTCTAACCTCTCGGCTCTGACCTCTACAAAACGCAAACGGAAAACCGGATCTTGATATGTAAACCAGAATCATCACATCAGGCCAGGTCAGATCAGATCAGCCGCGCGTTGGCGCCTGACCGATGATGATTGCAACGATGGCAATGGCAGAAAGGGATGGTAGCATCCCCAGGTGCTAAAAAAGAAAAAAAAGCCCCTAACTTATCGGTCTAGAATAGACACTCAATGAATATCTCGACCACACCCTCGATATCATCCCTCTATTCTCCGTGCCCCAAGACATCTTATCTAGCTCACACTCCCATCACGTATCATGCAGGTCACATCATGTCATATTATTAGTATGTAGCTGCTAAAATATCTTTCATCTACGTTGTTTCTACGTCCGTACATGAGTGATTAAATCCCCCAAGGAAAAGCACCTAGAGAGATTCGAGTAGAAAGAACATGATGTATGCAAAGCCATTAAGGGCATAATGAAAAATAGCTATTCCAAGGACCAGGTAATTAGGCTACGTACCTAGGTAGGTAGGTAGGTATGTAAGTATGCGTGCATGTGCATGACAAGTGTTGTTGTATGTAACATACACCGGATGGGAAAGGAGTCATGAAACAGGAACATAGCATCAAACACGCATACACCCACACGCGCAATTCTTCACTGTCACTCTGACAACAGTAGCCGCAGCACTAGTAAGAACTTGGATAAAAATATTTTCAGTCATCGCAAAAGGGTAGTTTTGTTTTGACGTGCTCGACTATCGAGAAACCGGTTTACCTATATTCCCTTCCCGCCCCTGATCTATATAGACCCCGTTATTGAACACAAGAAAGAAGGGGACGCCTGTCCACACTGCCTGGGCATCGAATGAGCCAATGATAAAAAAAAAAAGAACAAGATTATTTCGCATGACTTTTGCCCCCTTCTTGGTGTAGTGAAGCTTTCGCCCTATTGTCTCAACCATTTATTGTCCCAACATTTATCCGTCACATAAAAAAGTAGATGAGTCTAGAGGGCCTAGTTATCCTAGGCAACGAGCGTAAAGGAGACAGGACTGCTCCTGTCTATATTGATGATGCCATATTGCTCCGCTTCAACAGCATCATCGGTTCGTGTAGCTGAGATTTGAACCTTTTGGTTTTCCCTGTCTTTGAGCAACCTGCCCGGGAAAACTTAGGTACACAACCTCCGTAATTTATTCGTTGTGGAGGTCGGAAGCCGAGATGTACCAGATGGAATATTATGCCGTGCCAGAAGCCGCCCCGCTTGACCATGATGATCCTGCTCGATGCATGTTTGTGCGACCAAGACAGGAGAGGCGTGCCATACCGCCTCTGATTGGCTGCTGTCATCTGCACTCATCCGGCGTCTTGTTTTCGATAAAGGGAGAGCTGAGAAGATGCACGCATCTACATCCCCGTCAAATACTAGACTGACTGTTCATTGAATGGATTGCAGAATCGGCTTGCATATGGCAGGTGTGACGATAGCTGGTGCGGCGATCTAGTATATTGAACCTGTAAAATATCGCGATTGGCGACAGGAGGAAGGTGCCATTTCCATTGATCCTTTTGAAAGGTCCTCCCGTGATCCTGGTTCCGGGGAGGAAAATTGAAAGGGAGGCCATCATGGCGCTGTAGATGATATGACGCGTTACACTGCCGCGCCGTCGCTTGCCCACGAAGTGTGGCCATCGTCCCATGCAGCGTCGCGTTCGAAACGAACCGCATGGGTGACTGCGTGGAACAGCAGATTGGGCGAACCACTTCATAGGAAGCCAGATTCGGCCAAGACCCTATAGTTACAAAGAAATTAAGTAAGCTTTTGTTCTAGATTCTTCACCAATGGACGTATGAAATAAGTGGAATGGTAAACCCCAATATAGTGGTGTGCCATGCCAGGGATATTGCAGGCTTAACCGCTGTAGAGTTGGCCTTGAAATGCAGCCATTTGTTGCTCCCGCAAAGCGACATACCTCACAATCTTTTCATCTTCACGCTCGCGCGGTTCTACCACTAAGCTCTTGTCGTACATCTCATGCACGTCACCAGCAGCTTGCATGTTGCTAAGTATGTAATCCTGCAGTTCCGGGACCGGTTGAAGCGAGTATGGCGCATTCTGGTACTGCTGGATGTCACGAATCACCTCGGCCGTCTTCGCGCGCTTGGCGAAGTTGATTAGGTTAGTCTTCTTGATGATCGATGGAATACCATCCTCGATGAAGGTGAGGTCGGTTAGATATACACCTATTTAGTAAGATTAGCTACCGCATAGCCAAATGAAACAGGCGAGTAGTGGTTAACGCAGATACGTACCAAAGAATGGAATACAGGGGGGATTAGCAGCATGGAGAGCTTCTCTGTATTCGCCAAAGTTCTTGGTGCTTGCCATCAACCTTCGCATTGTCTCTAGGACAGCCTGAGTGCGAGCGGGAACCTGATCCCAGGTTCGTTTCAGGCGGGCGATAGGCGCGGTACCAAGAGCAGAAATGATAGATGTTAGCGTAGAAAAATTGTTCAAGGTCCGACATTTCTAATGTTTTGTTAGTCCATGAAGCCTATATCAAACTAGCAAATAGGGAACTTACATCTGCCACAGATACGAAGTGTTTAATGACAACAACTCTCTTCTTGACATCCATCTGAGCTAGAATCATCTCGGCGACCCAGTTCGTCATCTGGTTTGAATGTAAAATGAGAGCCTTGACGTTGGGAGCTGGTTCGGGCTCATTTTCGCCGACCTTCTTTTGCCATGTCTTGTTAAGACACTCTGTTGGCTTGATCTTTCCGTACAGCTTGGATTCAATAACTGTGAGTTGACGCGCGAATTCAGTCACGTCAATATCGAGGAATTTGAGTTTCTTCATGTTCCTCGGCATGATTGGCGGCGGAACATTGTTTGCAAACGTCTGAATCAGGCGTTTGGAAGAAATCTCTTTGCCGCCCAGTCGTTGATCCAAAACTGCCATGAGAGGCGCCGAGCCGGGCGTTTTCGTAGATTTGACGGTATCCTTAGTGAAAGCATATACATCACGTATTAGTTGCTTGGATTCCTCGCTTGGCTCCTCCATCCAGAAGTTATCAAACCAACTCTTGAGAATATTGACCACTCGGAATCTGATCGGCTTCTGTTTTTGGTCTTTCCATCTGTCGTAGTCGGAATTGTTGAGTCCCTCTGGTGGCTGGATATTGAAACGCTTCACGAGAAGCTCAAATAGCTCTCGGGCTGTAGTAAAAGATCGGTAAGTAAGAAGGAAGGTGTTGTTGAAGCTAGAATCCAATTTGTCGTGTCTCGTGAGTTGTTCTACTAGGGCCAGTAATGATCCACCCTTGACCGCTGGCGGCGACGTCTTGAAATCCCAAGATAAATCGTGCTCGAGGTCAAGCCGTAGGAATGGTGGTGTTTCCTCAACTTGTTGGATAGCACCTTGAGGTGTAGGGTCGTCTCCCAAAATCTTCCTAACTTTTGATAAGTCGCCCTTCCTATAATTATTAGGTGTGGTTTCCCCTTCGGTAAAGGACTGTGCAGTCAAGAGCGGTGGCCTAATACTGAGATTGAGGGATTCGGTACGGCCGTGCAGTGAGTTATACGGCAGCGACTGCCCTCTCCCGAGATGGTCTCGTGTAGAGAAGCTATCCTCACGCCTTCGAGTATCCATATGCTGTTGTAAGTTTATCTGTACCTGTTCGGACAGGAGCTGCAGGGAGAAGCCGATATGCGAAGAGTTCGTCTCGAGGGCTCGTGCACATTGTCTCACGTACTCCAGTCGGGCCTCCAATGACTCCCCGCGTACCTCGGCCCATTCATCACCCAGAGGACCAGCAACAGCTTGACATCCAAGTATAAGGTCGGATATATTATCGTACAGGCTTTGTTTATTGGTGCCGAAGTCGGTCAGCTGGGGCGTCTGGAAGGTATTTTCCAACAACGAGAGGTCAATAGACTCGATCATGGCAATCCAAGATTTGAACATCTCCATAACTTTGCTGCCAGCACTGCACACGTTATTTGCGATGAGCTCGTGCCTGAATGGTGTCACAATCTTCTCCGCGTAACCGAGACTTTTCTCCAGTTCCCTGATGCTGGAGACCAACATCCTCTTGTATTCGTCGAGTCTCTCTAGGAGTTTGCCATCGAGAAGCGCCGATGGTTCCAAAGTCCCTTCTTCGTCGTCTAGGAAGTTTGACATGATCGGGTCGCGGGGCCCTAGTCCATTGTTTTGCCAGCTTCCCCCTGTCGTACTTCCGATAACAAAACCAGGGAATAGGCGCGGAATTTCTTCTCCTCTCTGCTGTCTCGCGACCTCAACAAAGCTGAACACTCCTAGAAGGACCCCATCGGCTTCCTGCATGCATTTCTGGACGGACTCTGCATTTGGCCAGTCGGCTGCTGCAATATGGGAGGAAATGACGAGTTTGGAGAACTTGGACATCATATCACGGAAGTGCGGGTAAAGAGCTTTGTTGGTAGATATGATTGACGGCTGGCCAGAGTGGTTGTCGGTAGTACCCGAACCAGCGGCGAGAAGGAGTCGAAGATGGTCCGAAATATCCTCGGCGCGGCTCACGTACTCTGACCTATAGCTATGCGTTATAGCATCACGGTATCTATCGATTGCCTTCTTCATATTTGCCACGAGTGTGTTCCACGTCAATGGCTGGGTAGTACCATCGTCAAAGAAAGAGCGGGGGATGGTTGCGGCTTGGGGGAGGTTGAAGCCAGTTCCAGTGAAGGATGTGGCGGATGCCAGCATCGGCGTTGAACTCGGGCCTGCTGACATTGGAAGGTTGGCGGTGAGGAAGTTGCTAGTGTCGGCTCGAGATCTCGTCCCAGGCGAAATCCCATTCATAGAGTCCATAGAGGGAGAAGGGGAGACTCCAACGCTGCCGTAAGCGCGACGCTGTCGTGGAGGCTAGGTGAAACGGTGAACAAAAAGTCGTGACACGTTCGCTTAAGAGTGACGGCACTTACCAGTGAACTGATCGAACCCATCATTGATGATTCGTTCTCAAGCTCTGAAGCCGACGTGGCTTCCGAGTCCTCATCTTCATCCTGCATCAGACCCCTAGCCATCAACTCGGGCGGTGGTCGTGTTCTTTCCGGGATGTTTATGTTCATCCTGTCGCGGGGCCCGCTCTCGTTGATGGAGGTGGGCGACTCGAGCGGTAGTTCCATGCTGCTCTCTCCGGTCATAGTGTTGTAATAGAACAATCTGCCGTCAGGCGTCGCTTGTGGAATCCAGAAATCCGCACCGCCAGAGCTCCCGGAAGCACGCGTCCCCTCCAGAGGTAGACCGTGGAGCTCATCCTGGTCAGACTCGAGTTCGTCATCGAAATCTTCCTCCTCGTACAGTACGCCATCCTCCACCTCGTCGTCTCCATTGTCTCCGTCGCCATTCTGCGCCATTTCGGGGAGCTCGTCGGGACTCGTGATGATCTGGCAATAGTTACTTGGAAACCAACCGCGAACTCCGTTGATTACGCCATCCCACCACCCACTCTCCAGCTGCGTGATTACTTGGATGACATCGCCCTCGTGGAAACTGAGACTCGTGCGGTCGTCGGCATCATAGTCATACAGAGCTCGTACGTACAGGTTGCCTGCGGGCGTGGCGCCTATTAGGCCGTTCATGGTGAAGTTATATTTCTGGTAGTCTCCACCGCCGGAGCGGTCCAGCGACGCCGAGTTGGACAGTTCAATAGCAGAATCGGGATTGTTGTCGTAGGTGTTGGAGCGGGATCGGTTGCGCGAATTGTACGTGTTTCCGTTTTGTGCAGTCACCAGTGCGGGTACTGGGGACTGTGTCATGAGCATGGTGAGGTTGGATACGTCAAACTGAGCAAGATGGAAACGAAACGAGTGGTATCAAATCATAGTCCGAACCAAGCACAAAACCCAACACTCAAGTCAAGCCGGACACACGAATATGGACCAAGAAGTCAAAAGCAGACCGTCAGCCTCGGGCAGAAGCAAGTCGTCGGAACCGGTGCAGTCGGGAAACTTGTCTCGAAGGCCGGCAAGAAGAAGCGATCAAAAGGGGTGGACTAGGTATTCTATCCGGGGACGCGGTGCCGACAGGAGGAGTTATCGTCGAGGCCGCCAATAAAGGAGGATAGACGCGCGTTGGGGGGAACAAGAAAAAGTAGAGTCAGTCAATCGAATTGAGCCAGCCCAAGATATCCAGCGCGTGTAACTTCTAATTCTCTGCTTTCCGAGAAAGGATCCCCAATGTGTTCCAACAATTACTCCTCTATCAAGCTCTGATCAAAGACGCTAGGGGGGTTCGACAAGGTCGAGTTGTCGCTCAAGACGATGTGAATGGTTGAAGAGTTCGCCTCAATGAGCGGGTAGGAAAGGTGAGGTAAGGAGTGCAATTCGTCGACTGGGGGGAGGGCTGGTCGGGGTTGGTCGCCCGGGCCCAGGCGCACTCTTGGCTGAAGAAAAGAAAAAAAAAGGGCCCCCAGTAGGCAGTACATGTAGGCAGTACATGTAGGCAGTACATGTGGGCAGTACATGTAGATAGGGTGTTAAGGTTAGCCTAGGTAGGTATTTCGTACCTCCTATCTGTAAATGGATAATAATAGCTGACGGTTGGTAGGTAATTATAGACATGGAATCGGTTAGGTAACGTCGAACCACGCAGCCTACATACCTAGGTACATGTACCTAGCGTTACAGGTACACACACCATGGGATTTAGAGCCCCCAAAATAGAAAAGGCTCGCGACCGACGCAGCGGAATTCCTTCCCCTTCTTAGTTTTTCATGTAGTTTCTGTTTGTTCGTCTGTTTGTTCGCATTTAGTTGATTTCTTTTCTTTCCTTTTCTTTTGTTTTCCTTTTTCTTTGTTGGCTCCTTGCAGGTTAGTTAAGGCATACGTAAGATATGTATAATTAATACCTTAGGTACTTAATGTACCTTCAACTGTTGGTCGTGGTCTGGTAGACAGACGTGCAAGTACCTGTAAGTTACTAGGTAGTGTACTGTAGGCTATGTACCTACCTAACTTTTAGGGATCTGTTGCCCGTTGGCCTCTCCCCGATTATCTCTAGCAAGGGGAGACTTTACTTGTTATGTACAATACCTAGGTAGATACCTATAGGTACACGAAGTCTGTGCGGGCTCTCCAGCTATACCCCTCTTCTAATAAGTCGTCCTCTCAGTGGCCTCCCTTATTCTCGTAACTCACTCATTCTGCAACTTACCTACCTTTAGTTATATATATATTTTCAAGACTATATGGGGCATTTACATATCGACAGCATCCAAGTCGTCACCTTTCGTAACGAAGTTGTCTGTTAGCGTTAGCAATCAGCTTCTCCGTCCATCCATCCACCTATATATACATTATACAACGAAGGCGCTTAGTACTGCCGCTAACTGGTGTGTGGGCGGGTGGAGGTGCGTGCATTTACGGGCATGTGTCGAGTCAAGCAAAAGCAGGCAAGACTGCAGTGCTCGTCAATGGCCCCCAAGGGTCAAGGTCAAGCATCAAGCGGGGCAGCAGTTCTTGAAAGTCATATCCGGACCCTGCAGTTGAATCAATGTAGGATGTCGCGGCACTTCGAGACACTCTGTGTGGTTGGCTCCCCTGCTCGGATGTCGCTTTCAAGAAAGGAATCGTGCAAACAACGAATTGCTTGCTTTTGGCGTCCTGACTCTGAGAGTTTTAAACGGGGATCGTCAGTCAAGAGCCAAGCCTTGTAATAACAGAGCTCTGGGTATTGCAACCAAAGCCGACAACCAATGATGCGAAGGCCCCAACGGACAGGTACTGGACGATTAATTCGGACGAGCCCTCAGAAATGAGGAGTGGACTTGTCTCGTACCGAAAAGATTCGTGAGGCTGCTTCGCTCAACCTCATAGGAGCCAATCACTGCGGCAAGGCCATGTATCACCAACATCGCCCACTACTTTATCTAGCGGCTTTTCTTTTTCGAGAGCACCCACTGATACGATCTCTCGCGTTACCTACCTACTTCTCCTGCTTCTGATATCGACCAGTACGTACATGTACTAGTGCAAATATCGACGGGTGTCAACTTTCAAGGGGTTCAGATAGGAGATGATCGATCTCGTGAGGAGAAGACGGTAGTTGTCACATCTAAAACCTCCTACATAGTCAGGCTAACGTTTCTTGACAACCGCTAATCCAGCCGGCTCCAATGTATCTTCACAAGCTTTAGTCTCCTACCGAGAATGGCCATATATTGTTCCTGATCGACTCTCCAATCATCCATCTATAGCCTAGTTGCACTTCTATATAAGAGGGCACCGTTTCTGATAGGCTGCACTGTACATATACCTAGCTATGCTGTTAAGTATTGCGACACGGGGTACTACTCTGTCATACCGGCTGTCTTGACAAGAGATTGCCAAAAGTGCGGAATGGCACGCAAGGAATTTGAGCGGCTCAATCTGAACCGCGATGCATCTTGGACTGGAACTGGGCCAGCGAGCCCCCAGCCGTCCTATTATCCTATCGCTCTTTCGGAAAAACTTGTTCTGACGAAGCGCGATCTTTGCACGTCGCGTCATGCGGGCACCTTCTCTTCAAGCTTGTACTTACCTGTTCACCTTGTTGCCTATTGCTTGAGATCGAAAAGGTGCTGGTCACCAGGAAGGTAAGCTATCTGCGGGAGCTCTCGGTGAACAATTCCCACATACACACGGGAAGACTTCGGCGGTGTCTGTTGGGTGATGCGCAGCTATATTCCGTACAATGTAATTTTTGCTTAAAGACCGAGGCTTTTGTGGTCGTCACCTTGGCAAGATTAAACCAGGCTGGCGAGAAGTTATTATGCGGGCTAAGCATTGCCCTTTTCGTCCTCTCCGATAGGTGATCATCATCAAAATCCCCTCAAGCATTCACGTCAAAGACCGCGGGAGCGCCACTGATGCCCTTCGGAATATTTCGAAGCTGCATGGAAGAAAATGAGAAGCCGTAAAAATCCCCTTTTCTGCTCTACTTCTGCCTCTCCCCCTGTCTTCCCCTTCTGCCCCCCGTCCCTGCGAAGTCAACTAGGCCATGGTGTACAGATGCAGTTAAAACCAACCACCTCAACATTAGGTACATATTATACGATCCATTTGTACACATAATCTGCAATATGATGCGTATGTAACTAAGCTACCGCGCCGCGGCCAGCTCCGTGATACACATATATATAAACTCGTTGAATTATATCTCCAGGGATCCGTCACCCATATCGTTCGATTACTCGGTCTACTAAGTCTGCTAAGATGAACAAAGTAGAGCATCTCCGAGCAGGGGACTAACACTACCTACCTACTTACTACTACCTAGTCCCTGGTAACTCGTCAGTCAACCCTTAAACCAGTCCGAGCGCAAGCCTTCTAGTCTTCGTCGTTCCGAAAATATCCCGAGCATGCAGGCTCTGCGTACCAGGTATCTTCTGTGAACCCGATTAGCAGGACATATTCATTACAACCCCGGCGTTGGATACGCCGAATACAGGTTACTCCGTACGCATTGATATATGATAGCGCGGTATGTAGTGACACTCTATCTTTTTTTTCTTCTTTTTTTTTTTTTTTTTTACGGGCCTTTTCCCTTTCCCCTGCTTGGGAATTGTGCGTGAAAACCAAGTAAAAGAAGTGAAATTCGAGTATCGATGGCCGAATTTAAACTAACCGACTGCTGGTGCCGTTTCTCTTTCGCTAAGGAGGAGGCTATCTTCACCGGTATGGGGGTTCCCTTTGTGCTCTGTGTGTGGGCGAATCTAGCTCGATCTAGAAATGTTCTAGATAAGACGATGCAACGGTCTAGTTCGAAATAACCAACATACATACATACATAATAACAGAGAGTAGTTTGGATCATGCAAGGGAATTGCCGCGGTCGCCGTTTCAATTCACCGCCAAGGTCCGACTCTCAACTCGCGTAGCTGGCCGCTTTGGTCACTCGCTTCGCCGGCTAGACCGAACGAGCGGTGATTACTCTGTTAAGATTCACATACTAGGTACCGGTAGTAGCCTTCTACCTCGGGTAGGTATCTTTACCCACACTCGCAGTGCTCTGGTATACATTGCCCAGATAATCGGATTGCGAAACTCTAGCTAGCACGCACGTTATGTATTGGCTACGCGAGAAACGGGTAGGTAGATAGGATAGCCTTTGCTCTGTCCGGAACCTGCTTTCCGTCATATCTTAGGTACATATGTCATCCGCCGAGGGAAGCGGGGAGTAGTTGCTGCCCGTGTGTCTGTCGACCTTCCACATTGAGAGACGTCGTTTCGTCTCGATTGGCTGGCTCTATATAGATACCCCGTAACAGTTCCATGTGCCTGGGAGCTGCAGCAGCTGGCCGCGGCAGGCCACGAGTGATAAAAGGCGAGATAAAGTCGGGGAACACATGGCTGCTGTACGTATGACTTGTATCGCCCTGCATGAGCTGCTGTATCAAGCGTCAGAACCCCCACCCCCCAACAAGGCATCATTCACGGAAGTGCGTGGGAATGGGGGCTTTTGGCACCTGGCCTTTCTCGTTGAAGCCAGTTTCGTTTGCTATCGCTCTTCGCATGCCATCTCGAATATGAAATGTGAAAAGACTTTTTTTCCCACCTCATCGTAAACTACTTCAGTCTCCCGCTCAACTATACCGGTGGTATTGGGTACACATGGCGGAAACCAATACGAGCTTCTCGCGGCTCAGCTCCCCTTAACTGCTCACGAAGAAGTGTCTCACTCTCGCCATCCGACAACTTAGGAAGAAGGTGATTGGTACGTGTATTCCAACACGCACTGCATCATCATTCATATTCCTTCGGCCGCCGGCCGCTACTCTTACAATGCAGTCCTGTGAAACAAAACCTGTTCGGACATGTGGCAAGTTGTGGGCGGCGTAGCCTTCCTGCATGCATACTGCAGCATCGGGTTTGATGCCTTGTTCATCCCAAGTCTGATCTGTTCCCCCGGCAGCCCGGTTGCGTAGCCCAACCTCCAAGAGACGAGCTGGAAGATACGCCCCGAGGCTACATGGAATGAAGCATGTGGTGGCTATAGTCTTAGACGACCCTATAAGCTTCGGCTGGGAACTTGACACGGTTAGAATCGAGGTAGCATAGATAGGTAATCCGTGGAACTAGCACCATTGTAATCATCTTTATGAAGCATCAATGATATAAATCATATCTACCGGACCAGCCTAGTCGGGGCCACCTTCGCCGGTCCGGATCTATCTGATATTCCAATCGCGGAAGGCACTTGTCTATTCGCTCGGCCCAGAGCGGTTGCTCTATGCTCTTTTATCGCTGATCATCAGTTGCCCAGGTAGTTGGACATCTCCGGCCGACAGACAAACAGACCGACTCGTCGAGGCAAGAGGATCTGTCTGCACCACGTATGTATGCGACCCGCTACCGTGGTGCTTCTTCCACCGCAACCTCGTTCATCCCATCTCCACGACATATGACGTTGCTAGAGAAGTCAACGAAGATGTGTCAATATTCTTGGCCGTGCCGTCGCCAGAGTCGATGACTATGGCAGGACAAGTCAGAGGTCACGAGTGACGACGGAAGACCCATTGCGGCCGGCCCGCTGCGTCCGCTGTCAGCTAAGAGTAGCTCCCGCAGCTGAAGTTTTCCGCGCCTTGCGCTCCCGGTGCGGTCAGGAATCGGCGGTGAGAAGAGCGGTATTCGCGTATGTACCGTGCATAACATAAGGCGGTAAGGGGCCCCAACGAAGATGTGAGCGGATGCTTACTAGGAGAAAGAACCCATCTTGTAAGTGTCGTCAGCATCTTCAATAGCCCAATCCGGCCAATGGAAAACCGAACATGCACGAGGTTAGAGAGCGGTCAACTATGGACCCGTCTCCATTGCGAAAAGCATGCAAGATGTCGAAATGCCCACGGTCTTGTCCCTGACTTGCCCTAGCGCCCCCTGTCGGTCATGGCTTGCAGTTTTTTTTTTTCTGTCCCCTCCGTGTAGAAACGAGGGGTCAATCACCACCAATGCCAGGAATAGTAGTCGGAACGACATCTGATGCGTGAAGTTCGAAGGACGTTGTTGTTCCGTGGCAGCCAGCGAATGCAGCTCATACGAAATGGAGAATTGGAGATCGTCAGGGGAGACAAATCCAAATGACCACCCAGAGCTATGCAGACGCTAGCAGATGGGAAGACAAAATGGCGTCAAAACCCTGATTGTCGGCTGTTCCCAAAGGTCTGGGACGTTGGTCTAGACGCCAATAAGAAACTGTACCCTACACAGTACCAGAGTTTTAAGGAGATCGTTCGCCTCGGGGGATTTGTTACACGATATCGATTCTATGAAGGGGCATTCTTGGCCCCGGCCTCTCCTGATATCGGACGGTATGTGGTGCCCCTCAAGCCCCTCTTACATGCAATGCGAACAGCTCGCAGATATGTTATAGGATTTTTGGGCCTGGGCCGCCTGGGCCTCAAATTGCCCTGGCCGGACGACGAGACAACTCGCGACATCCCAAGCGGATATTATCAAAATCGAATCCGGCATAGTCAATACTCAAGAAATGTTCTAGCGCACGTGGAGTCCACCCGGAAGCGTCCCGCGACCCCGGAACCTCGCTCTTCTGGGTTCTGACCATTCGAGTTTCTTTTAAACCCTGAGAGTCGTCGTAGGCTAAAAAGAAATCGTCTCCATCGTGTCCGGAATAATAAGGAACAAGCCTCTTCGTCTGAGCAAACGCAACTTGACACCAGGTGCTGGTTTCAATTTATAGCATTGGCAACTCTCTGGAGATCGCTGGTTGGCTGCAGTAAATGAAAAATGACGATGTCTTCGATGTTTTACACATGAGATATCTGCTGCTGCGTCGTTCTGGAGTTCGATTGAAGGGAACGTCTGACCTCTGAGCGGGGCAAAACTCCTGCACTAAATACTCGAGTCCCGGATCACCATGATGGACGCGGTAAAGATGATCGCACCCCACGCGCTTCCTAGGATATCTCCCAGTTGCCAGGACCACGGGGTCAACAGAGGGGGGGATAAACCCATGACCTGTTCGTTCTGGAATCACGCCAGTTTCAAGGGCGTAACTCGATCTTTCTTTTCTCCTCCTTGCGAGAAGAAGGAAAAACAAAACGAATCAAAGACAAATAAATGAGAAAAAACAAAACGAAAAAGAATTAGGGGCTGTTGGTAGGCTATATGAAACACAGTATGATAGGTCACTGATGCTAATGGCCTTCAAGGAAATGTGTCAAAAAACGGCCCATGATCCTCATACAGAGCAACTCCTGTGCACTGTACTGTTTGGTATTGACATTGATCACGCCCTAGTAAGTTCTAGCTCGTGTCAGTCAGCCCATTACAAACTAGGACCCGCCTAGGAGCTACACCACATACCGGACAGCCGGAGTATCCCCCTCAGACTAGACCGCGTTTCCACTTATAAGGCCTCTAGGAAACCGGATTTGACGTCCCGTGTTGTAGCATGGAGTGCATGCAAAGAATGTATGTACCTAGGTAGGTATTAATGACTTATAGGGGAATTGGTGGTTTAAAGTCTAGTTACTCCGTCATCTACAAGGACATCAGCTTGCATGCCAATGCAATTTACCTAGGAATCCTTGGGGCTAGGGTCTCCCCGAGGTTATATCAGAAGATGAGATTCTCGGGGAGAAAAATTTTTCTTACCAAGTTGATTATTAGAAAATGGTCTCGCCCCCTTTTCGGATGGACCCCAATTGCTGACATGGCCGAGACATCCTTGAACTTATAGGAGCTGAAATGATGCGTAAAGCACTCGACGCAACCGACTATTAACGGCATGCTCTGATGCTATTTCGAGCGCACGATTTTTGATCGCTACCTTGAGTCTGCAGCTGGCGGCAGTTTTGCGATTGGCTTTGTAGAGTCTGTTCGCATCATTATGTGCCATTCCACTCAAAAATATAGAGGTTCGTTAGATAACCCAAACTCAACCAACCCACTTGAAGGCTCGCGACTTCGCTCGTGTTGTGCCCCGCCTCCAATTGCCTACCCCTCACTGCGTTCTCATTGCCACGGGCCACGGCAGCTTGCTGTCATAGCTCGAGTTAGTAAACCCGATGATATAGACATTACGACTTGGGCACGTTGAACGGTCTTGTGATCCAGAGTGAACCCGGTTGGGAACTATTGGGTTTCGAAGATCACGGGACCAAATTTAGAATCGTAAAGATGGCAGTATCAAACGTGTCACCACTAGAGGATTAGAATACTGCATGGCCAAATGCCACCTCTGCTCAAAGCTGAAGTGGAGTTGCCTCATTCTCGGGGTCGCGATAGACACCTAGTCGATTGAGCTGCTCTCCTAAGCAGGATGCTGTGAGAGGTGGTATAGGTGGCATGAGTGTGAATATGATTTCTGCGGCATTGCTATCACCGCAGTATTGAAGTTTGGGGTAAGGGTGAGGGGATCCCGTCAGGAAGACATTCTGGAAGTACCAGCCTCACTTCGGATCGCAGCTGGCTCCATTTTTCTTGCATGATGCAGGTGAACGTCAGCCGAAAGAGTGTTCGTCAATTTAACATGTCCATATGTACAGTATCCAGTCGGTTGTATTTCCTGTCGCTAATTTAGTGCCGGGTTGAGCACGTTTGCTGCTGCAACCTGTAAGCAACTGTAAGGAATTGGCAGTGATACTTACATTACTGTACATACATCCCAAGGCTAGATATTTGGATCTCACGACATCAGCGGTTAAAGAAGAACATACCTACCTATTCAACAATCCAAACACGAGAATAAGATTAAGAGCTAGCAGAGGTCTCCCTCCTTTGAATCAATGCGACACAGATCGAAGGGGCCTAAAGAAAGGATGAGAAACGAAACACGTTTAGAAGCAAATAAGAATGCCAGTAGATGGAATTGCCAAGGGTTCTGATAAGAGGGGGGTTAGACAGTGAGTCTCCCGTCGTCTCCTCTCACTACGGCAACGGGTGGACGGACGGTTCCTATCAGACGACCCCACATGGTACTTACACTAGCCACGACGAGTTAGATGCCTATTATGTGTGACCTCAGAATAGGCGTGGCCGACCGCTCCGGAGCTGGTTACTCGTGATAGTCATACGAAGTAATAGGTACCACCACTATGGAAGGTACTAGTAGGTACTTGTCATTGCAAAAAGAGGGGCTGGGGGTTCATTTGGGTCAATGCCAGTCCACCTCAATTTCTCGTAGTATAGGATGTCTACGGAAATAAAACACACTAGACCTACTTGGGGATGTGTCGCTGCTTTTGTGAGATGGAATTTCATGATCCATTCCCTATCTCTTATATTTTTTCCTCCTTTTATGTGCGGTCACGGGGTAACAGGATCATGCCATGCCATCGCGATGGGATTATGCTGATGACCTCTCAGCCTTCTTTGTTATCCTGATGCCTCCAGCGGTTCGCTTTGAACCCCTCCCCCTCTTTCCCCTTCATGTGGCTTGACTGGTTGATCTAAGGTATCTACTACGCAGTAGTTTAATAAGCCTACCTACCTAAAAAGTGCAGCGCCGTTGCCTCCCCCGCTCGGAGGACATGATAGGTGCCTAGGTAGGTAACTTAAGTACCAAATGTAGGGGGCAGCTAGCTTGAAGTACGTACGTTGCATACCTAAGATACATACTGTACGACACCAGGCGGCAATTCCACAATTTCCAGCAGCAAACGTCTGCTGAAAAAGGCATATGCATCGTCATCTATCCGCTGGCTTGCCGACCTAGCACCCAGATACCGACTTAGAGGTAAGGTAGATAAGTCTATCTGCTCTCCACCACAAAGCCCTACTAAGCATACCTGCCCAAGGCATAGGGAGGTTGCTCGTCGACTCTACTTGAAGAGACGAAGGGATAAAGCACGGGAGCGGTGTAGATGCAATAACTCGCGTACCAAGCATACCATACCTCTTAAGTCTCTATCGTGCATTCAGACCGCCTAGTGATCGAAGCGTTGAGAGGGGCAGAAGGTGGCCTCACAGGTACACGTAGCTCTTTCTAAGCAGAGAGTCCACTAACCAGCTGTCTACCCCCACTAAGATCCTAGCCCCGAGGGCCCCGGCTCGACAGTAGGTAGAGGGAGAAGTCGCTGTTAGTGGCTTTGATTCACTGCTCAGAAAGTACCCAAGCCTGCACGGGGCTCCTGCATAACACCGCTAATTTGCTTTCGCCAGAGGTGGTATGTAGGTAACTCGGCAGCTATTGATTCCCCCTAGAATACTTACATACAGCCCGTAGCGTGAAAACCTCGGACCGCCCTCCATCCTCCACTAAAATCCTGAGCCACACCCTACTATCTTGTCCTGATCGGGATGGGATCGAGCCACTTTTATTATTTCTGGTTCTCTGACGACGCCGCTCATTAAAAAAAACCACCACCAAAGCCACAAGTCAACCCACCACCAACCAACCCACCCGACACCACCACAAGCACCACCACCTTTCCAGTCAACCCACCTTTCTACCCTGCCCACCACGGCTGTGACCCGCATTCATTGACTGCACGCTCGTCTTGTCCGTCCCAGCCGTTCCCATTGTCTCTGTCGCTCATTGAAGCGTGGATTGGTACGTCTCTTTCTTTCTCTGCCACCCACGCCCACACCCCTCGCCCTCTCGCTTCCCAATTCCCCGTGTTGTGCTGGCCCGTCCCTCGCTACTTTCCCCTCCTTGCCCGCCCGCTCCTTGCAACGCGCACCTTGTCACTTGCCTTGCGCAGCACAACCAATTTTCCCTCCCTCATTTTGTCCCTCCCTTTCCCCCTCCTTTTTTTTAATTCCTAACTTTTTGCACTTTCCTGTCCATCCGACTTTCATCAACCCACCACCCCTCTTCATCGGCCATCGCACTTTGCGATTCGGGACATATCTACTCGCATCGCCCTCTTATTTCAGGACGATTGCACCCTCTCAGATACGTCAAGTGTATCGAGACTAATAACAGGCCCAGGCCACACCACCGTCCACCACAGCTCATTCCATGATACCGATATCCATACCAATGACCAGCTACATCAAGTCGAGTCAAGAAGACACACTTTAAACCCCACGGGAGCGCGCGTGCGAGCGAGGAGCGAGGCGATTTCGACCATCGGTTTTGAAGGGTCGAGAGCAAGCACACTTTTCGGAGAGTCGACCGCATTTGTCGTTGTCAATCCCTAGATCCCATCGATCTGATTCGATAACATCACCCGAGCAACGCGACAATCACGACAATAATTCAAGATGCCTGGCGCCAGCGTGGCCGTCCTTCCCACCGCCGCATCGGCAACCCCGGTCCCCCGAAAGACCTCTCTCGCGCAACCAGAGCGGAAGTACAAATGCCAGTTTTGCAACAGGGCATTCAGCAGGAGCGAGCATAGGAGCAGACACGAACGGTCGCGTACGTGCCACCCATTTCATCCCCCCCTCCCCCCAATCCCTCCCACCAGCCCCTCTCGACACCTCGCTCGCCTGTGTCGCAATTAGTTACCCCTCAACACCACCATGAATCATGCGATCAATTGGCACCTCGCTATCGACTAGAAAGCTTACATAACCTGGCCACAGATACAAAGGAACGTCCCTTTAAGTGCATGAAGTGTAGAAGTACCTTTGTGCGACGCGATCTCCTGCTCCGCCATGATCGGACTGTGCATGCTAAGGATGGAGGCGTCCCTCTACATAGCGACGGTAAACGTCGCGCCGGTGGCGGTCCCAAGACGCGAGCTATCAATGGTCCATCCAAGTCGTCGATTGCTATTGACACGTCGACGTTGAGTGAGCAGATCGAAGCCAGCAGTGAGGGAGTATTCGATGTCGAACACGCTGCTATGCTGGTCGCTGACCTTCATCACAAAGCGACAGCCGCGATGCGTGATAACGGAAATGGAGCTTACGAACCAAGCCCGTCTATGGCCTACCCCCCCAACGGTCCCCAATTGATGGATCCTGCTGTCACATACCCTCCTGGTGCTGTTCCTCTTCCTCACGGCGTTCCGTGGGATGCCTTCATGCCCCAATCAGTTGCCGAGACCAAGGCTCATTCCGTTACGTCAACTGGTTCTGGTTCCTTCGAGTCTCAGCAGTCTTTGTCTAGTGTGAGTACTATCCAGGTCCATCCTAGCCCGTTAGCATCTACCTCAGGACCTAGCCGCAGCGGTCCTGCGCCTTCGTTACAATCTATGATCAACTCTTCACCGCTTTTAAGCACCGGCACTGCGACCGCCATCGAGTCCAATATGACCCGTACTATGTTTTCACCAGCTAACCTGACCCAGGCCTCCGCAGGATTCAAGGCTCCTCAGGTCAACAGTGACGAAGAACGGAACTTGATCTTGGACAACATTCGAGCGCACGATAGTGAACACGCCATTCCGGAAGGTTTCCGCGTACCGAATCTCGGCTCTTTAAACCGCTACCTTGCGACGTACTTTGGCTTGTTCCACCACCACCTGCCGTTCTTGCACCCCTTGTCCTTTAATGTGACCCAGGTGTCTCCAGCACTGCTCCTTGCTGTGCTCTCAATTGGTGCTCTCTATGCCTTTGATCAAGACCAAGCGTATATGCTACACATTGGCTCTAAGGTTCTGGTCAACCAGTTCCTTCAGAACAAGGAAAACTTTAGCTCCCGGAAATGCCCTCTCTGGACAATGCAGAGTTCGCTTCTCAACATGATCTTTGCCAGTTGGAGCGGTGACCCCAAGGGACTAGAGTGGGCCTGTTCCATCAAGAGTCTTCTCGCCAACATGGTTGCCGGAAACCGCTACGAATTGAAGCTTCGCCAGGATGGTCGTGAAGGCACCCAGCCGGCCCGAGCTGAATGGGTGGAAGATGAGGGATGTCGTCGCACTTATTATGCCGTCTACATCTTCTTTGGGCTTCTGACGTTGACCTACAACCATACGCCTGCGATTAGCTTCAACGAATTCGAGGATCTGCAGCTCCCATCCTCGGAAGCACTATGGAATTCAAAAGTGACCGATGAAGCTGCCTGGCAGGAACAGCTGAAAGCGTCGCCTGGAATTACCTTCATGGTCGCCCACGATAACCTGTTCCAAGGAGAGACACTGAAGTACAGTGCTTTCGCAACGCGTGTTATGATCAATGCCTTGTTCCTTGAAGTGTGGTACCATAAGCGTAGTCCCGAAGCTTTGCAGGATGTTGTGACCGAGTACAAACTCCGGCTCGCTTTGGAGACGTGGGAGAAATCTCTCGATCTCTGCGAGCCTGAGGCTGACGCGGTCCCGCTGAGCGCACCGCACAAGGGCCACCCTCTAATATTCAATGCCAAGGCTATGTTCAGGAATGCCCGCGCTCGCCTAGAAGTTGACCTAAAGACCGTTCAGGAGGCTCTACGCTACCACGATCACTATGAGGTGGCGGCTGCCATGTCCAACGCGCGTGACCGAGTTAAGCGCTCGAGTGAAATGATCAAGGTCATTGAGGAGTGCTACAACTGCATTGAGACTGCTGTGCGCCAGGGTGTGCGCTGGGTTGCGCGCACCTCCCCAACAAACTGGAGTATCGAGCACCCACTTTGCGGCATGGATCTCATGATCACCCTCACCCTGTGGCTATATCGTCTGGAACATGACGAAGAAGCTGCTTCTGAGGAGGAAATGGCCATGTATCACAAGGTTCGGATGCTTTTCGAGAAAGAGTCTGAAGGGACCTTGAATTCGCAGCAATTGAGCGCAACCGTGGCTCACCTCTGGGGCTCAATGCTAGACGAAGTGGTCGTGTGGGGGTAAGTCAATGACAGCTTCATCTCTATATAATTAACGTATCAGCTGCTAACTCTTTGTTCGTTAGCATCACCCGACTCATGGGAGAATCCTTCCGACTTCATTCTCAAGCGCTTGTCGGCTATGTGGACGATATTGAAGCGTCGTCTAACGTCTCGACGCCGTCGATGATCTCTCAAGGAGCTGATGAAGAGAGTGTATACTGAACCGATCCGTTTCATGAGACTTACGATTTTCTCTGAATTTTCCTCTCGTCTGGTTTCCTTTTCTTTCCTTTTCCTAATTTCCTCGTGAATGATGATGGCGGTTGCGGCGGCGGTGGTGCAATCTCCTTGAGCATATACCTCCTGAGTTTTCTGCTTTCTTTTTACTCATTTCGGTACGGAACTGGCGCCGGGTGTTGATTCGGGAGTTGGTTGTCTTTACGATTGCGATTACATCCAACGTCTGCATCTGAGGTCACTGGTAATCAGCGGGACTGGAATGGCAAACTAGGCTCTCTGATCTGGTGCAATGGGGGGAATACTCGTCGCGATACGCGCAACTTAATGTGTGATGCAGGGCTGGCTGGTCCATTCGCGGAACTTCTCTTCCCCTCTGTTCTATTAGCTACGGCACTCCTATTGTTGTTTAATGCTGTCGTCGTTTTTAACTTGAGTTTGCAGCTTCTCGTCATCCTTGTCAGATACCTTGTTCTATCTACATACTGATATTTACTTTTTTTTTTTCCCTCGTGGATTTTCTTAACTTTCGTTGAGCTGATTTCTCTTTCTCTTCTTTCTCCTTTCGTCATAGTCTCGCGGTAATAGAGCTGGCTGGCAGCAATTGGAGGGTGTCAGGATGAAAATTAAGTCGGCAAACGGGAGACATCGCGCACATCAGATTGATTTATCTCGTTGATTCGATTGGAATTCGTTTTCTTTTCGGATGTATAGATAACTGCGCGTCAGCATTCAATGAATCACTTCTCTATACCATCTTCTAAGCCCCATTGAACAATGTCGTAGTATTTTACAATATGTTGCGATAGGTGTAGTAGTTTGAAAGACAGTGATTACACAGCATGTATATCAATCGCTTCGCCTACCTAACAACGTCCGGCGGGTTGCTTTTACCTCGAGATACGAATACTTGCATATGCACCAGCAGAGTCAGAATTTACTACTACCCGACGTTATTCTATCCGCCACCTACCTAATATAGATCACCGATATATTGCATTCCTTGCGGTGTGCAGACAAGGAGTGTCCGTGAGTACGTAGGTCGAGTTACGTGGATCCGATCTCATATCGGCCTATCACGCAAGGGCATGCAGGCTTTTCAGTCAGAATACCAAGATATTCGTCCTATGATTGACGCCGTCAAGTTAAGAATACATTGGGTTGGTTGGGTGGCATATATAGCGCGGCGCAAGGAGTAAGTAAATCATTGTCGATCCAGACTTTAGAGTAGAGCTAATAAATATTTTCCCATTACCTACTTATGCCGGATGTAGTACGTGTACACATCTAATACAGGAGAAAAAGGGGAGAAAAAGAAATATTACCTTCTCTTTTTTTTTCCTTCTTAATTCTTACCGCTTACTACCTATCTCACCCATTTCCAGCACATCCTATGGGATTTTATGGGCGAGAAGATAAGCGTGTCACATAGATACCACATAGATGTTCTCGTAACGCACCTTTGCATCTGCGCGTTCCCGATCCCCGGCTCATCATTGATTCGACTCGATTGCTTCTTGATGGGCCGCTCGGTCGGACCACGGTAGACGACGTGCTGCGAGTCTCCAATGCAACGCGCCGGCAATTTCGGAAGGTAAAAACATTGAAAAGTGGCTCGCTCGTCTGTTCCCCCGTTGGCTGCTTCCTTTTATATTTTTTTCCCTTGTTCCTGATCGAATCCTTGTCGGCAGTCTTGGTGTCTTGGTTCCTTGCGCCTTGCATCATCGTTGCCCGCTATCCGGGCTGCATAGGAAGATAGGGAAAGAGAAGGAAGACATTGGATATGAGTGCTATCCTGGCTTTTTTAGTAGCAGGTAGGTACTGAGTAGTACCTGGTTTTATGTCTCATTCCTCTTTTCCTTCCCCTTTCCTTCAGAATCCCGGGATTCCCTCCGGTTTGGCAGTTAGTGAGTCAAATATGTACATTCGCTCATCATCGTAGCTATATTCACTCACTTTCTGTGAGACGTTGTGTCGTCAGAAAGTCTCAACTAAGAATATCACGCTCGTTAATCTGATACTTCATTTTATTTTCTTCTTCTGCAAAACCGTTCGCTTTACTTTCTTCTTCCGCAACCGCCCGGCCATCTTTTCCCCCACCGAATTGCGCCAGTCCTCCGATTGGCGATCGTGGTAGTGGTGGCTGCGCTTCTAGAGGAACACGATGCGTCAACATCTAGCGGGGTGGTTTCACGGCGCGATAGCTTCGCGTTGGGTCGTGGGCTCTTTGCCGATCTTACTTAGCCCCGTTTGGGCGGATTGCGAGTGCGGGTATTCTATCACGACCGGATCCGACAACACGCAGCATGTGTTTACCGACCTGCTCGAAAGCGACTTTGTTCATCTCGACGTAACGGGCGACACGACGGAATACGGCAAGTATGGCTGGGCGCCGCAAGTGTTCAACGTGTCGATGAGGGCCGCACGTGGGACCTACGGACAAGCATTCGTAGCTGGGGACGAGACGTCGAGCAATACTGCCGATAACAATGTGTTCACCGGGCCGGGATCGAAAGGAGGTGATGCTGGTCTACAACTAACGGTCAAGAGCGAGATTTTAGACAATATGGTCCAGAGCTCCGAGCTTGCTACGACGGATCTAAGTTATTTTTATGGCACTTTCAGGGCTGGTATAAAAGTGACAGACATATCTGGGACGTGTAGTGCTTTCTTCTGGGTAAGTGATGCAGACTAACATGGGTAATACCTTCGATAAACCGCCACAAGTATGCTATTATCATAATTTCAGCAACGCTGATTCGATCACACGCCGAAATTCTCAGTACCAAAACGACACCCAAGAAATCGACATCGAGTTCCTATCAGCCGAGTTCAACAGGGGCAACAGCACGTTCCCCGTCAACCTCGTCCTGCAGTCGATAGCGTCGAGCGACGCGGGCTACGACGCCTCGGGGACCGGGGGCTTCCGCAAGGTCAACCTGGGCTTCGACCCGACGGCCGACTTCCACGAGTACCGGTTCGACTTCCTGCAGGGCCGCGTGCTGTTCTACGCCGACGGCGAGCCGCTCGCGGAGCTCGACGGGCCCGGGGTGCCGACGACGCCGGGCCACCTCCTGCTCTCGCACTGGAGCAACGGCAACCCGGCGTGGTCGCGGGGCCCGCCCTCGACCGACGCCACCACGACCGTCCGCTACGTCAAGGCGTACTACAACTCGTCGCTGCCGTCGCGGCAGGCCGACTTCGCCGCCCGCTGCGCGGACCCGGCCGCCGCGGGTGCCGTCTGCGCCGTCCCCGACAATGATGCCGAGTTCTTCTTTAGCTACCGGGACGGCATGACGCCCAATCAGACGACGTACGGTGGCAGTGGCGACGGTGACGAAAACGGTGCCCCCCGGCGCGCGGGACTAGGCCCTTTGGCGGAGACGTCTTTCCTATGGGTTGTTGTGGGGATTGCTTCTGGTATATGGGTATTTGGGTTATTATAGATAGGGGCCAGAATAAAAGGGGAGGTTGCTTATTACCTAAGTGTTAGATGTTGGTTGGAGTTTGTGGCGTTCTCTCCGTTTTGCTTGGCATCGTCTTGCGTTAACTTACATACCTGTTTACTTACCACGGAAAACAAGAACAAGAAACGAGATATATAAAGTGTTGTTGATTTGGGCTGGCTGTTTTTTGGTTCCTTATTACACCGATACGTATTCCACTTTTGCCTCTTTTGGGGGGAATGTAGTTTTGGGATATTGGTCGCTTTGTCACGGTAACATCATCGTCCTTGGTTTTTTCTACATATCTGGGTACCTAACGTTGCATTTATTTTTGGATTCTCAAGGATGGAGAACTACTTATACCATAATCATACTTACCTCTCCTTTCCCCCCTTTCTTCTTTTGAGGAAGAGACTAAAATGAGAAGTAGTACCCGATCTGAGAGCATAAAATCCCACCCATTTTCTCTGATCACATATAAGCAGATGGTTGCAGTACATACAAACTTGTCAGAGGGAGTGGCTCGGTCCCCAAAATGCGACATCGTTGATGCAGTCAGTCAAAGCATTCCTCATACACATGTCAGACGGTATTAGTGTAGCTTAGTCGCACACACACATATGCATCCCAATATTTAACTAGCCAGACTATTTATATGCTATAATTAATTGTTCCGGTGTAGGCAGGTCATTTCCAATACTTTATAAGATGCTCAATACTCGTTCATAGCTTACGACCCACTACCAGTTGCGCGGGCAGACTATATACATTATCGCTACTACTAAGTAGGACGTCGATCCAATAAAGATGTGCGACTTTAATTAGGACTGTTATGCAATAAAATGAGAGTGGGAAGGATTCTAATTACCTGTTAGATCGTGTCTCATATAAGACCAGTTGAGGCGCCGCTCGTGACGTCTTATAAGACGGGAAAACAACCGTGGTGCTAGCCACATGTTAAGACCAAGATATATTACTTCATATGACAGTCCCAAGATCTCGGTACCCTTGCGAAATACTACCTACCTGCTCTATATTTTATTTCTTCAAAGTTCTCCCTAGTCACACAACTTATAAAAGCATGGCACGGAATAACCGACTACAACCGTAGTAAGACATTTCCCTCGCTCGGATCCCGCCACCGTCACTGCGGCTGAGGATAAGAGGAACGAAGGGAATTGAGTGAAGGACGCACCATGTCACGCACACACATGCATCCTTTAGAGACGACATTGGCACAATGCGATATTCACACTTATCAACCACAAGGTAAGGCGAGTCAAGTCAGATGTGTGAGCTGTGGGATCAAGGGGAAAAAAAAAAGAGCCTGTTAGTCAGCTTGGAATTATCATGCTATAGGGTAAGTACAATGCGAGTAAGTTAAGACAACCTAGGGATGACTTTTAGAGACACGAAGAGAGAGGGGGGGGGATTATGCACGAAGAGGAAAGAGAGGAAAAGTAGGGATAGAAAAGCGCCGCCAGTGAGATTGCAAGAATAGCCCTCCACCTGCCTAATCCGGCCAGCTCACCTGCCTGCGTGCTGCTGCGGGGCGTGCTTCAAGCCGCTTTGCTCCCATCGCATAGGGCCGTTGGAGATGTGGGGAGGAAGGAGGGTGTGGACCAGCGGAAGAACTCCACCTCTACATACGGTTTGTATGTAATTAGTACATAGAATTGGTGTGTAGGTACTTCATACATTAGGTAACGTGGAATCTCACCTGAAACTAACGGGTACCTACTGCTATTTTTAAAGATATGTACTGTAGGTATGCAAACCAACTCCCTTCGCAGTGGAGGGGAAAAAAGGGAGCAAACGAGGAACGCGACAGATGATGGTGAATATATGGAGAAGAATGGGGAGGGAAAAGGGGGGGTTGAAGGTCATCAGAGGACGAGACACCCCGCAAAATATCTCGGCCATTACCGCTGCGAACTTGGCTTCGATTAGTTGATGGAATCGATCGAACCCACCAACCGAGGCGCAGCCCATCGACGCTCGAACGACGGTTCATGGACTTTACCCTAGGTTAGTTCCCTTCCTTTACCAGGTTTTTCCTGGTTTCGCGTCGGAACGGCGCCTTGTCTGCGCAACACCATTGGTTTCACGACTGTGATCCAACGCTTGTTAAGGTTTCTCCAGGGTGTCACCTAGTTTACAAAGATAGAACCGACTGACTGACTTGCTATATCAGAGCTATTATACATATTACCCACTGCTCAAGTGAGGTCTTCTCCAAAGCAATACACCAATACACCACTAGGGTGGCCAACGGCAGAGGTCTGATGCTACCCCGCAAGATAGGCTGTTGGCCAGTCTCCCCCGGTCCGTATAGCCAAAGGCAAGCGTCTACTTAACTATCAACTTACCTGCTCTTGCTCTCGGCTCGTGCTACGCGCGTCCCCGGACTATCAGACCATATCACCAGCCACACTTCGAGAGAGGGTGTCAACGACATGTGGCCCGCCGGGGCGCTCGAAGATTTCCACTTCGGCCACAACCTCCGAGACAAGCAAATGCGCGTGGCCGTCGTAGTCTTCGCAGTATTAACCGACTTGCCAATCCCATAGGCCGAAAAGCCCCTGAGCTATATTCTACCAGGTCGCGGATCCAGGTCGCCCGGCTCCACCCTGCCTTCTAAAGCCGGGCCGTTCTTGTGTCTGTGTGTGCGTGTCTAGAAGGGACTCACTCCAATGACAGCCGGCGTATTAGATGAACGAGACGTCATCTCACTCCCCCTTTGACTTCTTCGCGCCTCTATGCCGGTTTCTCCTTCCAAGGTTATGCCGTGTTTTGCTCAGCACATGCTCTCCCTCCGTGGTCACGATTCTTGATCCCCTTGCTTTGCTGGCAGATCTTGATTTGTGTTCTTCGCTGCGCTACAGCCACCACTTTCTAGCAGTGGATAATGGGAATGTTGAGGATGAACTTGGCAAGCCTCGGCTAGACACTTGGGGGATGAAAGTTCGTCATATCGATTTTTCCTCCCTTTGCCTCCCTTTGCCGTGAAACCCGGCGTGGTATACCGAGTGGATCTCAAGCAAAGCGACTGATAGTGTATGCGAAGTCCCCTATACACACACAAGCACACATGCTAGTAGTAACGAAAAGCATCGATCATGAAACTGTGAACTAGACGCTCAATGTTAGAACGAGAAAAGCTAAGTTAAAATCTCACATTTTCTTATTCAATCTTTGTTGACAGCACTCACGAGCATATGTAAATATGACAATTCTGGTTTTCAGGTTACGTACCAGTATCCTATCATAGCGTTAGCCTCCATATCCCAGCCTCTTGCCAACCGTAGAGATGATCTCCGAGAAGGTCACAAGTTGCCGCATCGCCATCAAGCGATCTCGAGCACATGCACCGGCCACACAACAAGGTCTCTCACCAGATCCCTCGGCGCTGGTCTTTGCAAGTCTTGACGAGTGTCGATTTAGGTATTAAAGAGGCAATGCTGTCGAGTTCAGTTGACCATCGACCTCATACTAAACCATATTATCCTACTCCATGATACCAACTAGCTTCTTTCTTTTTGCTCGAGTTGCAGCCTCTGACTTCTTAGGCATTCCTACCGCGGTGAAGCGACGAAAATAACTCCAGCCACCATGACTCCCCCGACTACCAATATAGCCCTGAAGAACAACACGGGCTCGTCCGAGGTGTACGCCTACGTCACGGGCCTAGATGTTAACAATAACAATACACCCATCTTCATGCAATCCGATGGCAAGACGGTATACCACCCGGAGTCGCCAGCGCAGCCTCAAGAGGCCCTCGCGGCCGACTGCGCGATCCCGCTCGGCGCGGCAGGCAACACGACGACCGTGACGATCCCGCAGATCGCGGGTGGGCGGATCTGGTTCAGCGTGGGCAACAAACTGACGTTCCTGCTAAACCCGGGGCCGGCGATCGTCGAGCCGAGCGTACTCAACAAGGCGGACCCGAACTACGACCTCAACTGGGGGTTCTGCGAGTTCACGTACAACGACTTCCAGCTGTTCGTCAATATCAGCTACGTGGACTTCGTGAGCATTCCCGTCGCGCTCGAGCTGCGCAACACGGACGGGAAGGTGCAGACGGTGCAGGGGCTGCCGACCGACGGCCTCGACCAGGTGTGCGAGAAGCTCGTGCAGCAGGCCGCGTCCGAGAACGCTGACTGGGGCAAGCTCGTGGTCAAGACGGCGGACGGGTCCAAGAACCTGCGCGCGCTGAGCCCCAACAGCGGGCGCGTCGCCGACTCGGGGCTCTTCGAGGGCTACTTCCAGCCGCTCGTCGACCAGGTCTGGGCCAAGTACGCGTCGGAGGACCTGACGATCAACACGCAGGCGCAGTGGGGCGACGTCACGGGGCGCGTAAAGGACGGGCTCCTGACGTTCGACGGCGCGGGGACGTTCGCGCAGCCGTCGGCGGGCGACATCTTCTCGTGCTCGACGGGGCCCTTCGGCGGGTACACGGGCGACAGCGCGGACGAGATGGCGAACCTGGGGGCGCGCATCGCGGCGGCGCTGAACCGGTCGACGCTCGCGTCCAACGCGCGCCAGCCCGACGGCGAGAAGGTGGGCGCCTACTACGCCGCCAGCCCGACGAACCACTACGCGCGCATCTGCCACGAGGTCAACATCGACGGCCGCGGCTACGCCTTCCCCTACGACGACGTCGTCGCCAGCGACGACACCGAGCCCGACCAGGCCGGCACCGTCTTCGACCAGAGCCCCGAGCTGCTGACCGTCACCATCGGCGGGCCCGCCTCGAACGCCGGCAACGGCGACGGCAACGGCGACGGCGACGATCAGAACGGCGGGGAGGGGGGCAATGACGGGGGTGGCGACACGAAGACTCCGACTACGATATGCGATCTCGTTAAGAAGTGGTTCGGCTCCGCTAAGGCGAAGCTCTCCAAGTCGAAGAAATAAAACTTGCTTGCTGCCTCGACGCTAAAGTCGGATCGGGGAGATCGGATGTGAGGTTTTTTTTTTTTTACTACTATATATATGGCATATCTGGAGGGTGGCGGCTAGGAACAGCGGCTGGGAGAAAGGTCAAGGTAAGTCTCGGGGGCTTCGTTCGTCGGGAAACGGTGGTGATAAATCATGTCACTGGTTACGACGAGATTTGGGGGTTTTTTTTTCTCTGCCTTTTTGCTTTTCCTTCTTCCTAAACACTGGGAAATGCCCTCGGCGCTGGGACGCCCATCTGGAAAGTTTGGGAACTTCTTGTCTTTAGATTGCTCTTTCTTCCTTCCCTTTCTTTCTTTACGTGTGAGGATACGGTAGTATGGATGGGATGGGGTCGCCTTCTTTTCGTTCTTTTTTCGACCTACTTTCGTTCGATCTTCTCTGGCTAGGCTCTCAACCCATTCTGCATACCCTGGTTTTTATCATTATCAGTCATTCGGCATATTTCTTCTGCATGGCATCGTGTTTCTCCTTTGAGTTGACATTCATTCTTACCCTTCATTCACTCAGATATTACTCCCCCCCCTTCATTTTTTCCTCTACTATATTTATTGCTCTTTTTTCTTCTTCCTCCCTTCGGTTATACAGGACCATGGGGGGGGGGGGGGGGGGGGGTTTGCGGCGCAGCTGCAGGCATGTGTCTATATACCCTTGGGTTATGGATATATGGATGCTTTTGTATATAGCGCATAGTTTATATCATCACCTTGTACATACATTTACACATAACCACCTCTTCTTTTAGTTCCTTGCCCATAATTTTGTCCTCAGCAATCTTAGCTTCTCGTACTAGTATCAGTAGCCTACTCTTTTGATAGGAGTTTATGAGATAATTCCTATCTAATAAACAGGAAGATATACTCTCCCTACCTCTCTCTTTCTTTCCATACCTATAAGATAGGCTAACAATATAAGAAGCGCGAACGTGCTAAAATAGTATCCTTTGTAACTTGCTCAAGTATTATACTATCTGGGTTATTCATTCCAACTAAAATAAGCCGACTTATTTAGGGCCCGGCCCAGTCTCTAAATACCACGGCCTATCATCTTTTGTCGATTTTCTCCTTCCATTCACTCCGCCACTTCTCAACAAACTCCTCCATCTCAACGTGAACTCTCAAGCCCTTATCAGAGAGTGTGTTGTAGACGGACTTTAGCTCCGAAGAGTCCATATCCCTGACTAACGTGGCGAAAGCCTCCATGAACACGTCCTTTGACCAGGGACAGCACTGGATCGCACGGTAGAACACATCCTTCGCCTTAGATCGCAACTCCTTCCTACCATGGCAGAAGCGGATATACGCTACCCAGAGCCCAGGATGGTTCATGCACGACTCGTGGGCAAGAGAATGCTCGAACGCGGCCCGAGTTGAGTGCGCGTTTCCAGTTTGTAACTCATGGCGGATCGCGAATATGTGGCTGCTCACACACACGTGCGGTTCGGCCAGAACCACATTGCTAAGGAGTGAACGCACCCGGTCATCGATGCTGAGACGTTCTTCTCGCCAGGCAAAAAGGTAAAGGAAGATGGTGTTATTTGGGAAGTACTTGATATATTGGGCCAGCTGCTCGCGCAAGAACCCGGATCTGAATGGCCTATGGTGATAATTAGCTCAGGTGTCAGCTCAATATGCGAATAACATATCTTACCCATGTGTGGCGTGGTAGTAAAGCAGCCGGGCAGCAAATTGAAGCAGATTTTCATGTTCTGGGGCGCTCCCGCAGCCACGAGAGACAAGGTCGCTGGAACAATTCATAATACTGGAAGTCGCCGACCAAATATCCCCCTGACCTGCCGAGCATGGCTCTCTACCACTGCGGCAGGTCAGATATTCCAGCAAGGTCAGACCTTCCGCGTATAAGATAGCATTAGCTAAATCACCCGATGATACCAAGTAGTCCTGATTTGAGGCCAGTAATTGTCTTGCTTTCAGTATCTGAGCTGAAGAGGCTTCTGTACTCTCGAGAATTGATGCTGCCTGAGGACTTTCTTCGACTAAGGCACACAATTGCACGGTACTTTTGGCTAGTTCGCCATCTCGAAGCTCTATCTCCGCTGAGGCGATACCCAAGCGAAGTCGATCACGGCTAGAAATGGTCGACAAGCCCATCGCCGCTGACACGACGTTGCGAGCGGCTGCTTTGTTCCCCCTTTCCCGTTCAAGTATGGAGTATCCTATGTACAAATCAACATTTGCAGGATCCTGCTTGAGAAGAACTTTCGCGCTTTTTTTCTCGTTTCCTGGCTCGTTGATAGATTCAAAAGCAAGATAATACGGCGCTAGTTCTTTGATCCCAAACGTACGGGTCAACTGTTTTAGTGTACTTGATATCCACATGTACTGTTCGGAGGGAATAGCGTCCCGTATCGGGGGCATATACCTAAACCAATGGAAGGACGGAAACAATACTTCGGGTGTGTTGTTCATCCGTTGATAGTCATGAGAAAAGTCGGGTAGCCTTGTAATCAAATCCTCGTGAGCCAAAACAGTATCGTGCTTCGGAAACGGGTGTGTAGCTAAATTTGTCTTCGCACTTCGAGTAAGAAAACTGTCCTGGATCATTTCGTTGGCAAGACTGCCAGAGCGAAACCCAGGAGGTAGCTGACAAAAGATTAAGAACGCATCTAATAAATGATGCCGGACTCTTGGAATGATTTCTGCCGGGAGAAAGAGAAATATATCCTGAATATCTGTAAACATGATGACTCTAAAAGGATCATCTTCCTCTTCGTCATCCAGGGTGCGAGCAGGTATCGTAGCCTTCCGAGTCCTGTACTGCTCAACTGTAGACCATGCTTTGTATCCATCCCTCGTAGTAGGCAAGGGAATCGTCGCGCTAGAGGTTTTCGGTTCGGCTGGTTCTTGAGCGCCGCCATTTGTCTCAAAAGCCGCCCATCCTTGAGCCTGGTCTTCTCCTAATCGCGGAACCTCGCTTTCCCAGAACTCCTGAAAGTTGGACAATGCCTCACCTTCCGTGGAATTTACAAATTTAGTTGGTCGTACAAAATTCAACTCTAGAGTAGCCTGCCATGCGGCGGTCGCAAGTTCTGCGTAACCAGCATCTGAGACGAAGCGCATCAATCTTAGGAATACATATATCATGTGTTCATATAGTTGAATATGGTCCGAAGCTGGAGAAAGCCCTGATATTTCTTTGCTTAGGTATCGCAACCGATCAATGTAAAGTTGTTTGATCTCTTCGAAACGAAAGCTTGGAAGCAGTGACTGCCGGAAATTCATATATTCTCTCCATACTTCAAAGCTCGTAGGATATTTCTGCACAGTATTCTCCCATCGTTTTGATGTTGTCTGCAAGTCCCAGATCTTAGCGCCTTCTCGCATGATCCTTAGATGCAACCTTTCACGCTGCGAGTCGCCCTTTGCATGCGAGAGAGCTTGCTCAAGCATAGACAGCTTGATATCAGCATAGCTCTTTGTTTCAGCTGCAGTTGGGCGGCCATCACCACTCTGATTTAGCTGTAATAGAGTGTCCTGGTGATCTACCAGCTCGAACCAAGATGCAATGTCATCCGGATGCTCCCGTACTCTCCTCGATAATTCGACCGTTTTCAAATTCACTGGATCATCTATCCCTCGTCCCATCGCATCCACCGAAGAGTCACTCGCGTACAGCTCATCGCTGTCGGAATGTTCGTGGCTCTTACTTTTCCCATGGATGGACCTGTATGATGGCCCTTCTTCGCCTGATGACTCCCCCGAGGCGAGACCATCCCGCTTCCGCTTTCTTGACCTCCGCAATGGTAGATAGTCCTCAGTCCCGCCAGTTGCTTGGGACGGTTCTTGACGAATCCTGACAGGTTGAGACTTTAATCGAATCCCTTTGGCGAGAAGACTTTTCCTATCGCTACTAAGTAGCGAGCTACCCTCACCGTGACCACGAATGAAGAACTCCTCGTGGTTTCCAGATCTATCTACGCTCATAAAACCCGCAACCCCGAGAAGACGGCCAGCCCCAATGCGCCTGTACGCCGGGACATCGTGACGATTGTTACTGCCATACCTCCTGATTAAGGCATCGCCTCGCTTGTCGATGATATATACGTCATTCCGAGGGGGATCTTGGGCACTAGACTGCCATGGAGGACGAATGTGGCGCGTATCAAGTTTGTGAGATGTATCTATCGATGAACGATGACGATCTCGGCTCCTATGAGCGATCTGATGCTCACCGTCTTCTGTCCGTCTTGACTCATTCCCATTGTCACTTTCCACCCGGCCAAGAACAATTTCAGGCTCAGCAGGCTTAGGCTTAGGCTTGAAAGAGGAGAATTTAGGTATGGCAGGTCTCTTCCCCTCCCTATGAGAAGACATGGCTGTTGCACGTCAGGGGCATTCTCGCCTGTCTAGCCAGTCAACTGCGAGCCTAGCTGTTGAGTGGCAACGCGATTGTGTCCTTGAGGAATGCGAGCAAGGGCATTGCTGGCACTGTGGTATTTTTCTTTTCTTTCCCCCTGTTCGTTGATTGATGTTGAGAGCTACCCCTGAATCAAATGCTACTCTAGTTGATTAGATGCTGTAGGTAGATTCTGGCGTGCAACGGTGCAGACTCGGATTGATGAGGCTGGGAGGAAAACAGAGTGTGGATCAAACGGAGATGGCTGGTTGGCAAATTGGGCTTGCAGCAACCATAATTTCGGCACCGGTGGCTTGCTAACTGCTAACTGCAAGCCACTAGCATCACCTGCCATCACCCGTTCAGGGACCTCTTTGGTTATTTCTTTAGCGGGCCTCTAAGGCATGATCGAGCACTAGCTTAATTAGGCTAGTCGCCAGGCCAATCTCCCCCACAGCCTGCATACGCGCATATGGTGTATGTGATACTTGCATATCTCGGTACGTGCGTACACCCTCACGTCACTGCAGCTGTTTCCTTATTACGTGCTCCGCCTAATAGAGATGACACACGATCTAAAGGAGGGTCTCTTGACCACCTTTGATTCCTAATCTTCTTGGCTTGATGGACCAGGCTCTCGTCACTGCCGAACCATTACCATTCCCTCTGACCATCTATTTCCAAAACCTTCTGCTTCTCCAAGGCTCTACTCCGACTTGTCTGTCCGCAAATCTATCATGAGTTGTGAGAAGCGGTAGCCCACGTGGGATTCGGCTCCACGATCTCATGTGTTTCCCTCGTCGTATTACGCTGTCGCCCAGGTTGTTGCGGTAGGATTCAAGTCTGCGACCATCCGTCTCACCGTTCGTGTAGTGTACCACAGCATATCGACGCGCCTCCAGAACGCTGCTGCTGCATGCTTTATGCCTATGTCGCCGCCGAATGAACTCCGTCCAACCTATCTTCGTGAGATATCATCGCGTCTCATTCTAAGCCGTCCATCCATCGTATAACAGAGAGGCATCCAATCGCGTGCCCTTGTCTTTATATTGCCCCAACATGGATGATGACCCTGCCTATGATGCCATCCCTCCATCTCGGCATTCTCACCCCTCGATGCCAGCTTCTCCCACAAGCCATCGACAGCGTCCAAGGAGGGGACGGCGTCATTCAATGTCGGAGCAACCTAATGAAAATACCGCTCTATTGCGGCCTTCACACTCGCGCATACGGATCCAAAGCCCCAATATGACCCCGGGCCCTCCATCGAGAGCGCCTCTGTCGAGGAATCATAGCTATGTTGGTTGGTCTGCTCATATTAAGCCTTGGGCTTTGCCTGTGCTGACTTGCTCCGGTGCTCTGTAGGAGGCTCCTATTACGGACCTAGACATCATAATCGACACGAGTCTTGGGGGCAACGGTTAATTCAGGCAATTTCAGACAGCCAAGACCCCATGGCCGAATCGAGGCACTCCATCTACGCAGACGACCGCATATGGTACGACCAATTCACCTCGACGGACTGGGTCCACGACAGCATTGCTGATTCCTATCGAGCCAAAGAGCTCCGGAGCCGCAAAGACTGGTGGGGTAGACTAATCGTACTATTCGATGGCGCACAAGGATGGATATTGAGTGCTGTGGTTGGCTTTCTTGTCGCCCTGGTCGCTTATTGTGTCGACGTGGCTGAGATGACCATATTCGACTTCAAGGATGGCTACTGTGCGAGAGCATGGTATCTTAGAGAGAAGGTAATTAGTGTGCCCAAAGCCCCTTAAGCTTCCTTGGAGGCCCGCTCGAGCTAACAATATCGTAAAAGAGATGCTGTCCGCATGGTTTATGTACCGACTGGCACTCATGGTCTGAGGTCCTAGGCGGCCATCCTTTTGGGGAGGCGTGGACTGAATACGGCGTTTACATCGTAGCTGTTGTGCTTCTCTCCGTCCTATCATGCCTGCTTACCCTGACGACAAAGACAGTGGTACCATCAGCTTATCGGATGTCGACTTTGGATGAGAATCTAGCCGCCGACTACTCACAGACGCCAATTGATCACGGCCACGACGAAGACGGGTCCGTCAGCCCCCGCCAGCTTCTTAAGGAGCAACCTATATCTCCACCTATGGTTTATTACTCAGCAGCAGGCAGTGGAGTGGCTGAGGTCCGTGTTATTCTCAGTGGTTTCGTCCTACACGGGTTTCTCGGTCTCAAGACGCTTGTCATCAAATCCGTGGGACTAATCTTGAGCGTCGCGTCTGGACTCAGCCTGGGCAAGGAGGGACCATACGTCCATGTTGCGACTTGCATTGGCAATATTTGTTGTCGATTATTCACGAAATACGACCGAAATGATGGCAAGAGGCGCGAGGTGCTATCTGCAGCTGCCGCCGCAGGTGTTGTGGTCGCCTTTGGGGCTCCTCTCGGCGGTGTTCTGTTTGGTCTCGAGGAAGTAGCCTACTTCTTCCCAGCCAAAACCCTCTTCCGCACATTTTTCTGTTGTATTGTGGCTGCACTATCCTTAAAGTTCCTTAATCCGTACGGTACGCACAAGATTGTTATGTTTGAGGTCCGCTATAAGATCGATTGGGAATACTTCGAGCTTGTTGGTTTCATGATTGTAGGGGTATTGGGTGGGGCTGCTGGTGCTTTATTCATCAAGGCGTCTCGTCGCTGGGCTTTGAGTTTCCGACGTATTCCGATCATTAAGAAATATCCTCTGGTTGAGGTTATCCTAGTGGCTCTGGTAACCGGGCTGATCGGTTACTGGAACAAGTTGACCAAGCTCCCAGTAGCAAAGCTTCTGCTGAACCTGGCTGGTCCTTGCGATGATGATGACAGAGACGATGAGCTAGGGCTTTGTGCATCAAGTATTGACGATATACCGGGCATTATTCGCATGCTACTCGCTGCTTTCATTATCAAAGGGTTCTTAACTACCATAACGTTCGGAATCAAAATGCCTGCAGGTATATACGTTCCTTCTATGGTTGTTGGTGGGCTAATGGGCAGGATAATCGGCCACCTTGTTCAGTGGATAGTCCTCCGATTCCCGCATTGGGGTATATGGGGTACATGTCCTCTTCTCCAGCCATCTACCTGTGTCCAGCCGGGAGTATACGGCCTTATTGCTGCTGGTGCAACGATGTGTGGAGTGACGAGGTTGTCCGTCACTCTGGCTGTTATCTTATTCGAACTGACTGGGAGCTTGGACTACGTCCTGCCATTCTCCTTGGCAATTCTTGTTTCCAAATGGACCGCCGATGCCTTGGAGCCGCTCAGTATCTACGACCTTCTGACTAATATGAACTCGTATCCATATCTCGACAACAAGCACAAGCCCATATTCACCTCCGATCTTGCTGATATAGTTCCTCGTGTCCGCCGCGAGCGCGTGATTGACATTACCGACTCGCCTCTCGTCCCCGCCACTAGCCTTCGAGCTAAGCTAGAGCTTCTCCATAGAGCCGGGGAGCTAGACGGAGGGCTACCTATCCTTAGAAATGACATTTTAGTCGGCCTGATTCCAGCCCCGGATCTCGAATATGCCCTAGACAATCTTGACGACGAGAACTCGAGCCTCTGTCTGATGGCGGACGTCCCAAGAATTGATGACGAAGATGGTCCCGATCACGATCCGACAGATTTTACGCCTTACATCGATCCAGCCCCTGTGGCCTTAGATATCAGGTCTCCGATGGACTTGGTATATGAGTGCTTCGCCAAGCTTGGGTTGCGTTATATATGCGTTCTAAAAGACGGACGCTATGCCGGAATGGTAAGTCAAATTGGCGTTCATATTACTTGAGTAGGAAAATAACCTTGTCACAGACGCACAAGAAGAGATTTGTGAAATACGTGCGAGAGCTCGAACATGATGAATAATAGCAGCACAGTTTCCAAGCATAGACCCAATCACAACACATATGGTTTGGGAGTACATATATAACTTCGGTATTAACTTTTTGGGTATTCCTACGTACAAAGAGCATGGTGCAGTGTTGCATCCACATTGCATTTGGAGATACGGCGTTGCATACATAGCTCAGGGTTGGGCAGTATTGTTTATTCCCCGCGTGTGGAGCATGACTATTGGTTATTCGATATTATACATATGAGATGAGGGAGTTCAGTTTGCCTGAAACTTAACTAGACATGACTTTATAATTGTTTGTAGGATAATGCGGCCGTGTAAATGGTATAAGCTCGGGTGGTTTCAACAGCCGCATTGTGAATACCGTCCCTCGAAACCGCCCTTCGTTTATCTCGTTCGTGAAATTTCACATACTTTACTGCCTCCCGGGTGTATTTGATAGTTATTGTCCTTATAATTAACACCATATGACCCTTACTAGATGATAAGCATTTCGACCCCTTCCGTCCATGACTCCTGAACACTATAGAAGTCGATGATGTGGGAGATAATAGACTGTCTGTCTCGCCCTTACAAAAGGATACGATTAGCCATTATGACCTTGTCTAGACAGCGGTCGAGATTTCGTGGAAAGAAAGAAAATAGTTTGCTGGACTACGAGAGCGGTCTTGATATGCGCTACAATACTTACGTACCTGCATATTTCTTTTATTATTTCCCCCCCTTTTCTCGAATACTAGTGACCCATGCATAATCGTGATAGGGATGATGTGATATAACTTAAGTTATATTGATATCACAGAATAAATAAGTTAAAACCCTCCCTTGGCCCTTTTCTAACTTCGTTTATCTCCTCGAGAGACTCTCTTACCCACGTGTCTGTCTGCCTGTTTCCAGTCCGTGTTGTATGTATAACTCAGAAACAATAAGGAGGATATCTTTGCTCTCCTTCGGAACTTGGGATGTTTAGACCAACCCGAGACAACGCCGCCTTGTATTTCTCGAGAAGAATAACAAATAATGGCTCCGCACGTCCCTAGCTAAGAAGAATGATTGTTTAAAAGGAATTATTATCTTGTATACCTATAATTATTATATATTAAAATAATCGTTACTTAAAAAGGAACTATGGCTTATTAAAATAAATTAACGTACCACACAAGCGAGTAAACGAAACAAGCTCGCGAACGAAATTTCATAGTTATTATACTTTTAATTATTAAAAATCATTTATACTACATCGAAATTAATTAATAATTATTATTATTCGAACTATTTTATTTAGTTTTTTAAAACGTAATTTATATTATTTAATTTATTATATTTTTTTTAAATTAAAACCCTTTAAAATTAAAATAATAAATAAATAATAAATAAAATTAATTATAACTTCTTAAAATTTAAATTACTAAATACCTTTTTATTTATTATATAAATATATATATTAACGTGTCTTATAAGCAAGTAAGTTATATAAATAAATAAGCTAGTTTTTATAACTTTCGTAGTTTTAAAAATCATTTATGCCACATCGAAATTAATTAATGATTACTATTATTTAAACTGTCTTATTTAGCTTTTTAAAGTGTGATTTATATTATTTAGTTTATTATATTTTTCGAGTTAAAGCCCTTTAAAATTAAAATAAATAATAAATAATAAATAAAATTAATTATAATTCCTTGAAATTTAAATTACTAAATATCTTTTTATTTATTATATAAATATTATTAGTTATATTTTTATTCGTTATATTATTAAACATCTTTTTATTTGTTATATAAATATGCGTATTATAATTAAATTAATTATATATATTATATCGTTTTTATTTAGTTATTACTTTTTTTCGAGGCCCTTTTTTTTTATTAATTATAATATTATTTTTTTAACTTATAAAGTTACTTTTTTATATTAAATAATTTTCTTATTTATAATTATTTATTTTTAGTTTTACATTATTTATTAAAAACGAGTAATTTTATTTTGTAATAAAAACACTTTATATATTAATATTAAAATAATTTTTATAAGTTAATTATAAATATTTATAAAATTTATAAAAAAACTTTTTTAGTGTTTTTTTAACTTTATTTATAATATAATTAAATTATAAAAACATTTCGCGAGTTATTATAAATATTTTGGTTTTTTAAAATACTTAATTTATATTAAAGTCAAAAAAAGATATATACGCTTTTTATATAAAAAGTAATATAATAATAACTTTTTTTAAATTAAAAAAAAAACTAATTTAATTACGCGAAACTTAATTTATATATTTAAAATAATTATTATAATATCGAAAATTTTTATAATATAAATATAATAACGATTTATTAAACTTTATAAGTAATTATTATATATTTACTTTAAAATATTAAAATATACGAAGTTAAAAAGTTAAAACTTATATAACGAATAATTAAATATATAAAATATAACGATATTTTTTTATAATAATAATCTTTAAAGTTAATAAAATAATAATTCTCGTAATTATTTAAAATTAAAAAACGTATAATTCTTTTCGTTTTTTATATATATTTATAAAAATGCTTTATAAAGTTTATATTAAACTTATTTATAATTTAATTATTATTTAACATTATAATTTTACTTTTTAATAATAATAAATTATCGTGATATTATAAAATAAAATGTTTTTTTAGTTAAAATGATATATAATAATAAAAAATAATTCTAATTTATTCTCGATTATTTTATTAAGCTTATTATAATTATTATATTAGTTTTATTTATTTATTTATTTATTTATTTATTTAAATGTATTTAAAGGGTTTTTTATCGTTATATAAAATTAAAAGCCTAGTTTTATTTAACGCGCTTCGCGTCACGGTCGCGTAATAAGATATTTATTATCTCGATAACATAATAAAAACGAGAAAAAAATAATTATAACCTTTTTATAAAGTATAAATTTTTAGAAATTTAATATAACAATTAATTACGTAAATATACCTTTAAATTATCGTTATAATGTAATATTAAAAACATTATAAATTTTTAATAGTTAATAAAAATTAATATTTAAATAACGCTATTTATAAGTAATAACACGATTAATTCGAGTTTTAAACAATATTTTCGGTTATTAAATTAAATTAATTAATAATAAAAAATCTAAAAATTAAAAATTAAATATATAATTATAATTTTACGCGTTTTAAAAATAATAATAAGTATATTAATCCTTAATTAAGTAATATAAATTACGCTTTAAAAAACCAAATACTTAATATAAAAAAAGTATTTAGTTTTTAAAGTATAAAGTTAAATAAAACGATTTAAATAATAATAATTATTAATTAATTTCGATGCGGCGTAAATAATTTTTAATAGTTAAAAGTGTAATAACTATGAAATTTCGTTTGCGAGCTTGTTTTATTTATTCGCTTATATAATACGTTATTTTCTTTTTAATTTTTATATTTCGTAATTATTTTATATATTAATTTAAATTATTTTCGATAATTATATATTTAAATTTTTATTATTAATTATATAAATATATTATTATTTTGTTTTTATAATATTATTAATATATAAACATATAAGGTATATGTAAATAATAGTAGATTATATAAAGAGAAAGGGGGAGCCTTGCAAGCCGCAAGCTTATAAGCTTTATATATAAACCTTTATCTCCTTTATCTAGTTAAGCTATTTAGAGCTAAGGCTTACAAAGTCCTTCGAACCTTTGTGACTTTGCATTAATTATACGAGAAATATTATAAAGTATTATTAACTTATAATAATTTATTCTTAAATAATATCGTTTATATTTAACTATATAAGTTATTTAAGTTTTTATTAATATAATTAAGTTTTAAAATAAAAAAATTAATAATTTTTTAAAAATATATAAATTTAATTTTACGCGATTTAATAATAATAATAAATATATTATTTATAAATTAATTAACTTAAATTACATATTAAAAAGTAAATATTTAATATAAAAAAGGTAATTATTTAATTTTTAAAATATAAAATTAAAAAGAATAATTCAAATAATATTAATTATTAATTAATTTTAATATTATATAAACGTTTTTTATAAAGACTAGTTTATTTATTTTTATGATTTATTTACTTATATAATACGTTATATTATTTATAAATTAATCGATTTAAATTATATGTTAAAAACTAAATATAAAATTAAAAAAGACGATTTAAATAACTAATAATAATTATTAATTAAATTTAATGTTATATAAATGTTTTTTAATAATTTAAACTACGAAAATTATAAAAACTAGCTTATTTATTTATATAACACGTTATTTAAAAAGGAATTATAACTTATTAAAATAAGTTATTTAAAATGTTTTTTTAATTTTATTAATATTATTTTCTTTTTATTACATTTTTTCATTTTTATATTTTAACGTTTTATTTCAAGGGGATTAAGCCGGTTATAAATCGCACGTTGTGCTTTTTTTTATAGGAATTGATTATATTTAATGCCCGGTTTGTGTCACGGCACGGCTGTCAGCATATAGTCCAACTTAGAACATTCAGTTAGCAGCCTCAATATTCTGTTGCCCTTTTAGGAGCGGGGTTGTGTAGTATCGTTGGTTATGCCAACTCCGTGACAATCCAGCCTCCGTACAGCTCTTTTGACCCGTACTTCCCAACCATTTTGGAGGTTTGATTCTTGACTTTCATCCTGTAAAATCTATCCAATTATTAGCTTCCATTGTCGTTGCAAATGGCATCCAAATTGACCCTCGATGGCGGCATCGCCCTGGTGACTGGGGTAAGCGAACGACCATCATCCTTCTTTTTTTAGCGCCGCCCTGCTAACGGCGTCTTGAAGGCCGCACATGGCATCGGCAAAGAAACCGCACTTTCGTTTACGGAAGCCGGCGCTAAGGGAGTTGTTTTCGCGGACATCAATCATGAAGAGGCCAAGGCAGTCGCCGAAGAGAGCCGGAAATATGCCAAGCATGCGGAATACCGAGCGCTTGCCATCAAGGTCGACGTGACCGACGCCGAGAGTGTACAAGGGCTTGTCACGTCGACGGTTAAGGAGTTCGGACGTGTCGACTATGCCGTCCATAGTGCTGGGGTACCTAAGCCCTACCTCTTATACACTGCTTGTTAGCTGACTGGAACGAAACCACTGACGATTATGGCCAACTAGATTAACATGGAGAGCTATGGGTCCTTTACACCCGCCCTGGATCTAGATGTTTTCTCCAAGATAAGTGATACGAACATTGCAGGAGCGGTGCGGTTTGTCCGCGCGGTCATGAGGGCCATGGCTCAGCAGGAGCCTCTTACATTTCCGGGCACCAGCCGTCACAGCTCACGCAGCCTTGGAAGGGGTTCGATCATACTCCTAGGTTCCATTTCCTCGTTGATTGGTACTCCGGGAATGATCGCTTATACAACAGCCAAACATGCCATCATCGGTATCGTGAAATCTGCTGGTAAGCATCCATCAACTTGTCGGTTGAGTTTTACGCTGAAGCGGCCGCTGATGATATCATCTATACAGCCGTCGATTCCTTGGCCTTGCAGAGCGCTATCCGCGTAAATGCCGTCTGTCCCGCCTGGGTGGACACGCCCATGGTACAAAATGCCATTGAGACAAACCCCGTGCTTAAGCAAGCCATTGATAACATTACACCCCTCAAGCGGGCTGCCACTGTTGATGAAGTGGCCGACTATATTGTCTTCCTGTCCAGTCCTTCCGCCAGTTTCATTAATGGCACTGCTCTGCCCATTGATGCTGGTTTCACCTTACCCGCGCCTCCTCCTCCTTCACAGCAAGGCTACAAGTAGCGTGTAGATTTCTATTGATCGAGCATTGGTTTCAAGAGACTTGAGTCACAATTCTGACACAATTTGTTAAATGTGTATTACATATTAGACGAGCCTCCAGAATACAGATTTCCTGTTGTACCTGAATCCCTGAAGCCCTTATGACTATCATAAAATACACTTTAAATACCTACCTAGGTACCTAGGTAGGCAGATACTGAGGCCCGGATCGGACATACCGAAGAATTCACGTTAGACCCAGGCAAAGACGGCCACAGATTCCAAGCTATTGACTCGGTCTCGCCTTGGGTTGCTCCGCTGGAGACAGCTATGCCAGGCTATACGCGGGTGAAGGACTACTCTGCCGAATACGTTGCAAATTCATTTCACCAATAGGGAAGCAAGACGTACCGCCCCCCGGATAACTCAAAAGGTAACATTGTAAATATGTTAAAAAAGGTATGAAATTTACTTATAAATAGTTATTTATATTATTACATCACGAGGACGTAATTGTTTTACTTTTATAAGGTGAATAATATTACGTTAACAAACCCTTAGTTATTTGCTGGTCAGTAGTTATTTCTCTCACAAGGCCCTAGTATAGATAGCCTCGAACACACATATATATACACGCACTAATAGGCACACCGAGGGAATAGACCCTCGATACCATCGATTATATCAACGTGCTTTAGTGCTTTCGTGCCCCGTGTTGTCATCCGCGATAGTGTGGGTGCGCGCACGTGTGTGAACGACCGTGGCGACAACGGTGTATGATACGATTCGGTCATGTGTCTCACGTGTAAGTAGACCGAGGCAGTGTGGTGTGGTCATAAGAGAATGAGAGGGGGCATAGTAAAAAAAGGGGAGGGGACGGAGGGCAATCATTGTGCCGGTGATGAGGGCATGTGAGCTTCCTGCGGGGAGCAATCAATACTTGGCGGCGAGAAAGAGCAGTTTCTTTTGTTTCTAGAACTTGGCTCTGCTTTCTAGCTGATTGTCTACCCATAGCCTCCCGACAACTCTTACCGGTGGTGGATGGCATGCGATAAGATGAGACGGGAGAGACGGAATTGGCCAAATCGGTCACCGAGAGCAACGATTCGCCGCAGTTCATTGGTGTGATCGGCGCCGGTAGATCTGTTGGGTCTGAGTGCTGCTTGTTTCTTGGCCCGGGTGGGGACGGAACAGACGGGCGGGCTCGTCATAATTTGTGGTCTAACTCCCTGGCTGGCTGGAAGTCGAGATATTGCCGTATCTGGATGGCAGATCGATGCAGGCCTGCAGGCCCGCTCGAACCTTGCGTCAATAAAAATATCAGCTACCTGGTAGTCGTTCTATCTGGATTGTCTAGTTCTTGCTGAAAGTGGAATCGTGAGTGAGCGCATATTCGGATAGATAGGAATCTTTTGAATTTATAGTTTTGAGGGACCAAGGATTTGCCACCTCCTCCCCCCTTTTATTTGGTGGCTGTGTGCTAAGAACTCGGTAAGCAAAAGGAGGTTGTGGGCTGTGACTGATTGGTCTTACAACAAATATTTGTCCCTTCGTGCATTGAAGCAAATACCAAGCACCGGATATGCATCTCTCCAAGCTCGTGTCGCCTTGTCTGACAATGTGTCTATATTCGCACTGCGAAGAGGCGTGCGGAACTGGTCGCCATGTCATCAACTTGTTGGAAGGACAGAGTTAATCATAGAAGTTTGGCCCCGGATGTTAGTTGAGGGGAACACAATAGCAAATAAAGCGAATCCAAGTACAATTTCAGCTACAATGCAACTATGGATATCCTTGAGGTTTGATTTAGAGGTTTGCCATCTCCTTTATCGTAAAATCGTGCTGCCGTTGAATATCAAGATCTCGTTCCAGGGATATAGCACACCTCTCGTTAGTCCCTAAGTCAAAGTTAATGCCTCACTATCGTCATCTATGAAGAAGGGTTATATCTGGCCTGGGAATAATGCGGGTTACGAACCCCCCTAATATACGATTAAGTGGCATTGAAAAGCTATAGGTACATGGACAAAGACGTAGACCCTTAATCTAATATCTGTAGGGAAATCGAATTCCGCTCAGACATATTATTTAGCGTAAAAAAGCAGGAGGGGAAGATCCGTTGCTGGAGTAAATCCCCGATTCTATCGAGGTATCCCAAATCCTCAAGTTTCCTCCCGGGACCAGCCGGTCTCCCTTTCCCTTCCCAGCCGAGTCCGAACTTATGCTTGAGGCCTGTACTCTAATAGTCCGTAAGAAAAAAGAAGTAACGCCGGTTCTCATGAAATTCCACCGATTAACGCCGATTCAAAGTTTGCTGGCGTAGACCTTGGTATGCTCTCGTAGGGTATAGCGGTCCTAGCCTCGGTGCCTCCTAACCCAGCCGAGCTCCCAGAGCTGATTGTTCGTCTCCAATAGTAAATCGGCACGTATCATTCGCCTCCCTGCTTTTGTCTTCTTTCTTTCCACATCCAGCGAGGAGGATAGTATGCTGGAAATGAGATGATAGCCCCGGTAGATCATCGAATCGCATTATGTTGGTATGCCAAAGGTGTTATGAGATCGACCAGCAATTTCCTTGGTAAGCCCGACCACGGATTGAGCTGCTCCTAGTGCCACTTCAATGGGCACTATTCGGCTGATGACAAGAAAGCCAACTATTACACCAAGAGGTTGACCCCCAGGGGTTAAACGTAGAAAAATCCTAACAAGGGCCTCACAATCCGCCGCGGGATGGGAGCTAGCAGATCTGGTACGACGTTGGGTGCCGATGAGGCCATCCTGAACGAGATACGTCGGCGAATCGGCAAGGGATAGGCGGAAGTAGGTATTATACTGTGCATCGCAAACTAAGATTCGGATTATACTGTAAACTGTTAGGTGGTGTGTACTCGTTTTGAAACTGTATGTCTAAAGGGGAAGTGGTTTCAGGAATATGACTAGACGAGCTTCGCGACTCACCATTATTCTCGTGACCAAAGCGACAAGATCATCCCTGAGCGTCACGTCTTATACATGAACCAACCGACTTCCGGCTGTATCGTGTCGTTCTCGGCGCTCCTCCGTGTCGGCTTGTCGTTGCTGTGTATGGAATCCTTGGGCGTGAGGGTCTTTATCGCCATCGATCCGGCGACCATCTCGGTTTGTATGGCAATCCCGTCGTTCAACAGCGTCACGGGTACTTTCGTGAAGCCGCTAGGTAGCTGGCCTCTCGTCAATCTGACCTGGCTGCCGGCCGACGGTCCATGCAGGCACATGCCCCTCTCGTCCCAGAAGCAGAACGAGGTGATCCATCCCGAATACGTCGTCGAGCCACTGCCGTTAGGCACATGTTCGTCGCAGATCCCCTGCCAGAAATTCCTCGCAGCCTCGCCGTCGGGGTCTTTAAAGCTCGTCACGAAGCCGTCTAGCACCGGTCTTAGTACCTGCAGCCAGCGGGATGGCTCAGCGCCGTAGTTCGTTAACTGCTCCGCACGCTGTCTGATCTTGAGCCAGTCGCTCTGTTCCCCCAACAAGGTCACCGAAGGGATTCCGCAGCGTGTGCCCCAGCTATAAGTAAAATACTTCTGCATCGTACCCATAAAGATGACGCTGGCGATAGTCTGGTCTACTTTGGTGGTTGTCGTGAACGCGGGCTGGATCCACTGCCGCAGGTCCTCGTCCTTGATGTGCTCTTGCATCACTTTCGTCATCGAGTACGCAATCTTACCGTGGTCCACGCCGTCAAGGCTGATATCAATGTGCAGGTCTCGTCGGTACTCGTGGTCCACGAACTTCCTGCGAACGTCCTCGGCGTGCGCGTTGACGTAAGCGCTAAGCTGCGTCAAAATGGCAAACCAAACATCCTCGGGCCGTATCACGAGATGATGATGTTCGTTGTAGGCCTCCATGCAGGCATGGACGAACCCGTTCTTGGCCGCGAAGACGTTGTCCTTCCTCTGCAACCCGGCGAATGAGCTCTGGACCAGCTCCCTGGCCCGCGGCGGACTGGTCCGGGAGTCATCCATCAGCGTGTAGTGCAGCAGTATATCCGGAGACGATGCATGTCTAAATCTGCGGCCGGCCCAGGACCTTGACCCGTTATCTGATGGCCTGACAGTCACGGGCATCTCAGGCAGGAAAACGGGATGGATAGTATCAGCTACATGGGGAGGGGAGAAAGAAAAGGGGAAAATGTAAACGTCACAAAAGGACAGGGTAGCTAGATATACACTTTTAAGTTTCGATATCCAAGGGGGGTAGGGGGGAGAGTATAGTAAGCGATTAGTTACTGCAATACTGGTTGACGAGCTTCCAACGGTCCTATCAATCCCTCGCATGCTCTCACCATCCTCCTCCCCCAGGCTGCCTCAGTCCGGCTCCTCCTCCTCCGATTGAACAATCCTCAATAGGTAACTGATGACAAGAGCCATGTGGATGCGATAATTGGCCCACGCCGGGCGGTTCGAGGCTGTTGTGATGAAGCCGAAGCCGATCTAAGCCCTATGTGCTGACCGAAGCCTTGGGTGTGGGCTACACTAGAAGAGGCGCTGATCTGCCCGCGGATTACTCCGGAGCGCCCAGCCCATCCACGCCCGCGCAATAGTTCGATGCCAGACACCGAAGGTAGTCCGCAGCAAACCGCAGCGGGCTAGACTTTGCCGTGGCAAGGTGGTAGGAAGGCCGGAGGAATTGCTGCGATTGGCTCGGTGAAGGAGAACAACAAATAAAACAATGAAATATAACGAACGAATAGGGTAAAGTCGTATGACGAAAAATCATACAAGCTGATAAAATTAAAAAACCACTGTGTTGCCCCCTGTTCGCCTCCCCGTCCGCATCCCCAGAATAATAATAAATAGCTACTGCAACCACAGTATTTTCACATGGAAAGTCACATGTACGTAATTCGCGGTGCCACCCCGTCGGTTCCTGGTGATCTTCTTTCTTTTAGTATTTCAGTTGCTAAGTACGAGATGCCATACCTACTTCATTACCGAGCACAGGATGTAAAGCCGTCCTAGGTATAGAACTATCTTTTCGTTTAACAGCGCTAGAAAATTTCGCCGAATTAGTTTGAGAGAAAAAAAAAAAAGGAAAACCCTAGGTAGCACTACGCACGTACTACCTATGTATATCATTTTGTGCTATGTCGGAATCTCCATCTCCTTCTTCATCCGGACTCGTTAGCAAACGATCTGACATCGTGACAGATCTCCGATGTGTCCCTATCGGTATTGCTCAATCCTGCAACGTTTCGTCGGAAACGCTCAACCTACCTAATCCGTTCTAATTTCTTCATGTCGTGTTTGTACCCTGCTTGTCTCCAACCACGTGTTGTCAAAGAGGGCGGACGGGAACGGAGAAACACGCCCTTCCTGCTCAGCTCATTCGGTCATACAGTGGCGTAATCCACAGCTCGTGCCCTAACACCTATATTTGTGCATACCTATTACGTCCACTCGCGTAGTGAGCAGGTTCACATGTGCGCTGCAACTCCATCTGCTGGGTCGGAACTCTTTGCCACGAGACGGACAGAAACGGGTATTGATCGGACCAGGCGAAAGAGCTTGTTTCGACTAATACATCTTGACTGGATGCTTCCTGCATATATCCACTTTCAGGGCTAGCTACTCTAACTAACTCTTTAAAGGAGGGTGGTAATATGTAACCTTTACTATACATATCGATATATTGCCGAACTGTATAGTAACTCATATCTAGATCGACCCCATCTTCGTGAGGTTTTGACACCGAAAACTTATACTTGGCTCCTGCCAACGTCCGCCTGCAAGTAGCCCCTTGATCGAAGAAGAAAAATAGGGGACGGTTTAAATGCCCTTAGTAGTAGATCCCAATAGTCTATTTATAATAGGTGTAGAGGAAATTGATCAAAAGAACGACCATCGACGGCCTGCCATTCGTCAGCGGCACGAACAGAAGGCTAGCTGATTCCCCGCTACACAGGGCTTACCAGGTGGGACAGTTTAATAGGCATGTAACGGCCTGAGCAAGAAACATCCTACCTTGGCATCTTAGACGTGCATGCCTCCCTATAGCAGAGGTTGTGAGGTGTGGACAAGCGGATCTTGAGCCGAGCTCGGAGGGATTCGAACCCCCTTAGACCTCGCTTATGTTGGCGACGAAGAAGTTGGAACCTCATCTCTCTTCTAATAAGCCTCAAAGGTAATGGGTTTACGAAATCTTTACTACTTATATTAGTATTTCCTGGAATCTTATAGTGTGGCGGCGAGTCCACGATGGATCGAGAGATTTGTTCTGCTTTGATACCTATTATTATGGACCCTAAGCTGCCCCATCGCTTGAGGCCCTTCGGTATAAAATAACTTAGTAAGGACAACTTAATTATATTTACGGTTAACTCTTTTCTCTTAACGCTATAATTCAGGAATACTCTAAAGGGGTTATAAATAGGTACTAACTACACCGGTCGTCGTCTAACCTGCTTCTCCATACTCCATTTCTCGGTCTTAGCTGAGCATTAGTTGCGGCTCTGACGGTAAGACTATACGTTAGAAACTCCCAAACTGGTGTTGATAACTCTAGCCAAGAACGTCCGCGGTATATGTAGGAAGGCCATCCATTCCCCTGCGCCACGTGCCTACACGTGCCTAGTTATATGTGTATTTATTAGTCGGGCACGGATAAACGGATATTATACAGCTAGCTATACTGTTACCTGATCACGCAAGTCCGCCTCCCCAGATCCAAGAGATCTCATTGGCGCGGAAAAGGGTGATTCTTTCGACAGACATATATAGGTGTACATAACATATATTAAGGAACACAAATATGATCACGTCACGTTTATCTAATAACTTAGGCCCACCGTTACGGCTGACATCTTATTACGGCATTGGGAGACCGGCAGAAGAAAAAAAAGAAGAGAAAAGGCATTTCCGAGCTTTCTCTCGATGTACATAGGACTTTTCAAACTAGTGTGCGTTACCGAGATTTCGAACTCGATCTGCCGTATGTACATACAATGCCACTAATACAAAAAGAAAAAGGAGCCAAGGTCTTACCAGTAAGCAATGATGTATGTATATTCCCCCTTGCCAACTCCCAACCTCGGAAAAAGAATTTACATAAGAACCCTACTTCCCGTCTTTTCGTCTTGAACCGATATCGGAAAAGTACGTAACGTGCATCCATCCATTTGCCATCTGCGTCTCGTCTTGTTACGGGGGAGTCGGCTAAGTTATCAGAACGCGATCCGAACTACGGAACGAGGCTGCGCTGCGCTGCAAAGCGGAGGTATGGTAAAGAAGAGGTTAGTAGGTAATGTAGTGAACTCCCCGGAGACGGGAAGACCGGAGGCGGGATATTCCATCCGTCGGGTATGCATGTCAATGGGAAGCCCTGTTAGTTAGTTCAGTTCTATATATAAACCGTACCGAATATTCATGTACCCCGGTATGAACCTCAAGAAAAAAGAACTACCGGGAAAAAGACCCTCAGAAAAAAATATCTCCCATCATAAGATGATCATTCGAGGTAACCACGTGAATGTATAAATGAGGGATATATCATCTTTTGTAATTCTTACCGACTTGCTAAATAATACATCACGTAATTCGGTGAGCATTCAAGTCACGCACTCGGCACCGTTTGAAGGGTGTCCTTGGTACGGTTATTAGGTCATCCCCAAAGTAATCAGATGGGTATCAGATAGCAACATATACACCTACCTACATAGTAGTAGTATCTATGCAAGTTTCCCTAATCCCGATATTTTCTTAACCCCCTTTTCTCTTCCTCTCTGTTCAAACACCCCTCCACCGCCCAAATTTCTTATACTCAGAAAACATCTGCCTGAACACGGCGCGCCCGCCCGCGTCCAGCGACTCGTTCAGCACCCTCCGGCGGCCGTCGGGCGTGATGTCGAGTACGGCGTAGAAGCCAGGCTGCAAGGCCCTGCGCACCTCGCGGGGCACGTCAGCCGCCGCCACCCCCTCGAGCTGCAGCTTGATGTACAGCTCGAGGACGTGGAACATCTCGTTCCCCGCATCGCGCTTGGCCGCGTCCATGGCCGAGTTCAGCGGCGCCTTTTCGCCTCGGCTCCGCAGGTGGGAGGCGCGCGCGACCGAAGCCGCGCTCGGCTCGCACACGAGCGTTAGGAGCCGAGCGAAGCGCTCCGCATGTCGTGCCTGCAGGCGCGAGGTGAGCCAGGGGGGAGGGCGAGAAGAGGTCGTCGGCGAGGAGGAGCGACGACCGCCAGTTGCGTGAGAGGCAGGATTCGCTAGTACGGTGCGTAGGAGCGCCTGCAGCGTAGCAATGAGTATGGGAAAATGCCCCCCGATCCGAAGGTGGTGTCGCTTGATGATGAGGGCAACAAGCTTGAATAGGTATTCATATATCTCGCCGGCCGCCTTTGGATCCTGGATCCGAGGTCCTGCCGAAGAGCATACATCAACAACCTTGGACAATGTCGCTTCGATGTTGAATTGTGTCATAGAATTGCCATATTTGCTAAGAAGTAATAACAATACTTCTGACAAATGTTTGAAATGATGAAGGGACCTGGTCTGGCTTAATAGTGAGATAAGCTGCTCGTATACTGCTGCAAGGTTATGACCACTACCCTGTGGGACTAACACGTCTTGGCCTGGAGTACAGTTAGACTTCACATCATATGAAGCGGCGAGTCTTTTAGCTGGCGTACCTTGATGTGGCTCAAGAAGCCTTTTGACAACTAGTAGAGGCCCAATAGAGCTAGCGGTCAGCTTTCCAGAGCTGATCAACTCGTCAAGTAACTTATTCCGGGCAAGTTGATCTTTGCCCTGGATAAAAGCATCGACATAGTCATACACAAAATCCTCCGGAACTTCGGTAGCCCCGTATTCTAATTGCGAGTAGAAGGACGCCGTGTCGTAGCGGTCCGGATGATTTTTAAGCAGAAACGTCATCAACCTCCAACCAATATCGACTCCTCTTGATATCCAAGATGCACCCGTGGTCTCTAACTGGCTGACTAATTCGGTTGGTAGGTGGATGCCACGCCTCGGTCTGGTTTTAGTGACAACGTCGGCTCCGCCTAAGATCACCGAGAGTGGAACTGACATGGGGTTATTTTCTGAACCGGTTGATATCCGTTCGCTTTCGGATGCGAACATAGATATGCTATGTTGTACTAGTTGCTCGAGCTTTTGTGTGGTTTTGTCAAGGTCAATAACGGCGTCATATGATTTAGCAGAGGATTTTCCTAATGCAGACACTAAGCCTTTCACAAGAAGTATCTGGGCAGTGCTTATTGATGCGTCTAGTTCCAGACTATGAACATAGCTAGATGCATCGCGAAGATAGGATACCGAAGAGGCATCAAGAGTAGTGACGATTTGTCTAGAAGAGGTTAGCATGTATGCAAAGTGATAAATGATTGCACCAACCTCAGAGTCAAATCGATGAGTCTCCTAGCTAAGGCTAGGAGAGTAGCGTCATTATTCGGTATATCCGAACAGACGTGAATAAGATCGTCGAAGCTCATACCCTAGGGAAAGAAAGGTTAGTATTGATCATGAAAGCAACCTCTGGGACATACCTCGTAAAATATCGGCTGCTGCATTATTCGAACGAGCAACCTAAGTACGACCATGGAATACCGCTGGTCTTGTGCTGCGTGAGTACTTATTGCAGTTTTCCAAGTCGCCCACGAGGACATAATTCGCTTGCGCCGTCCTTTTGACCATGCTTCGCGCGGGAACTCGAGAAGAATCAAGAGCACTGAAAGGCTTTGTGGCTGCGTCCAGCCACATAGTTCTTCGGCACTGTCTAGAGTATCTAGACATTTTGATATCAGTGCATCTAGGAATGGTTCTTCATCTTCAACATCGAAATTTTGTAGAAGTGGCAGGAGGACTTTGCGGAGCTGCACGTTGTCTTTAGCCGCAAGTCGCTGCCCGAGGTACCAGAACAGTTCAGCAATAAGTTTAAATATATCATCAGCTCCTTGTTTGGGTTGCTCAGTGAGCTTCGGAAGGTAACGAAACACAAAATTGATAAAGGGTGCGAAAGTAAGCGGATCGTCTTCGCTCTTGATTGCTAAAAGCAACCTCTCGAGAAATGAGCTTATCAGCTTGACTAATTCAGTCTCATATTTGCCGCCGATATGGTTAGCTAGACATAGCTTATAACAACAAGTGAACGCCTCAAAGGTTTCGGAGCCAGATACGGGTCCTTTCTCGAGAACTTGTTGAAGAGTCAGCTTGATCTCATCATAGAGCCGATAGCACTCTTCCGACATTTCCCAAGATGCCATATAACCAGCAATACGCCATCTCAAAGACAGAATCGCTGGATTCATGTCATGATAAGCTTTTCCTGAAAAGGTCATAGAGAAGATTTTTGAATCGACGTGTGTGATAAAGTTCTCATCGGTGATACCTCCACATATGCCATCGAGAACAACTAAAAGTGCCGCGCCATTGGCATCCGGCGAGTCAAGTCGCTCTAGGAGACGCATCAACTGCGGGATTGACAGCGCACTCTGTAAGACATCAGCAAGTCTTTGTCGAATCTTGACATCGAACCATATTGTTTGATCTAGCGAGTTTTCAGATCCGAGATTGGCGTATTTGCTAAGATGGTCATACCATCGGATTACGAATCCCGCGAGGTCGTGTGCCTTGACAAAAGCATCCTGCAGCGGAATAATTGCCTCAATAACAATCTTGTCTCTCGTGTCAAAATCCTGGCTAGAAGCAGTGCTGATTCTACCAAAGAGGTCTTCGCTTATTGAATCGTCCAGCAGAAACACATCAGCATCGCACGTAATAATCTTTGAGACGAGAGTCCAATCAGTCTCATCTAATGCAAGTGCATTCGCCTTGTATAGAGCACGGAGTGTTGTAGTGTTTGGAATGGAGCCAGTCTGGAGGGCTGTATCTAGAAGTCGAGAGATGACCTTATTTTGACCTAGGGATTTCATGGGCTCCAGTGCTTCTACTAGTACCCCGAAGACACTCTGGGCCCACGAGGCATGCTCAGTCTTTGACTTCGGCTCACTTGGGTCTCGAGGGCATCTCGCAGCAGCATCCCACATAACGGTAGTTGATGCGATGAGGTTACTTTTAGCAAATATGAGCGCTAGCTTGAGCATCTCTACATTCTGGTCAACTGCAAATCTGCGTCTCGTAGGTCGAATGAAGTACACGCTCAGAAAAGTCTCTAATCGTTGCATCCAGAGATCCCCAATTGCGCTGTTGGCCACAGCAGGGGTGGTCCCAGTGACGCCCTTGAGCCTCGCAAGTATCGAACAAGTGGGATCGTAAAGGTATCTGGCGAACTCGGTATTGTCTTCCTTGTTGTAGAGGCGAAGGCTCCATATAGTAGTCACGATGTCGATCCAGGTCGCTCGCTCTCGGGCATCGCCTTGGTTAGTGAAGGCAAGTGACCGATCACAGATCAATAATAGCCTTGCTGTGATATCCCGAGTCTCTTCAGCGGCGGAAGAGAAAAGAGATTTGACGTGCTCCGCCCCGACTCTCTTCTCAGGAGTTGGCGCGCTGGAAAAGGAAGCATCTTGTTCGAGGAGGCTGCCCAAAGCTTCGAAGACTCCTGCCGCCGACCTGATGCAACCTTCTAGAGTACGGAGTTGCTCGATATTAGATGGTAAGGTATCCCCTCTCTTTCTCTTCTTTGCTGCGTCTTTGCGTTCTCGATCCGAACCAACACCATTGGCTAGTTCCTGTGATGCGCCCGGCTTCGTCGGAGTTGTAGTGATATCCTCCAACGTTTTGTGTAGTATAGAGACGAATCTAAGATAGGCTAAGGACCTCCCTAGGCTTTGGGCGGGAATCTTGGGGAAGACATGGCCCAAGACAGTCCAGGTGAGAGGATAACGTCGGACCAGTTCAGCGCCCTCGGTACTAGCGGCCATCTGCTTGAGGAGCCATCGTAAAATACTCTCTTCGACACAGTGAAGTCGAGTCCCTTTTGTGGTCGAAAGCAGGAGCCAGAGCTTGTGGATCTTCTCAGGTAAGGTCAGGGAGTTGTCCTCGTCGAGAGTCCTGACAACTCGTATAAGAGTGAGGCGCGACGGCTGCAAGTCGAGCATTATTAGTTTCTTTTCATTCTTTTCATTCTTGTATATGCAATTGACGTTGTAGAATATGTTGACCTACAGGACCATCTTGGTCAACCTCCATTGCATCCATTGCGATGCCCGACTCGAATTGGCATTGCGGGAGTGAATTTAGTGGAAGTTTTCTTTCAGATCGCACTTTGGAAGCTACTACTTTTTTTTTCTTCCCTCTTCCCCTGCGCAGCTCCCCGCGATCTCTAGAAAAATCCCCTAACCTAAATTCTGCCATTAACACTAAGCCATAAATGGTCGGGAATGCTTTCACCGCCTTCGGGCTGCAACAGCTCTGATCAGTCGATTGCACATTGAATTGTGCGTGCGTACGGAAATATTTAGGAACTAGAATCTGCGCAACGCTTCCTCCCGTACAAATTTCAACCGACACCCCGGCCCAACGTCCACAGCACAAAGGTACGCCACTACTCGAACATGCGTCGGGTCCAATTGGCTTTCTTTCTAACCTGAATACCCCCCCTCAGTGCTCTCTACTCCGTCTTTGGCCTCCATCAGTCCGCAGCCATGCCCGAGTCGACGTCGGTTCCCGCGCCGCCGAGCACCGTCTCCCGGCCCGTGAGCGAGGCCCTCCTGAACGAGAAGGTAAACTGAGTACAACGCCCCCCGGCATATACGAACGAAACGAGCGATCGAACCCCGGGCGTTCAATGCTGATGCGACCTACAGTGGGACCGGTGTATCTCGAACATGCTCATCAAGTCCAGTTTAGGCCTTGGATTCGGCGTCGTCTTCTCCGTCCTGCTGTTCCGCCGCCGCGCCTGGCCTGCCTTCGTCGGTGTCGGCTTCGGCGCCGGCAGGGCCTACGAGGAGTGCAACTTCAGCCTGAAGCAGGCATCCAGGGAACTCAAGAAGGCGTGATCCTTATTCCCTCCAGACTTTCGTGACTGTCTTCCCTTCACCACGCACTGCGCGCTTTATATGTCCATTACAGCAGAAATAAGGCAGGGAGTCAAAGGCGGTGCAGGGTCGGATGAGACGGATATGTATTTTTTACATAAAAAAGGGGCATGTGGGAGAGCGGATGATTGGGTTGGATGGATAGACGACCTCCGACGGACCCGGACATGACCCTGGTGGCTCTCTATATTCTCATTCCCCAACGAGAACTAGACGGAATAATGGCACGAATACGAGGTGTTAGTGGGAGATACTATCGAAAAGCAAGAAAAAAGTTATACATACACCTGTACAACATCACCCCGATAGACAAAAGCACCTGAGACAGCACCTATAGCAGGGCGAGCCTGGGCTTAATGGGAAGAAAATATTTCCTTTTGTCAGAGTCAAAAATGCGAAGAGGGATGTTTACGTATGGACCATGAGGTCTTCTGAAGAGTAAAAGATGAAATATGGTATTCCATACGCCTGTTCCCCCCCTGATTACATCTTACAACCCTAGTAGGTCGTGTGAGAACAACACTTATAAACTACCTAAGTTTTAGCTTCAGCTCTAGGTCACTCCCGCGAATTCGAGCGATTCTCCCCCCTCCTCCTACAGCTCACGGGGTTCCATAGAGAGCTGCAATCCAATCACGCCACGTCACGTCCTGCTAACGTCTAACATCCTCATCCTCAACCTCATCGAGGCCTAGCACCGCCGTCAGGGGTGTCGCTAAGACCAAGCGGGCAAAGATGCCCCGCCGCCGGGCCCTCGCCTCCAGGCGCATATCCGTCTCTTCCCGCCAGCAGACAGCGCACCTGTCTACGGGGGGCACGCGCCGCCGTTGCCCTTGACCCTGCGGCGTAAAAAAGGGCTGCCAGAGCCGTTCCCATTTCCGTCGTTGTCCCCCCGGACCGCGACACTCGCGGAGGCAGCGGCGTTATCGGTCGTCACATCTGCATCGCCGACTCCACTAGTCGCTTTTGTTTCTTGATCTTGTTCTCCCTCCCCCGGGCCCGGAGACGAAATAGAAGACGCGGATGAAACCGACCCGGACCTTGGGCCTAGACCTAAGCCTAGGCGTGCGCTTAAACCTCGTCTGCGTCCTCGTCCTCGTCCTCGTGGTTGTTCTCCGGGACCCAAACCCTCTTCTACATCGATCGCGCGCTGCCGCGCCTCCTCCTGCACCGCTACCATCACCGACGACACCCGGCCCGTCCCCCTCCCGAGCAGCCCGCTGGCCACGTCCGCGCCCTTCCGCCGTGCGGCGCCCAGGAGCGCCTCGGCCGACGCGTTCGCCGTCCTCAGGCCCGCGAGGAAGAGGCGTGGCTGCGTCTGCGCCGCTGGTGCCGACGGTGCTGCCGCTGCTGGTTCGCCCGTTCCCGCTCCGCGGTGGTGCTGCGGTAGCTCAGTTTGAGTGGGGGTGTGGCCGCGGTAGGAGTAGCTCCAGCGACGAGGGCCCGTCGGGTGGGCGGTACGGGTTTCTGGGCGTCGGGCTGTGGAGCGGTGTTTATTCGTCGTGGCGGTAGTAGTAGGGTAGGCGATGGCGCTCCACAGCAGCGAGCATAGCAGTAGGGTTAGGAAACACGTCCCCGTGGCTATGCCCCAGATCTCGAGCTGGCTGGCGGCCCGCGAGTGGAAGTCGTGGCTCGGTGGCAGCGGCAACGGCAGCGGGTGGCCGAGGTAGTAGTCCTCGCTGTTGCTGTGGTAGTCTCGGGATGCGGGCGTCTGGGGCGCGGGCGTCGGGTCCCAGATCTGGGACTTGCGGGTGATGAAGTCGCTGAACGCCATAGTGGTGGGTGTGATATTGGTGTTTTCAGATTATTCTGGGGAGAGCGGGAGCTTGGGATCCCTTCTCTAAACTATATGTTGCCTGGGCACACCCTCAATGGCCTCGGTGTAAGGGGAAGAAGTGTCGTTGCGATGGACACAAGCTGTCTGTTGAGATCGTGTCGTGGGGATGTTACTGGAGATTTTGAAAAGGCTGTTTAAAACCCACAGAACGATTCTTCTTCAAGGACGGTATATTTTTGAAGGGAAGAGTAAAGAAGTCCTGGATTGAGTGAATATTCAAGATAAGCAATCCACTGGAGGCGATGCCTGTTCATAGTCGTTGCGTGTCTGACTCTAGTTCGGCGGAGCCATGATATTCAATAGATACTTGGGTTCGCGAGTGGTGAAGAATACATGAGGTTCTTGTGAGAGGAAACAGTGAAGTCACATGTGCATGGCTCGGCAGAAGAGCAGGGGGTTGTTGAAAGGGGCCCTAGTCGCAACTTCCAAGAGGTATGTCTCGAGTCTCTGAACGCGAAGGAGAAAGATAAGTATGGTGTATTTGATGTATATCATAGAAGTTGCATTCAGGGTGAGCAGTTGCGAAGATCTACTACTTCAAATCGTGACATAACTGGAACGTATAGTCACGACGCAAGGCCACTACATATGAATTTAATAAATGTGTAAAACTCACTACTGGGATCCAAAAAGTGTAGTATCTGTTATTGCAGTAACCAAACAATAAGTCTTCTATTTTCTACGTTTTTGGGCAGTATGCAAGTGGACACAATCAGCCCCTTTTCATGTTCTCAATTTCATACCCGACAATCCGAGGCCCATCAAGTCTTCTGCTTCTTAACATGTCTATCCATGGGACCTATCACCTTAACGGCATCACTTTTGCTTCTTGAATGCTTCGCACCACGGACGTCATGCTCCGCATCGTCCGCGTGTGCTCCGTCATCGTCGCTGCCGTCAACCCCTTCCATCTCCGTCTCCCCGACCTCTTCGAACAGCTCCTTCCACGTGCCGTTCTTGACTCTCTCGTCGTTTCCGTACAGGCCAATTGAGTAGGCCGCCTTCATCGCCGCCATGCAAGTCTTCCTCCTCTCGCCGAAGTCAAACATGGGCTCGGGATACGTGGCCCCCTTTCTGTCGCCCAGGCCGTCGCCCTCAACTCTCACGCCGGCCTTGTCCAGGGCCGCCTTGCTCGCCTTCCAGGGCTCGTAGATGAATCTTGCGTCTAGATCCTGCAGCTCGGGCACCCACCTGCGGACGAAGTCGCCCTGCCTGTCCCACTTCTGCCCGAAAGCCACGGGGCTGTAGCAGCGGTAGTACTGGTGGAAGAAGGCCGTGCAGCTCAGCCACTGCCAGTTCCCGGCGTTGCACGCGGGCTCGTGGTCGAGCAGGAGCTCCTCGAAGACGTCGGCGCCGCGCTCCCAGTGGATGTAACAGCCTCCGCGCGTGAGGAAGCACGCGAGCATGTGCCGGCCGAGGTGGTGGATCCACCCTTCGGCGCGCAGCTGGCGCATCAGCGCGTCCACGAACGGGAAGCCCGTCACGCCGGCCTTCCAGCGCCGGAACCACTTCTCGGCCTGCGGCGAGTCGACATGGTACTCACCGCTGATGGCGTTTGTCGTGCCGGTTTCCGTGCCCTCTTCGACTTTGGACGGCAGGTGCCAGGGGATAAACCGGACGTAGGCGTTGCCGAGTGTCTGCGGAAAAGGTGCCCCGATCGCCGCCTGGGCTGCGAAGTACATGTCCCGGAATAGCAGCTGGCCTGTGAGGCTTTCGGGGGGCGTAGAGGCGCCCTTACCGTACTTCTCTACCACCTCCTGTACGCGCCAGTAGAAGAGTCGAGGGGAAAGAGCACCGAAATGCAGGAACGGCGATAATAGGGTGGTCGTTTGCGGCGCAAATGCTGTCGGGTTCGTCTTGGGTTTTTGGAACGTTGCTGTGTATTCTTTATCTGCGACGATTTCGTCAAGTTTTTCGAGTGCAAGTGTTTCGCCACCACGGTGTGGTGTCGTAGCTGGCGGGAAACCAAGCTCTTCGAGTGTCTCTATGGCGAAGTCACCTTTAGGTCCTGCGATGTTTCTGTACGTCCTGTCGGCCTTGGTTCGATGAAGTGCATTTAGGTCGGGTTTAACGTCTGGCTGGTCCTGGTCGAAGTCGACCGGCATCTCGCCCGGGTTAGGTAGATGAGTCGGCGCAGGTATTGGCTTAGGGATCTCTCCTACTTTGTGGCCAGCTGCTTGAAGCTGAGTTATAGACATAGTCGGCTTACCGCCATTCTTGGCGACGACTTCGTCACTATCCCATAGTGTTCTTCCATACCTTGTAATTACCTCTACACCAGCTTTCTTCGCTAGGTTTTTGATCACGTTATCCCTGTCCCGAGCGTACGTGTCGGTGTCTTTCTCGAAGACGAGATGTGTGACATTCCACGCTTTGAACAGCTTCGGGAAGAGGGTTTGTGGAGCTTCGCGTAGTACGAAGAGTTTAGACCTGGGATTTCGTTCATGAATGGATGCCGAAAGATCATTCTGACAGTCGAGTCTTACGCATTATTAGTCGAGTGGCCCATCGTTAATGTGGCATTGAGACAGTGACTAACAAATACTGCCATCTATTTACACCACCCTTCGCGCGGTAAACATAGTGAGGATCCCAAGTGAAAATCGGCCATAGGACAGTAGGTTCTAAGTCAAGGGCCGCTTTCAGAGCAGGAGAGTCGTGAAGTCGGAGATCTGTTCGGAACCAATATATCACACGTGGTTTCCCCATCGTCGCGAATACACACGTTTCGTCGGCGTGTAGACGGCAGTGAGGCGAGCATGGTTCGAGGTTTCACTCGAAGCCATCGTTGCGCAACATAAGTAGGTTAGAGGCTTGGAAGCTAGAGCTCTAGTCTCAGGCTGAGAGTCCATGATGTCAAGACCCCAGCCACTGTTTAGTTCTAAACACGACCAGCCCCTATAAACAAGGCAGGGGAGTCCTACCAGTCTTGTGCTAAGCTAGCATAAGACAAGAAGCAAGGAGAGGAGAAGCATTGTGTTGCTGACCACACATTTACATGCCAGCAAATATTGCATATGCAGCGAGTCCTATGAGGAGTGCGCGGGAATCTACTACTTCAACTTAGGTACGTATTAGGAAAGTGGATGAGCCAATGAAGCTTGATACAGGAGGCTAACATAGAGACTGTGTCTTCTAGATTATTCTTCTTTCCAGTCCCAAAGTTCGGGAACTCCCATGCTCTGGAGATGTTCTCCACAAAGAGTAACCAGGGCTTCTCAGCCTAGCGCGGGAACCAGCCGGGACCGGTAAGTCTTTCGCCCCTTGAATCTCAAGATGTCGGCCTATAAAGTTTTATTAATTACCTACCTATCAATTTTTTTTTATACTTTTTATTAGTTTTTTATACTCCTTATAAACTATAAACTTGTAAGCGCCAGGCCTCGGTTCTATAATGGGACCGGACTGTCACAGCCATTGCTATTGTAGTAGCATATTGCAGTTGCTGTGGTGAAGCTATTCGGATAAATGCGTTGCCACGGCTTAGTTCTAGTACTTAAGAAATGTATGTAGCTCGCTGGCAGTGTGAGGAACCTTTCTTTCCTCACGCAATTCTTTTTCGTTGTAATATAGAGATTACTCGAGCCCGAGCGCCCTGGGTCTTATTGCAGTCAACGACACGGACGATCAGGTCGTTTTCTTTCAAACGGAGCCGTCGAGGACCCGGATCATCTGCAAAACTTGGGCACTCGGGTGAAAGCACTAGTCTAGGTGAATCATGGATGCTTCACAACTTCCTAACGTGGACGGCCTGCTGGTTACAGCGGACAACCCAGCCCGCGCCGACTTGCCCGGGATGGATTATGCACGATGCGCAGCTCTCCACAACTACCTCGTGCACTACACCAGGGTTTCTGAAGGCCGTACACCAGCTAGTCTGCATGGTAACAACACCTTTTTCACCACCCACGGTGCTGCAGCTGAGGCTCTCCGCCCACGGCTCCACCCCTCGCTAGTGGCCTTCCTCGCCGCCGCCATACTACCTCCTGCTGATGATCCCGAGCCCACACCCTTCTTCTTCTGGGCCAATGGACTCTCCGACCCTAACGAACTTTTCGCCGACCTGACGGCCAACTTGTTCGACGAGCCAGCAGACAGCCTAGTGTGCTTGTACTTCCCCAACATTGGCCAGGGCGGAGAATTTGGCGGCGGCCTATTCTACCACCAAGGCTGTCATCGCGCCGCCGTCTTCATGCACATAGACGATTACGACTATGCGCTACCCGTCGAGGCGCACCCATCGCTTTGGTATCCTCTCGAGACTGTCCTCTCCAACTGGATCGACCTTATTCGTCTCGGCAAGATTACGGCCTCGCCTAGGGACGCGCCGGCCCTATTCGCCAGCGAAAAGATTGGGCCCTGGGAATGGCGGCCCTACAGCGAGGCTCAGGTGGCTGCTTGCCTCCGTGCGTGGGATCGGCTGTGCGATGCTATCGAGGCGCGCATCTTGCCGCTGCTGCTACCAACCAGTACTACCACCAATGCAGTCGAACCTGAACCACTGCTCGCGCCCTCCGCCCTAGACGCAGCGTCGGTACCCAAGCCTTGCTTTGCACGCGACTTTCTGTCCCGTGCCCGCCGCCCCCAGTTCCGCTGCATCGCTCCGGGCCTCCTTCTCCCCCCTCCAGACGCGCCTGAGTTCGCAGCATCGCAGCCCTTCACCAGGCTGCCGCGTGACCCGCAGGCCATACCACCAGTATGCCTCTTTCCCGCCGCGAGAGGTGAGCTTAAGGCCGACTTGACGGGATCGTCAAGCCCATTCTGCAACAACTTCCGCGCGATGTCTGCCAACTCGCCCGTACCGTCTCAAATCCCTGTCGGTGTCTACAGTGAGTCAGTTGAGAGGAATGCTTTTGACAACGCCGAGGAGGGGTTTCGGCTGTTGCTGCCGTACGGCTTGGAGGGCGACGTTGGGGACCCGGGTGCGGGCGCGCAGAAGAGCGACGGGTCGTTTGTTGGAACGGGGACGGTGACCGAGTTGTTCCAACATGGATACAAACCTTTCGGCGGCGACTACTACCGCCCTCAACGGCTGGAACGTTTGTTGGACCATTGGCGCAAGCTGGTTGACGAAGGCATTTGGTCTGTTGGGTCACAAGGGGTAGAGGGCACCATTGATACCTTCAGGCAGGCTGATAAGGCGCACCGGAGAGACTATGTCATCTCGCCGACTTGGTAACAAAGGGCGGTGCTCTTTCCCTGGAAATTTCGTAGCCAACACTTACGCCACCCTGGCTCCAGTATACCGCCGATTCAGACATGATGGCGACCTTCATCGGACCGGTGCACCGCAACGCGGATCTATGCACGGAATCACTGAAGTATGACTTCTATTCCTCAAAGGCAATGGAGGCGGATAGGGATCAGACATGGCTTAGCCTAGTATCGGCGCCGAAGGCCTTTTCAGATTCCATTATTTCCCAGCTGGTGTTTTCCTACGGGATAACTGGTATCCTATAGGGGTCATCTATGAGGAATATACTACCCGTTGGTCCGTGCCTTATTAAGACCAATAACTAGGGCTTAGTTGAGGCATAGTGTTATAATCCCGATAATATTATGACCTTTTATTTATTTAGTTATATATAAAAATTATAAGGTTATAAAAAGAAAAGTCTCGAGTACTAGTTATCACTTAACACCTTTATTAAGTTTAGAGACTACCTAACTTACAAGTTCGAGGAGGGTGGGGTATACCTACTCACATTATAGGGTCGAACAATGGGCCATGCAATAGGAAGCAGGCCCGGCGGGTTCCGGTTTAATACTCAGGTTATCTGATATACCCTGATAGTCATGCATCTCGATGCGCTACATGTCAGATTACACATGTCAGATTACACGGGCATGCGGTAGACGTTAATCCATTGTTCTAGTAACCAATCGAGAAATCATCTTTGCTTTTTGGCATGTTGTTCTAGGGAATGTCAAGACATTGCAACTTGATGCAGATATTGGCAGGTGATGAAATGATTCAAGATGTATATCATTGGCCCCGCCAGCTGGCCAGCCGGCTTTGTATGAGTAAGGGTTTAAAAATCACAAGTGATCTGCAGAGCTGACTCGTTAGGTGCAGGTGGATAGAATCTTGTAGGTCCGTGCTTCCGTGCTTCTGGGAGCGCTCCCGCATACGCATACAAGATCAAATCAGCCAGCTCTGGGCCCCGCTTTTGCCAGTCCCTATTACCTACCTATATGTAATACCTACGTACATATGTACCTATAGCCACTCTAACACGCGACCTAGCAGCCTTAGTAGGTATTATGTACAGTACATCTCGCATCTCGCTGCAGCACCTACGTTAGCAGTATCTACGCTAGTGTAAGACTTGATTACGGTGGGTATCAGAGGGAGGAGTCTCTCCATTCCTTGACTTCAGGTACCTACATATACTATACGCACATATGTATGTATGTAAGTCGCCTTATTTTATAGGTACATGTACATGGAGCGAAGGGGTTTACCCTTAGCCCTGGGAAGGCCCTCTCATCCACCCATTCCAGGCCGGCCGGGGTGGGAAACAGCAAATGACGATTGATCGATGAATTGCCCCTGGCCGGTTTTTATAATTGTTGTTTCAGGCCAACCCCAATTTGAACAACTCGACCACCTCCTATCACTTGCCACTTCTGATCCCTTGTTCTGTGACGAACATTTCTGTGCCGAGCATTCTTCGTCTCTGCGTCTCCCAGTACTCCGTAAGGCTTGCGTAGAGCCTAGGTTTACGACCATCCAATCCATTCTTTTTGTAGTTTCCCTTCGGCTTACTATTTTACCTAAAATTAGAGCATCCTTTATCGAGCAACCAAGATTTGCGGGAAAGCCACCCACCTTTTTTTCATACCATCTTTGAAATCGAGCGTTGATCCTTGACTCCTAAGACAAAAAAAAAGTTGGTGCATTCTCTCCTGGTCCGTGGCCGATACGTACCCTCTCCCAGCCCCTTGCGGCAATCCGACACCCAGCGAAGAAAAAGTGCAGCAGAGAGGAGGGGGTTAAGGAAAGAAAAAAAAAAAGAAAAAAAAAAAGATCGGAGAGTAGTCATCGTCGCCGTACATAACACGAGCATGAGCGGACAGGTCATTTGCATTATCCAGTAAGGCCCATCTGTTATGCCACTGGTTCTCCAGAGAACCCAGCGGCCAACATGACGAGACCCCAGATTATTCGTGCTGGTAAGTTTTGATGGATCTACCAACAATCCTCTCCTCAAGGGCGGGAACAAGTTCGAAAATAAAATTACATACAGTACACAACTATACCCCAACTGGGTCCAGTGATCCGCCCTCCTGTCTGCAGCTCGCTCCCCGTGCTAACACCTCGTCCTTCTTGACCACAGATACCATCGATCTCCAAAACCGCGACACTCCTTCCGCCAAAGACCACAAGCTTCCCTCCTCCACGAATCAACCACTGCCCGGCTCACTCGCGCCGCATCAGGCCGAGACCATACGCGAGGTCCAGGAAGAACGGGCCGGCGAGGAAGCACGCAGTCCGCGCGTCTCGTGGGTCAATGGTGAGCTGCAACAACACGCAGGGGACCTCGCCGCCGACATCGCCAATTCCCTGAATGGCAGCAAGATGCTGCAAGAAGACGCGCTTGCTGTGGCGCAAAATGGAGGAGCCACGAACAATGCCGCCGACGACGGCGACGTCGATGCCAGTGGCGACGAGGATATGGACGATGACATGGACAAGATCTCGAGTTCCCCTTCAATTGAGGATGGTGGGTGCACTCTTCCGCCGGCTTGGCCAGCCCGAGTCGATTCTTTACGCAACTCTCTTTCGCCTTACGATCCCCCAACTTCTCCCCCCAGCAGCGAAGCAAGGTCTTCCTCGCCATACGTCGACCTTCCCGAACACCCTCCCCTTCAACACACAGACCAGCAGGCAAGCAAGGCTCCTGTTGACCTATCACATCCCCATCATCATCATCATCATCATCACGCTGGTGAGTATACCGGACAAATCGACTACCACGGCCACGACCACGATCACGACGAGGATGGCAACGATGAATAGGATCACGCGTCGCTACCCTGTCCCCGACCAAATATACAAGAAGCCCAAGTCGTGGAAGAATTAGCAGATCCTCCCGAGCACTTTGCCAAACAGGACCACTTGCACGAGAATCGAGATTCTGGCGTCGACCTGAAGATCGAAGACTTTTCCCTGGACCGTCCACCGAGCGTCGAGCCTGAACTTGACGAACACATTATTTCGCCATACGAGTTCCTGATTCCTTACGAGGCTTCTGAAGACGATGATGATGATGAGGACTTCTCTTACACTGATGATCCTAGATTTATTGACTCTGGCTGGGGTGGCGAATGCTTACAAGACTCAGAGGACATCGATTTCGAATTCGTTTACGCCCTGCACACATTTGTCGCGACTGTAGAAGGCCAAGCCAATGCCACGAAGGGTGATACCATGGTACTGCTCGATGACAGCAACAGCTACTGGTGGCTAGTGAGGGTGGTCAAGGACAGTAGTATCGGTACGAATCACAGTTGACCTCTCGAAGAAAGAGTTCATCAGCTAATATTAGACTTGAAGGATACCTTCCGGCAGAGCATATCGAGACGCCAACCGAAAGGCTGGCACGTCTCAACAAACATAGGAACATAGACGTATGCAACGACACCCGTGATCAAAAGGGAACAAAATTTACTAACTCTCGAATAGTTAGCAGCGACAATGCTTGGCGATCAGGCAGAGAAGGCTAAAAATCCTATTAAGACCGCAATCAGGAGACGTAAAAAGACAGTCACTTTCACAGCTCCAACTTATGTCGACTATTCTGATATAGAGTACTCTACGGACGAAGAGGACGGGGAAGGCGAATACCAAACACAACAGGCTGAACAACAGGACCAGCAGCAGCAGAGCACAGCCCAGCAAGCTGCATCTGACGACATTGAGGAAGATGAAACCGCTAAGGTGCAGCCATTGAAGCCCCGGAGTCAGAAACAAGCCAAACCAGACACGAGCAAAGCTGAGCAGGCGGACGAGATAACTCCAGTAGCCCAGGATGAAACGCGTAGGAGTAGCGACGACATGTTTGATGCCAAAATTGAACGGACTACGAGGAACGGTACCGTTAGGAACACAGATTCTTTCTTCAAGGATGAGACTATAGAGACTAAGAAGATCACCCTAACTCCTGGACTGTTGCGAGATGATAATGAGCCGCGTGGCTCAAACGACTCGAAGGAGGTGCGACAACGACCAAGCTTCGAGAAGGATCTCGTCCCTGACAAGAAGGAGGACAAGAAAAAGAAAGAGAAAGAGAAGAAAGAGAAGGATAAGAAGACAAGCGCTATTCGGAGTTTCTTCTCGCGGAAGGATAGGAAGAAGTCCGTTGATGACGACGACGAATCGTTCGGCAAGAGGTCTCTGGATTCTGGCCACGAAGTTACGGATAAGGATATGGCAGATGAGCCACATTCTACGGATGTGGACTCTTCCCCTGAAGCAGCCACATCGCCGCAACGACATGGAAGCAAACTACAGAAAACCCAGCCGGGACATAAACTCACTATCGCCACCCAGTCGTTGGGTATGGATCGTGATCGTGCTCCCCTAGCAGCAGAAGTCAGGACGAACAACGTTGCAAATGTACCTCCAGCTACGCTAAGAATGGTAGAGCCCGATCAACAGCTCCAAAGCCCAGAGAAGCCATCGCCGAAGGAAGAAAAACCTAAGTCGGCAATTTCCAAAATATTGCCGAGCTCAGAGGGCCGGCCACCCAAAGTTACGAAAGCGAAGTCCCGGGTTGAACTTGACGACTTTGATTCGCCTGAGGAAGATGAAGCTGTACCCCCGGAGCCGAGCAGAAGCCCCCCTGAGCCTAAAAGGCAGCCATCAGAAGAGAAACTGTTGCGGCCTAGTCTACCAGGAGCGTTTCCGGATAGCTATCTTAGTACCCAAACAGCAGTCCCTCAGCAAGGCGAATCAGCAAATAACCAACCTCCAGCCGGAGAGCGCGTGTCGGAGTCACCCGTTCAGGCATCTCCTATCGCTTCCTCGAACCCACCTCCGCTCATGGTCGACACCTCTAGCCAAGAAGATCGATCGTCGCCTGTATCTTCTCCATCGCCAGAGCTCGCAGGTGCTGACAGCCGAGCTACTCACCGAAATCAAGATTCGACGACGACATCAACTTCAACCACAACGACTTCCACATGGAATGATGCAAATCTTCGCGCCTTCTTCGACTCGAGCTCTGATATTAGGGACTTATTGGTGGTTGTCTATGATAAAACGGACGTCCCGCCTACTAACCCCGATCATCCTATGGTTAGCTCACTTTTCCGGGAACAAAATGCAAAGCTGGCTGAAATCACAACTGTAAGGTTCCCATTCGCTTGTCCTGCCTATCTATTACTGACCATGCGCAGCAACTGGACAATATGCTTGGGGATTGGCTAGCCCGGAAACAGCGGCTAAGGGGCACTGTCTGATCTTACCCCTTTTCTTTCTGCTTTTTATTTGCGCGGAGCTTGTCGTTTTGTTCCGGACACATTCCGCCTACACCTTTACGAATGTGCATGATGACCTACCTTCACTTCATTTACGGATTTTCTTCCGAATCTTTTCTGTTTTTGTCTCGAACGGCGTACGGCATTCGGAATGGCACGGGAGAACATCATAACACTGGCAATTATGGGGAAGCAAGCTGGGGAAAAAAATGCAATACCACGGAAATCATCCGAACCCCCTTTTCTACTCTCTTTTGTCTAGGACGATCTACGAGTATACACCTGACGTTACGGCGCGGTATTCTCTTGTCTCACGTAGCGAGGCGACGCATCTGGGGTGGGGGAGGCAGTTTTCCAAAACTCGAAGGGAAACCCAAGGAAATTTTAGGGGGTGAGGGGAGGGGGACAAGGAGAAGAAGCCTGGCTTTCTTGTTGCCGGACTGTAACTCTAACACGTATATAGCATCCGAGCTATATTCATTTTTTGCTACTATTGCTGGTGCTCATGAGAAGATGGGTGCCTCTCCGCAATAGTCCGAGTTACCAGTCCGCCTAATCATGTTGCGTAACCCTGGTCTGGCGAGGATTTATATACCCAGTTCTTAGATCACTCTTTCTGTGTTGGATTTCTTTTTTCTATTTTTTCCTATTTGGTTAGAAGTTAGATCTAGTTTGGTTTTTTTCCCCTTCCGGCATGATTTGTCGCCTGGAGCATATTGTTTCGTACACTATTAACGCCCGGTTCTTTTTCTATAATATATACCCCCTCCCTTGTTCGAGATGGAATTGCTTAATTAAGCCTATTTGATATACATATGTGATGCGGCGTATAAATAGCCGAAGGGTTTAACTAGCTAGTGATTTTAGGGGGGCAAGAGACCTTCGATTGCATGATTCGGAGGTAAACTGCGTTGATGGGGCTGAGATAGGTAAGGTTGGTTGGTAAGTCAAAGGGTTGTTAGGGAGATAAAGGGGATTACAGTACGACGAAGACGGGATTTTGTTCGCTGCATGTCGAGTTGATGGATATTTGGGTTAGGAGGAAGAAACGATTGTCTTACGTCAGTTCAGTGGTATAACCTAGAACCTGGGAAACTCCGGAGCGGAACTGAGAGAGAGAGAGAGAGGTTTGACTGACTATGTAGGTATTATGCAGAGTAGAAGGGGAGACGAGGACGTTCCTACTATCATGGACCAGAAGAGCGCAGGGGATATTAATGTTAATAGTATACTCAAGTGCGCGCAAGGCTAGGCTCGGTGATTAGAGAGAACCTTGATATCATTCATGAGGATCATTGTGGATCGATCGATATAGGAGGTTCATCGTCGATTATTTCCATGTTGACGTCCCAAAAAATATTTTAGTGCATGCTATCTGTTGCAGCAAATGCGCCTGACTAAAGGTAACTATAACTAGGATTTACTTGTTCACCTACATCAACGACACCGTAAGAGGTAGGTAAGCTGTAGATTATCGACGCGGTAAGCGGCGACCGTTTGTAGTTCTTCCTCTTTAAGAAAAGGAATAAGTTTACGTTGGTTGACGAAGTAAGATTTTGTCATTGAGTAAAGAGATGAGAGGTAACTTAGGTTACTTTACAAACTCGACTTCCTCTCCTCATATTTTGATCTCAGCATTCCGCATAATCCTCATCCATCCCCCCTCCCCTTCTTTCCAACAACGAATAACCATGACACTCCTCCTCCCACCCTTTTCATCTGCTATCCTCACCACGTCCGCGTGGTCGCGTAGTGGAACGCCTCGATATTATTCCCCAGCGGATCGAGCACGAAGGCTGCGTAGTAGGGCTCGGAGAACTGGGGCCGCAAGCCCGGCTTCCCGTTGCATATACCACCGGCTTTGCTGTTTTTTTTTTTTATGTAAACCGCCCCCGTTTTTGTCAGTTTCGATTCGCGAAGGCTTGGGGAATTTAAAATAAGATTTAGAAGGAGGAGGAGGAGGAGGAGGAGGAGGAGGAGGAGAGTCAAGTCGTAATGAAATAACCCGATATAGATATGTATACCTAGGCACATAGGTGATATATACTCACATGGCGCCCTCATACCACCGGTCCACGACCGCGGGCTCGCCAACCTCGAACGCGACATGCGTCCGCCCGGGCCTCTCCCCCTCCCCCGCCCCCTCCTCCGCGTCCCCGGCGTGCAGCCAGAAATCCGGCGGCCCCCCGACGGGCTTCAGCCCTAGCACCGCGCCGCCGCCGCCGCCGCTGCCCGGCCCGTCGTAGTACGTGGCGTAGCCCAGGGGCGCGAGCGCCCGCAGGTAGAAGGCGCGCGCCGGGCCCGTCGCGAGCGAGATGTGGTTGATCGCCATTGGTGGTAGTAGTAGTAGTAGTAGTAGTAGTAGTAGTAGTAGTAGTAGTAGTAGTTAAATTTGAGTAAGTAGTAAAGAAAAAATAGAAGTTGAAAAGGGGGGAGGTGGTGATGATGGGAGAGTGATAGGGGTGGGTTTTTATAAAGATTTCAGAAGCAAAGCAAGCAGCAAAACCGTAACTTTTCCTGATTCGACTTCTATATATATATATATATATATAGGTAGGCAACAAAAAATTCCCTAATGATAAATGACTAAAGAGCCTCCGGGCCGCAATGGGGACCTATTTTTGTAAGCCACCGCCGGCTTTGCTTAGGTAGGCGACGAAAGTTCGGAACTCCGAGCTCCTGAGACAATACGGGGGGCGAGGGCGGGCCGTCTTCTAATTGCCGCCGGTGAGCAAGCGTCAACTCAGATATAGTTAGTTAAGGCATTTATTAATAAGCACCGTTTAGCTACTACATACCAAATTAATACTACCACTGACGTATCGTTCACAGGCAACTACAGCTTATTTATCCTCCTTGATATACGCGCGGTGCTACACGCACGAACTAAGCCAAGCCCCGACGAATAGCTAACATTGGAGTGTCACAAGCCCGTTGAATAATACATAAATTACTGACCGTGTTGGTAATAATGCTTGGCATTTCGGAAGAGGAAGATCATCCCCATCTCACAAACCTATAACTAAATGGACAATAGCTAGCAATGGCTAGTCGTTACCCGACAAAGTCAAAAGTCTAGAGAACTAAGTACTTCTCTGCTAGTGACCTTACGGACTCCATATCTCCCCCCGTCAGGCAGATCTGCTGGAGGTTGAAGGCGGCTTCCTGCGACAGGTCGTCTCTCCCCATAATCCCGTTCCCGGAATCGTCGGGCACCTCCTGCAGGGTCCGCCGGTAGTATTCCGCCGCGATGTGAGGGATGCCGATGGCGTGGTAGCTCCGCGCGAGGTTGTAGTGCGCCTCCTGCCGGATGGCTGCCTCGGGCGACGCCACCTTTGCGTTGTAGTACTGGTGCAGGAACATGAACCCCTGGATTAGGAGGTACTGCCGGTTCTCCGACTGCCTCTTCAGAGCGTAGTGGACATAGCAATGGCCGACGCTGAGGGCCGCCATGGTGTTGGTTGGGTCTATACTGTACGCTCTAAGGAAGTAATCTGCGATGGTATTAGCATATAATAAAGTCGTGGCTATCGAGAGATGTGAAGCGGCCATGTACTTACTTAAGGCGTATGTGAAGCTGTTAGATATGAACAGAATATGCCCATAGAGCATCAACAGCGTGACATCTAGGTCCTTCGCTGGATACGCTTTCCCGGGAGCGCCGTCTTCGTCTCCGCTTTCATCTCCGCCAGCTCCGCCTAGAGCACGATCCATACGTTTTATCTGTCGTAGGATGTATTTTTGGACGGGGCCAGATGCATACCACGAAGCCGGTGAGGGACAGAGCCTGGATAGTGCAGCGAACATCCGGAATGGATCTGTGTCGAACTGGTTCTCCCTCATCAAATAACGAGCTGCGGCTACACAAGCCTCCTCGTCCCTACCTCTCAACGCACAAGCTATGACAAATCAGCCACGAGTTAGTCCATCAGGTGAAGGGTACGTCTTACCGGCCCACGTCACATGGAGTAGAAACATGTCTTCTCTAGATTTGGCAAATACTTCGGCGTCACGTGCATACTCGCACACCTTGTATGCATCCTGATACTTGCCGTAATGGGCAAGAGAAACAGCATATTCAAGGAAAAGCTCGAGCCAATCATTGAAAGGCACCCCTCGATAGCTGATGGCAGTGCGCTCTCCGAGCTTCCTCTCAGCGCTAGGGCCGTGGGGGTTTAAGTCTACCATGCAATTAGCATATAGTTTTGTATAAATATTATAACACTTACTGTGGGATAGTCGCTCTTTCATTTCTAGAAGGTTTCGGTTTCTTGAGACGACCATGTCCCTCTCCTGATTGATACCGAGGTGTGCAAGATACTTGTCCCAAGAATAGAAGTTCTTGTAGGATCTAAAGTCTTCAACAAGCTCCTTCGCCGACGACATGAAGAGTTCTGACGGACCCAGGTCATCTGATCTAAGTTCCATCCGCGAGCGGTGAACATTGTGCCATGCTTCTGCTAATTTGTCTGATCTTCGCTTTTCTTCTTGTTCCAACTCATCGGCTCGAGCAAACACCTTGGGGCGCCTTCTCGTTGGCCCTAGTTGCCTTTCCTTCTTTGGTCTTGGTAGTCTTGGAGGCCTTGGAACTCTGGTTTTCTTCGGCTCCTTAGGACGACTAGAGCGCTTGGTCTTTGTGACTTTATTGTTTCCAGGACGGGCACCTTCAGGATATACTCCTGTGAAACCACCCAGAGGTTCTTCCTGACCTTCGTCATCATTGTCTTCATCTTCATCTTCCTCATTCTCATCCTCATCCTCATCACTTTCTTCTTGGGCATCGTCACGGGCTTCTTGGGCCTGCTGTAGTTTAATAGCCTCGTTCACAAGAATGTAGGCTTCTCTTTCTTCCCTCGCAGCTTCATACATCTTAGCCAACTCATACCGCGCGTCAATGGAGGCCTCGTCGTTCGAATCCTCTGCATCGAGAGTAGCTGTAAAGCATTCTTCGGCTTGCCTCTTGTCCCCTGCATCCAGAAAACAGCGCCCAGCTGCAAGAAAAGCAGGGCCATCAAGGACGTCGCCATTGTGAAGGAGAGGTTCGTAGAAACGTAAGGCTAATGGGCGGCAATCCGCTTCATACAGTGCCGAAGCTACCTCGACCATAAGATGCGGCTCTTCCGATAGCAGCTGGGACGCGTTAGGGCCTTCTGGGTCTAGATACTCAAGATGATGCTGATACTAGTTAGTTTATATACACGCAAAAGGGGTTGGCTTAGCATTCTTACCATAGCCTCGTCCATGTCATCTAAGTTGAGACGGTAAATAGCAAATTTCGCCCTAAACTCTAAAGGCAGACCGCTTCCATAAGATGACTCTGGGTATCTACTCTCGCGATACTCCGCAAGTTCTAGGCGCCGGATCTTGTCGACATCCCATTCTCGATCGTCGTCTTGCCAGTCGTCCCAGAATGCTTCATCAGAGCGACCTAAAAGCCATCTTGACAATGACTTGAGCTCGTAAATGGCATCCTTAGTCTGCTCGACATATGCTAGAAGTTCGACAAAGATCTTGATATCCTGCCAATCAAAAGGGTAGCGAAGATCCATGCCATTTTCTCGCAGATGGGAAATGCAGCGACGGTACCAATGTATTGCAGTATGGGGCCTATCCTCAAACTCGCGCTTGCCTGTATGGGCGAGTAGAACAGACATCTCCGCCAGCCCACGAAGAGCATAGACGTCGAAATAGCATCGCTCGACAAGATAGAGGTAATCCTTGGCGGCTGTCTTTGTCTGGCCCCTTTCAAATGCAAGGGCGGCTCTTCCGTGCCGTGCCGGCCTGTCTTCGATATTGGCCCTCAAAGCTTGAGAGTAACAAAACATAGCTTGCTCATGATATTCCTCTGCATCGTCTGGAAATTCATCCCGAAGTGCAATGCCGATCTCTGCACATTGGGACCATCCGTCGACATTCTTCGGCTCTAAGTGGCAAGAGAAGACCCTCGCCGTGAAGCTACCCTTATGATCACCCTTTTCCTCAAGAAACGAGGCTAGTAGAGCCCAGGCACGGTAAGTTTCAGCATTGATCCGTATGGCATCTTCTACCCATTCGATAGCCTTATCAAGTTGTCCATCCATGTACGCGTTGGACGCCATGTGGATGCGGTATTTCACATCACCAGTAGGTTCGGCGGCCTTTCGTGGGCCACGTTTTCTTGGACCACCTCGATTTCCACGAGCTGGTCGCCGTGATTCACGTTTTCTCTCGAAGTGGCTCGAGGAGGCCCGCCTAGCTTTGTGCCTCTTTAGCGGGGGCCTATCATCGCTATCGTAATCATTCTGCAAATCGTTCTGCATCTCGAGAAGAGGGTCAGTTATATAATCTACCGGATCGTCCTCCTCTTCTGCAGAGTCCACCTGATTTGACGAGACAGGTGCTAGGTCATCTGTGCCGGCGACTAGATCTGGTGCAATTAGCGAGGAATTATCGCTATGGGACGACCGGAACGATGGGTTTTGCTCAGGCGTAGTAGTCGGAAAATTGTCGTTGGAAAACCTCGTGTCTGGGACATTGGCCAAGTTTGGTCTTGATCCTGGAAGCCGCACTCTTGGTTGACCAGTCTTCCGCGGTCTTCCCCTTTTCCGCTTAGCATTCGGAGGCTGTTCCTCAGTCGCAGCATCACCACCCGGCCAAGCAAAGCTTAACGGCTTCTGGCCCTCTACGTGCCTAGAACCGGTAGCGACATTCCTATTCGCATGAAACTGAAGAGCGGTAGCTGCAGTTTCTCGAAGCAGAGGAGCTGGCCTTGGCTGTATAGGTACGTAGCCTGCTGAACCAGTGTTAACCCATGAAAGGTTCGTCTTAGCCGGGGTGTTATCATTAACAGGACGAAGTAAAAAATCCGTGAAGACGTTTTGTTGAGCTGGTGTTGTAGCTGATTTGCTACTCGAGTCTGCTAATAGCACTTCTGGTCTCGTGAATGGGGTTGGAGGTGCCGCTGGACCCCCTGGGACCGGGGCCATGTTACTGCTTGGTCGAGCTGGAGAAGGCGACGTCTTTTTTGCGAAATGCGCCTGTAAAGCGTCGAATGTAGAAGATAATTCTTGGCTCATATCGAGTAAATGAGAGATAGATGCAGCTACTGAGCCAGAGTAGTGCGAGATATCAGATTCCGATTAGGAATTTCGATGATATTGTCGATTCGAGATAGCGAGGGTCAAATGAAGTAACCTCGTCGGGGTTGGATATTGTAATCCGGTGCGTGACATTCATGAAGCCACATGATTCGCTTGCATGAGAAGAGGCGATGCACAATTGAGTATTCTTCGTATGCCAGAGTGAAGGGATCCTTCTTTTTGGTAGGTGAACCAGTGCTTGTGAGATTCCTTAGATGGTTTCTCTGCAATGCCAAAACCTTTGATGAGCTTAATACAATGTGAGCAATCCTACCATTTAATAGAATAAGCAGAGACCCAGACGTAGCCCCACTAGGCTAGTAGTATATGCAATTAACAAGATTATGGTTACAGCAACATTCATGTTCTGCGACGCAACATGTGTCTACCTGCAATATTTTCGAGAACAGCGCAAAATACAAATGGATTTCGTTATATTGGGATAGGAATATTTCGCTACTGATAATTCTGTATACACGTATACGTTACAATACCGATCCGTGGTGTCTTTTGTGGCCATTGGGCCGTTAATACCGCTTGATCTCGAGTCTATCCCTTTGTCGAGATTCATTACTGCGCTAAAATAAAATAAAAATATTTGACCATATCCATCGTGTCATCTAGCACTACCTCACAATCCATCCAAACTGTCTGCTAGGTCAGGAAAATAGCTCGATACTTGTGTCCGGCTATAAGGGACTAATAATCTGGGGTTCGCATGTCGACCCGCTAGCACTCCTAGATTCCAATACTAGTTGCAGTGGCTTAGCCCAGCTTGCCCTCTGCCTTTGCTTCTATAAGCCCGTTAGCAACTCCTTGCTCTCGACTTTTAACATGCTTTTTGGTTACCTTTGACTTGTTCAAAAACCTTCAGCATCTTTCTTCGTGCGCCTAAGGCGTTTACGCCACGCTTCTCCAAAGCTTCATCATCCAACTCGACTAGGTCGGTCCACTTCATATCCTTCAAATTATCTGTGTACTTATGGAGTCGAAGGCTCCGCAACCATGCCGGGATGTCTTGAAGAAGGGTAGGGTCGGTCGGGTCCTCTGGGGGCTTCGAGTTGCCCCTACGCCCTCGTGGTGATCGTCCCCGTGCAATATCGGAGTGGTCCGATAAGTATCCCTCAGGGACACCTACACCTAATTGGCCCATATTGATCGCACCGAAGCCGTTGCTGAGAAGCGGATTCTGTCCGTCATAAGCGCTTAGGAAGCCGTTGTTCTGAGGGGAAGTGAAAGGCATTTGCTGCGCGAAGGTTTGTTGTAATGCGATACCGGGAGAGTTTGGGCGGGATCGATGGGCTCCGAATCCACCCATGGCCTGATGGTTCTGCAAGGCAAGCATCTGATCTCGGTTCAACACCTGCCCGTGCTCATTAACCATCACAATGTTCGTGCCGGGGATATTTGGCGCTTGGGGACCAGCCGAAATACCGCCCTGGTTCTGACCAGGGGCATCATTAGACCGGGCCCTTCGATACTTGCGGACATCATCAAGCGCAAAGCGGTTGTTCACCGTCGACAGCGCTGCCAGCTTCATCGCTGTAGCATTCGCAACCATATCTGCCTGGTTGGGGCCAGAGTTACCGGTTCCGAAAGATGGAACCATGGGGGTATTCACCATAGAAGCCCAGTTGCCGCTCCCAGCATTGTACGGTGAGAGAAGAGGTAGCTCCGAGGCGGACTTATCAGGTGCATTCAGTGTGGTGTTCTGAATGTTTGAGTTGCCTGAAAGCTGTGGGCGAGGCGATCTCAAACCGGCAGATGGTGGTGGCTGGACAAATTGGCCCATAGGGGTCTGACCCGACGAAGACTTAGGTCTCGAAGCTCCTTGGTCGTGGTTGTTGCCCCAAGGGGAGGTGGGATTTTGTCCATTCGGATCGATACCCTCGGATGGAGCTGAAATTGTCGGCGCAGCCAGAGAGTTACGAGGGTCGACAGCAGCACTATTGCGGTTCGACGGGGGCTGATTCCCAGTTTGTTGAGTGAACTTGGCCTTTTCAGTCGCAATGGCTGCGGCAGCATCGGGAAACATAGCATTGATCGTAGAAGGGTCCAGGCCTGAGTGCCTCTTAGCGGAGGCTTGCGGTTGAGAAAGCGAGTTCCTAGCGGAAGAAACATTCAGTTTGTTCATGGCGTCGCTCAGACGGTTGGACATGGGGTCTGCGAGGGAGGGACTACCGGTTAGCTGATGTATACTAGATTGGTTGGTAGCTGACGTACCTTTATCGAAATTGGCAGGCGACAAGACACCAGACATGGGATGATTTTTGCCCATTTGCTGAAGCACCTGGATGAAGAAGCGAATCTGAACCTGAGTAGTCTGTTGTAGCAATGCATACAGAGCAGCAGTTCTTTCAGCTTCTGACAAGACGCGAAACCACTGTTCTATGGCGCTGAGTTCATCCTTGAAGTCCTGGTCTAGGGTGGCAGCAGCCATTTCTTCCAGCGTAGTCTCATACTGGTCAATATCAGCAATCCACTGCTGGGTCATCTTGTCCTGCGGATCAGAGTCCGCGCCACCTTGACCTTGACCTTGCTGGCCATAGAAGTCAGAGGATGGCCGGATACGGTTCGTCGCCGCAGGGCCAGTTAAGGCAGCCATGTCGGCGGAAGCACGTAGGTGATGGCCAGCGCCCACCGCGCGTGACGAGGGCGGGCGGAGCGAGGAGGCTGTAGTGGCCTCCGGGGTGCTATTCCGGTTCATATTGAGCGTCGGCGAGTCTACTAACACTGTTGCGGAGTTTTTTACCACGGCCTGGATGCTTTCAGGGACAGCCGCTCGATAAAATAATTCGGCTGTCAATAGAAAAATATAACAGTCTGGTAGGGCTGGGTGCTTTGAAAGGGCTAGACAGTTCGAGCCGATGAAACCGCGGAAAAGCCCTGGTGGGAAAAGTGGCGGAGGGGCGATCGGGGGCCCGTGACAAGGTAAACTGGTAATGTACTGCTGTATCGAGGTGTTCTAAATACCTCTAGATCAATGCTGATAATACCTGGATGGCAGGTAGCAACACTTTGAAGTGCGGCAATTATGCAGGGTTCAATTTGCACGTATTGTCTCGACGAGTCGGTGTTTCGAAAGCGGCAATGTAGCGCTCTTGAGGCTATTCGTAAGACATGTAGTCGGATAACGGTCGATGGCTAGACAATGGACTTCGGACGGAAATGAATCTCGGCCTAACTTGCAACGACGGAAGTTCAGAAGACACAGCAGGTAATTCGCAATTCGGACTTGCGCTACGCGAACGTATTAGGAGGGACTTTTGCGAGGCTCGAGTTCAACTCTTCGATTCGTAGAAGGGGTATTGTCTCGAGAACTCCTGCAGTAGCCTGCTGACCTCAAAGGAGCCGTCGAATAGGAGGCAGGTTCGGAATGAAGCAATTATTGACGAGTATGAATTATTAGATAGAAAGCTATAAGGCCGGGAAGATAAAACAGTCAGCAAAAACGTGTTTATATCTTCTGAAGTTGGTGTTTTTTTTTGGGGGGGGGGGGGGGTTTTTTTGCCCTGGGAGATCTCAACCCATGCCAACTAGTGGAGAGTGATGCCTGACCCAATGAGCACCCAGTCCCAGTACAACAGAACTTGGTATGCTCGAAGCTTGATACTCAGTCGAACTGAAATGTGGCTTTGGGTCAAAGGGGGGAGACACGATCAACGACCAGTCATGGATGAAGGTAGAGAGTCGTGAGTGTAGCTGACAGGACGGTTGTGGGTTCGTCCTATCTGCTGACGAACTCAAACACATGTAAATCATGGAGCGACTAGGGGAGTAGGAAAAGCGCTGTTCTCAAAGAGAAAAAAAAAACTTACCAATAATAAACTCAATGATATGCTTTGTACTCCAAAGCCAGAACCAGTGGCAGCACGTTGCCCTCAAGGTCTTGAGAAGAGAGGATGTAAAAAAAAGAAGGGCAGGAACAGAAGTTCGTGTCAACTGTTGGATCAAGTGAAGGGGAAAGAAAAAGCAGGAGACACGAAGAAGACTCGCACACAAAGGCTGCAACTCTGGAACGGTAAACCTTTTCGGAAGGACCCTTGGAACAAAGACGGTCGAGCACGAGGCGTAGTACAAGCACTAGCAACCCGTTAATTGGAAGTGGGTGATATGATATGTATAATGTGAAGCCGGGCCTCGCTAGCGCCTCACCTACTGCATAAATGTAACAACGCTCAACTTTTTAGAAGGAGCGTGCCTGGAAGCATTCTTCAGGAGATTCTTTAATGTGGGTCGGCTTACCCTAGCAAGTCTAGCTGGGCGGCTATGTAGGCAGTTTTCAAACAACCGTTCCCGGTGGTCTCGGGCACTCGGATCACCTCGCCCCCGGGCCTTTTTTTTTAAATGCCAAAGACTCCATAGCGATTGGTTCTAAAGAGCTTGTCTACCTAGTTGCATCGACGAGTAATAAATACAAATGGGGCTTCACGGTGTAAAAATACCTAGTCGGTCGTATGTTCTAGGTATACGTACCTCCTAATGTAAATAGTCTCGTCCAGGTTATACCTATCCTCTGATTATCGCATACCGCACATAAACAGGAAGACCCACCAAGTCAAAGTTACTATGTATGTAGGTATTTAATAGGTGCCCACATAATTAAGTAGGTAAGCAACACCAAGCCTGAAACTGAAACATTCGTATACCATATTAACGCTAGAAAAAGAAGGGATTCTACATACGTTCGAGTTCATAGCTTCATGGATTAGACCCGTTAGTTTACATCGAGCTAATGAATTTTTATGAACGTACGGATCATTAGACCGTATAATACTGCACTAGAGTATGTCCGACTTTTCAGGAGTCTTCCAGTTGCTATACACTTGATATGTGCCTATTTGGAAATCCATGACTCTTCCAATATGTATATATGCGAATCGACGGTTGATTGGATGGCATGTGTTAAACTATAACAGGTATTTAGTAGTTCCTGAAACAGGCTATGGAACGAGGACAGCCTGGAAATGCCTTTATTCAATCAATCGATTGAAACGGACTCGTTTCCCAATTCTGTGCATGTCTCACAGCTGCACTATAGCCTATCCATACACGTCTACTTACGTAACGAAGAGGCCGTGTTTCTATATCTATAAATGTTTACTACAAGTTGAAATGAAGTCCATCTTGTCGGTACAGAGCTAACCCCTCGGGTAATCCACTATCATGAGCTTGCTATCCAGACAGTTCCAGATGGAGGAGAGGCCAGCCGGCCCCTACCTAAATCAAGGAGGGCATCACTACACGAGAAGCAATATGAAAATAAGACGAAGAAGCAGATTTTGCTTGCATGTTGCCCAGTCTCCATGCACCCTTGCCTTGGGAAAGACTGAAGCACGGGTGTTTGGTAATAGATGGGCAGGCTACTCTCGGCACGAGAAGAAACATCCTTCAGCAAATAGGCATAGGAGAATGGCCTAGAGCTGTACACACATATGCCGTATCTAGTTATTTCACCAGTTTTATAAAACCAGAGAAGGGGGTAAAGGTGTTTTGGGAGATATCCTCGTCTTTCACATACGATAACGATGGGCAATTCGACCTTGGTAATCGTAGCTCGTTTAGCTACAACTCATTCCATGATGTTCATAGAAGCTAGCCTGGAACCAACCCCAAGGCAGAAGGCAAAATATATGACCTTGACTCCATGATCTCGCGTGTCCGTACGTTCCGAAATTCGCCCTAATGATGCTTAATCCGTAACGGCCGATCCCTATCCATACTCACGTCTCCCTTAGACATTCTCCCGCTTGCCCTCCTTCTTTTCTTTCTATTGATAGTGTAAGTAAGCGTCTGCCCGGGAAATGGATAAAATATCCTCGGCATTTCTATGCGGTAACGTACTAGGGCTCGCATCGTGCCGTGGAGGGCATATCTGTGGTTTCGTCGGAACTTGGGATCGGTTCCCTTCAGGGACGGGTATCGGTTGGTCTTCGGCTTCTTGATACTACAAGCCATCCCTCCGTCAGCTAAATTCGTTTTAAGCGCATTATGTCGATAAATACACCTCGGTGGAGGATAACAGAGGAATGTTCCGCCTGTGTCGGTGAGCTGGAAATTAATAATGACATACCCGTTCCGGTGCGCCTTGCGCGACTGGTTATGTTGCGAGGAGTTCTTGGATTCTATAAGAAACTGTGAGCATGTTGAGTCCTGGCTGTTTGTTTATTCCCGATCACGTACTCGCCATTATGACAGTTATGTGCTGTTCTGCTGGGGTTGGTGCGAAATTCCTCGAAGATGATTGTTGTTCGTGGGAAAAGCTACAGTTCGTTTTCGTGGACTGCCTGAGTATTGCCAATTGTGGGTGCAAAAATAAGCGAGTGGGTGAACCACAGAAGGGGGCTACGGACAATCGATATGTGGGGCTGAACAGAGGGGCAGCCTCAGCCGATGCCAGCTGCCGCTGTTTGGCAGCCCAAAAGATATCCATTGGAAGGCCCTTGAATGAACCGAAAGCAAACCCATCATATCACCGTTGTCATTAACTCGCTATGTACTTCCTATGTAGTCTCTTTTAGAAAATCTTACGATTAATGCAATATACCCACTATGTATACCCAAGCGACCCTGAAACAGATCTATATACAGATAAGTCACCACATCCGTTCACTATTTCTATGTTACCCCCGCCCTCTAAACATGTGTTACTACTCTAAAAGGTTGCGACTAAGATATCCACGTCCAGAACAAATAAGCAAGAAAGCGTTTTCATTTAGTCGTCACGGGCACAATAGCCTTTGCCTTGGAGGCCGTTGCGGCGGCCAATTCAGCTGCTTTGGCCAGTTGCTCTGACCGAAGTTTGCGAATATATCGGAATAGAAGAATAAACAGAAGTTCCATCCTAAGTAACCAATCTCAGTCAGCGAGTTCACCTGTTGACTTCAAGGGACAACGTACCGTTCTTTCGTCATCATGAGGATTCCTTGCACCAGTAATCCCTTCAAAATTTGGGGACCGATACCTTTGAAGAGACTTGATAGTCCTTCGTGCTTGACGATGAACTGCATCACTTCGATGAATCCCTTGAATGGCTTGCCCTCGCGTTGAGGGGGAGGTTTAGACTGCAACCCAACCTTGGCGACAATAAGGGGTTGAGTAACAATGGTAGCCAACGATTTCGACAGGGCGCCAAGAACTGAGAATTCAAGTCAATAGGCCAGCTTTCTCCACGACGCGAAGAACACTCACGAAAAGCCTCCCCCGCTGTCAGGCGGGCCTTTCCCGGGAACAACATATTCTTTAACCGTTCGTATGCGCCGTATGTAATGGCAGGGTTGACGACTAATACTAAGCTGGCTTTCAACCCTCTCCACAGTCCAAAGACTCCGTCTTCACTGTGGATAACCTCGCGGGCAGTATCTACCAGACCCTTCCTATCCTCTTTTTTCTGCGTCTGTTGCCTTGTCGTGACCACAGCAACTGGGATAGTACATAGTTGCGCTACAGCACCAGCGACAGCGCCTAATAATAGCTCCGCCGCCGCAGATGGTGGAGCGGGAACCTTCTGCGACTTGAAGTAGAGCTCGCGCACGGTTGAATACCAATAGAAGTAAGCGAAATTCGTCGACGCGACCCCAAGCAGGGCACCATTCATTCCCGCGTAAAGCCCTTCGATTCCATCATTGGCTACGATCTTAGTGATAGCGTCCCATGTCGAAGTGTAATGCGGCTCCGAACTGTCGCTCGAGTCCTCGGATTTGCGCTTAACTTGGACTTGTAGACGGGTCTTCACGCTGTTAGAAACACAGACTGTTAGCGGCAGATCCGTAGCAGCGCAACAAAAACAACAGCACATACATATCTAGAGGATATACTAGGGCATTAGCCAGAACGGCACCGGTAGAACCGGCTACAGCATAACCCCAAGACGGGAGCGGGGCCGGCTTCGATTGTACGGCCATGGCGAGCGACGAAGATGTGGTGAACGAAAAGGAATCACTTTGCTGGCATGTCCCGTGGGAATACGCGTGGTATATATGCAAATTGGTAAGGTTTCCGTGTCGCCGGCAGACTGGGGCACGGCTGGCCCGACTGAAGGTTAATTGAAACCACCTCGGATAAAACCGATAGATTGATCAAGCCCGGGACCGACGTCGCAGCATTTACGTTCTACTGTGTACAGCCGAGAAACAGAAGCAAGCAGGGAGTTGAGGGGGGAATGGAGCTCTAAAATTGACTCCTATATAAATTATAAGGTATTTATGTGTAAGTAGAGGCCGGGGGTGACGACAGTCAAGACAATGGAACCGAGTTTAAGCTAGGCCCAGGTTCGCCCGTGATGTAAGTATCATTTCTTTGAACCTCGGCCATTTTCTAGTCTGGCCCATCTTGTCGGCATCTTTGCAGGGAGGTCAGAGCTACCAGGAACTTATCAAACGCCGCGATTGGTGGCCCGTGCGCCAGATGCATGCATGCAGTGGGCATCAGTCCAGCTTGATTAGGTTAGGGAAGATAGCGTGTACCTCCGTACCTGCGCCTCACCAACGTCACCTGGCAGTCCCGTCTGTCACCTAGGCACAGCATATTATTTGCCTTTGACACAATGTCCAGAAGAAGAATCGCTCCTCCTCTCTACATATTTCCACTCTGCATGACGGCGAGGAAACCCAGCCTCATGACACGAACGAGAGGACCCCGATTTCTAAGGATGTTTCATCGGCCCTTCGAGCTTGGACGTGCTGTCTAAATGTTCCGTTATCACCCTTGAAATTAGTGAGACCACAAATATTTAGGCCTTTTCTTTTATAACCGGCACTGCTCACACGCGATATCGTATTGTTCTTGCCTACTATGTGATGCGGTTTTATACCTTCCTAGTCTTGTACGCAGTGTTGACCTAGAACGTCTGTTCTTATGCCCCGACCATTTGTTTCTTCGGGGGTTATGGTGGTCTGTTCTGGTTCTCGACCGTGTTGGCTAGCATTGGTTCTTCGGCCACTCTCTGGGCTACTCTCTGGCTACTGACGAGACCCATTGGACAAGAGACACAAGAGACAACAAACAATTGAGAGTCCACCATGGAAGCAAAAGCCAGGGTAATCCATATCCCCCGGGTATAAAACGACGTGACCCTCTGACTATCCGCAGGAGCATGAATTGCTATTCTCAAAATGCTCCGGCAAAGAAGCACTCGACCATGCCATAGCGGCAGCCGAGATGTACATGAAAGCCGCAAGAGAATCACCCAGTGCTGTGGATAAAAAGCGTCTGCAGAAAAAATGCGAAACCCTGATTATGAAAGCAGAGGATCTGAAAAAGTCCATGAAGACAACCACGGATAGCGTCAGTGCCATCGAAAGGAGGCTGAAGCTACCACGCCAGGCGCGCCAGATACCCACGGCCGAAAAGACCCTCTTATACCGCAATTCGCGTCTTCATGGGAATGTCTTCCCGCCTTGGGAGGCCGATCCCGACCCCGCCGATTTCTCTGGCAAGCCATACAGGTAATGTCGGATCACATTTACCACCTGGTTCGGTACTTGCTAAAATATCAAAAGTGATAATGCTTCCTTTTCCTTGTCCGAAAGACAAAAGTCTGTATTTTTAGGCTGGAAACGCCCACTAGAGCTCGTTGGGAAGGGAGTTGAATCTGAAAACACAAACAACAATTTCCTAATGGAGGCTCAAGATGACTATGACCTGGTTCAGGACATTACAACAGACTGCTCAGTAGTCGCTAGTCTTTGTGCTGGCATCAAACACCTAAGGCCAGGCCGTACTTCCATCCTCCCGGCCTTGATGTTTCCGGCAGATCAAGAAAGTGGTCAGCCGCAGATCTCCACGAGTGGGAAATACGTCTTCCGCATGTTCTTCAACGGCTGTTTCCGTAAAGTCATTATCGACGACTATCTTCCCGCGTCGTCGAATGATCGCACACTCTATGTCGTAGACCGCCAGAATCCAGGACTTATCTGGCCTGCATTGATGGAGAAGGCGTACCTCAAAGTCCGGGGAGGTTACGATTTCCCAGGCAGTAATTCCGGTACCGATCTCTGCGTGTTAACGGGCTGGATTCCGCAGCAGCTATTCCTACAGAGCGACGACGTAGATTGGGATCTAACGTGGAAGAGGGTGAAAAAGGCCTACGATTACGGAGACGTTGTCGTCACACTTGGTACTGGTCGTCTTTCCCTAGATGAGGAGGAAACCTTGGGGCTCGCAGGAGAGCATGACTACGCAATACTCGATATGTCGGAGGCGCCAGGAAGCAGAATGCTTCTAGTCAAGAACCCATGGTGCGATGGGCTCGTGTGGAAGGGCGTCGGTTCATCCACGTCAAACAGGACCAGTGAAACCGACGACCATCCCGTCATGCTCAAACCTGGCTCATTCTGGATCAGTTTTGACGACGTAACACAAAATTTTGAGTCGCTCTACCTGAACTGGAATCCGAGCCTGTTCACTGAGCGCCAGGATCACCACTTCGCATGGCAGCTCCCTAGTGCCAGCATGGCCGGCTCATTCGCGGATAACCCACAATACTCGATGACCGCGCACGCTGACGACCAGACGTGGATCCTACTTAGCCGGCACTTCCAGGACGAAGAACTCGAGATTTCGCGCAAGCGGTCCACGACCCTCGCTGCCGTCTCTAACATGCTCGGCTTCACAAGTCTATATATCTTCGCCCACGCCGACGGACAGCGCGTTCAACTGAGCGACAAGTCCATTTATCGTGGCCCCTTCGTCGACTCGCCGCAGACACTCGCGCCCTTCGAGGCTAAGAAGGGGGTCAAATACACCATCGTCGTGGCATCTCAGGACCTGCCTTTGCCGAAATACTCCTTCACGCTATCTTTCTTCTCCCGTACACCCCTGACTATCGCCCCCGCCAGAGAGAGCCTGAAACACTACACCGAAGTCCAAAGCGCGTGGACGCGGCGCACGAGTGGCGGAAACTCAGCTTCCCTGACGTACCTCACCAATCCCCAATTCAGCATTACGCTCACCGCAACGGGGCCGCTGTCGATCCTACTGTCAACCGCTAAAGATGACCTCCCCGTGCACGTGGATCTAGTGTGGGCACGTGGCCAGCGCGTCACGGCGGTGTCGGTACGTGACCTCGTTGCCTCATCCGGAGACTATCGGCGCGGATGCGCACTTGTGTCCGTACCCTCGGTCGAGAAAGGCACATACACAGTCGTGTGCTCAACGTTTGAGTCGGGACAGCTAGCCGACTTCACGCTACGCGTTGGATCCGACGCCCCGGGGACGCAAGTCGTGCCCGTACCGGCCGACGCAGCGGGCCGGTTGCGTACGCAACTCTCCGGTCTCTCGTTCCGGGGCGGCGAGTACAAGAAGCGCGCAGCCGTGTCGGTAACGAGGCTAACGAGAGCCTGTGTGGTCATCACGCGGAGGAGCGGCGGCCATGGCCAGAATTATAATAATAATAATGCTCATGCCTACGCTCCATCGACATCCTTTACATCTGCGAGCAGAGGTACCATGCCACCGCAACAGCAGCGTTCAAATCCCCACCCTACGGTCCGTGTCACGGTCGAGAGCGGCCGAGGTCCCAACAGGGAGGTCCTCGCCTCGACCTCCTCAAATAATACCACGATGCCGAGAATCGCAGGAGAAAGAGCTACAGAGGACGAAGGCACCTCGGGTGAGGGTGAGTTCAAACAGGTCACTGCTGGAGCGGGCTTGCGCACCCCCGAGTTCGACATCGACCCCCGTCTACCGGGGCTATGGCTGGTAGTGGAGCAAATGAGCAAGGGCGAGGGTAGTACTGCAGCCCAGACTACTGATAATGGACACAGCGCGTATGATCATGAGTTGCAGGTCGAGATTTTCAGCGACGGAGATGTGCAGGTTGGGGGCTGGGAGACGGTCGATTGAATACAATACGCCGGCTTTATTTAAAGCTAGGCGAGATTGAGGTGGGTGGGTAAGTATGTGGAATAAGAGATCGTATTGTTGAAGACTCGGAAATGGGCTGATGGATGACGGATGGTGGATGAAGGTTGAGAGAAAGGGCTAAAATGATGACATACACACGCACATATATATTAAGGGTACCTGGGTTGAGGACTTGCAAATAGCCACCAGTATAGACACAACGACGCGCACGGACATGCTTAGGAACATGGGGGCGAGCATGGTGTATAAGTAAAATAAACTGTTAGGTTACATAAAGCCCGAGAATGAAAAACCGAACATTTTGCGTAATAGTCGTCATTCATGAGGATATCCTGTCGATCAACTGGGATTTAATTGGTTTCAAAGGCACTACTAGCAGCCGAGAAAGAAAAGAGGGAGTGAGAAATGAGAGAAAGAGAGAGAGAGAGAGAGAAGAGGAACATAACAAAGATAGATCCAAGGTTATCTATCTCAAGTTAATATCTACTCGATATTTACCCCCCCCCCCTTTTTTTTTAATACCTCTTCTCCCCGTCCACCTCCTCTTTTTACCCTTGACTTCACTTGCCTTCACTTGCCTTCACTTGACTTGACTTCACTCTTCTACAATAGTAATACCTAACAGCCCAACTAGAACCACCAACGCCACGATAGAGAAGGGGGAAAGGAAGAAAAGAAGGAGAAAAAAAAATCCATTCATCCATAGCACGTATCTGGATCAACACATGTTCCCTTTTCATCCCGACTTTCTTGCCCTCGATCCTCTATTATAAAAATAACTTCTTCATCTTCCAGTCCTGTTTCCCCCCTCTCCCCAGGTAGGCCTGTTATCTTAACATCAAAGAAAGCAACGAGATGTTTAAAACCTACCTACCTAAGATATCTATTCAAGTATATAAAAAAAAAGTTACTTGACATAAATACCTATATATATGTAGGTACTTTCACAGTTTATATTTAATACATCTTATTACTCAAACGTCGCGTGTTTTTATTTTATATTTTCACACTTTACCTACACCCCCCTTAATTAAGGCAAGGTAAGGTAGAAAGGCTCTCGAATTTTTATTTCTAGCTCTGCTCTGTGTGTGTGTGTGTGTGTTATGCACGCGATACCGTATCAAATAATTTTTAGCTCTCCCTGTTGATATTCCCTCTCGCAGGGAGTTAAAAGTCAAGCCTTACCATAGGAACCCTCCCCCCAACACAAACAAACAGGAGCATCGTGATCAAGTCCCGACCTTTCGGACGGTTGTAAAACTTCCCTGTGTTGGTTGGCCCTGATTTATAATCAGGTAGATCGCCCACATCCTCGACCTAGGCCGGGAAGCTAACTTAGACGACTCGGAGCTTTCTTTCTGTGGTTCATTTTTTGCATCGAATCCCATTCCTATCCGCCACATGGAAAATATAAAAGGGCGAGGGGGGGTGGTTGGTATGGTATATTCCTTGCTGGACCAGCTAGCTCTGCGAGGGGCTTGTTTTTCTTCTCTCGTGTGAATCATCTCGTCTCGTCCATAAATAACATAAAAACAGCCCTTTTCTCATTTCATTACGAAATGGCAGGGGGGAAATCTCTGTACAGTCCTTGTCCGCAAATAACCCCCGATCCGATAAAATTTAGGGCCTTCTAAATATAGACCCCGCCGCAACTCAGCGAGGTATCTGAATAGCGAATGGATGCGACAAAAGTAACAAAGTAAACGCTCCCCTGAATGGTGTGGTATAACTGCCTGCTCCCGCACCCACCTAAAAAAAAGGAGGAAAAAATAGGAAGAAAAAAAAGAACGCCGGCACTCCTTCCTGTTTGAGATATGATTCATGGCCCGTCAAACCCCCCAGAGAAAAGACCAACGCCACTGTAGCTTTGATAGAAGAGAATCGAACCGCGCCGCCGCTGAGAGGATATCATCCGCTGTGTATGTACATCTAATTTCAGGATAGTAATCGAATTACGCCAACTTTTCCAGGTTTAACTACTCGTCTCGACCGTCCAAGCAGCGAACCTAACTAAGGCCCGCCACGCCGTCTCCGCCCACGACTAGGCCCATCGGGTCGCTGGGAGAGTACCTCACGTAGTGCAGCGTCATCTTTGTCCTTGTCGATGTGATGTACCCGGACATGTCTAGCTTAGTAGTCAGTATATGAAATCCTCCGACCCCAAGACGATCGTCTATCATCATCCAAATTAAACATACCTTTGCAAGTTATCCGGCCTAGGATACTTGTGCTCCCGGTCCGGGCAGAAGGGGCACACGTACCCAGGCGAATCGTGAACAAGACCATGCCGGATCATCTCGTTTTTGCGTTTGAAACCTTTCCCGCCCTCACTACGCGGACATCCCTTAACAGGACAGTAATGTGGCCTCGCCGAGGAATGAACATTTGCATGTGAATTAAGGAGGTACTGGGTCTGAAACGGTGCCGCAGTACAGCCCTGGAACGTGCAGATGAACCCGCCCAGCTGCGGATTAGTCACATTGTCGATGCTCATCCTATCCGTAATCGAGGTAGCAGGCGTTAGGATGTCGGTGTTTGGCGTTTCCGTGTTGCTACTACTGCTGTAATCTAGTCCAGACCGATAATGACTAGTACTACTAGCGCTCGAGTAGTACAGAGGGCTCGTGGCGGGGATACTATGGGCAGGGGACGGTATGCCCTGACGAAACAGGTCATTAGGCGAGACCGGCGGCGAGGTGTGACTTCCAGGGATGCCGGGTCCTATACGTGGCGGCGGCGAATGAGGTAGTTGGGGACCCTGGCGCATAGTCAGGTCCTTCGTCGGCCCCGTTAGTTGGTCGTAGAGCTGTGATCTTATGGACGGAAGAGGATCATGATTAGAGTCAGATTTGGGAGAGGCGGCTTGGATTGGAGGCAGCTCTCCATGCTCCCTGGGAGTAAGACTAGGCGGCGACCTGACGTTATTCGGGTGCATCAGTACCTGTCCCGGAGGTGGCCGCCGTGGAGAGTATATTTCCTGCGATGCCTGCAATGGGTAAGGTGAAATGGGTGCAGCCAGAACAGGCCTACCCACGCCCTTCCTAATCATATTTTCTTTTGCTCCCCCATTCATCGTCACTAGGCGCTCGGGCAGCCTAGCTCTCTGCGTGTTCCGCGCATCGTGATTCGGTTGCTGGGACTCGTCCGTGTCTGTGTCGGTCGTCTTCGAGGCAGCTTTGGCGGCTGCGAGCGCATTCGTCGCTAGGAACTGCAGGTCTATTGGACCTGGCCCCGTAGATTCAGCGGGATACTTGGCGAAGTGCGAGACCGGACCGGGGGACATTTCGTTGCTCCTGACGTCCTCTTCATCCCCCGATTCCTCGATCGTATCGTCCGAGTCGCTCGCGCTCCGATCGTCGTCTTCAGAGGACTGATCCAAAGGCCGGGACGCGGCTTCGGCGGCAATATCTGGGTGTTTCCCACCGTCGAGATGAAATATCAGGACGGCATCGCCTTGGCTAGGACGTACCTTACGCCGACGATTAGAAGACTTATCACCTGCAGTAGGAGAAGGACTGACTGGTGCAAGAGGCCCTGGAGGAGAGGGTGACGGTCTGAACTTAGGGCGTAAAGGTTTCATCAAGGGACTATTCTGCGGGAAGACCTCATCCGGATCGTATATGTCGCCGGCTGAAGGGTCGTGAGCAATGGTCGAACCGGCGGTGGGAGTCATGCTTTCTCTGGCTTGCATGTAGTGGCCGCTACTCACGCATCGATACTCAACTCATCATAGAAACAGGGAGAAAAGTTGTTTTCCTCGGGGTTTGGGGCAGGACAGCCAACAGGATTGTGGCACAAATGAGCTTGTGACCACGACCCAGATGGTATAAGCTGTCCGCGCGCAAACGTCGGGTTCCGGCCAGATGCACACTCGATCACCAAAAGCAGTTCAATAAATAAGGCGAACTAGAACGGCAACAAGGAGGGACGAGAAAAAATAATGCGCGCACTCGATGTCCAATGCAACGACGTCAGAGGCGCGCAATTCAATTTGTCGGTACTAGACACCCACTCGAGGCTGGAATGCCAGAGAGGTCGGCAGCTGCAGGAATCTGGGGAAAGTCCTCGGTCCAAATGCGCACAACGGTTCCAGCGACCCGGTGAAGATCCGGAGAAGATACGGAAGGGGAGGGGGAGGGGGAGGATTGCAAGAGAGATTCAAAAATCAAGAACAGAAAGAGCCGCGCCAGGAAATACAGGGCCTTTAGTAAAATGTAAAGGAGCGGGAAAAAGGTTGGACCACGAACCGGAAGGCAGTAACTGCAAGTGGTTAATGGGGGGTGTGAGGTGAGGTACGGACTGACGACAGACAGGATCAGGAACGATATGTGTGTAATGGGGGGGGGTGTGAGCAAGAGGGACCTGGGGAGATCCTGGGGGATCAAAAAACACCCGGGGCTGTCGAAATTCGCTAAACTTGTCAAGGGGCCCTTTTTAGAGAGCCAGACCTCTCGCTACCTCGTGACCGAATGGAATCTCGGATTGGGGTTCGATTCGTCGCAGACGGCAAGGCGAGTAAGTGGTAAGGTAGGTTAAGTTTGGCGTAGATTGTCAAGGCGGGGGGGAGGGAGGATGCCGCGGAGCCTCCTCTTTTTGGTGGTGCGCAGTGGGCTGGGGTTGAAGATGGAGAACAAGGGAAAACAACTTGGTTTCGTTTTGGGCTGGGCACCGGATTTCGAGGATCAGTAACGATAGGATGGGATCACTCCAAATTGCCAGATTGCGGCGTGTGATAGGCAGGTGTCAAGGTCAAACCCGCAATAGGACCGCGTGCTATAAGCTTCGTGCTTGGATCGTGCCGCAGGGGTCTAGGGTGGTATATCTTTTCCAGTTGCCAGTCCTGATCTACGGTCTGGTGGTGGAGGGCTCGACTGCACGGACAGGGTACATATGGACTAGAAGGACGTAGAGGAGGGCCAGGTTCGACGTATATGCTTGGCCCGTATGTAAGTCGAAAAAGAAGAGGGAGAAGGGACGTCTTGTTAGTCATCGACCATAGGAAGCGAGACGGACTAGAGTCGAAGACGATGCGGAAAGATGGGCCAGAGATTGATTGAACTGGACTGGGCGGGTGGTGTAGGTGAGGAGCCCTACAGGTAAATTTAGGTGAGGTGCGGTAAGTAAGGTACATGTAGGTAATGGTAATGGTAATAGATAATTGGTAATTACGGGTGGCCGATGAAGCGAGAGAAGCTAGACTCGAAGGCGGCGGCGAAATGATGCGGCTGCGAGTGGTAACACAGCGTGCTCTAGTGTAGGTAGGTGCTGCTTAAGCTCAAAACTGGGCACCTGGTAATGGTGGGGACTGGGCACCTCTGGGGCAGCAGCAGTAGGTATGTAGCAGTAGGTATGTAGCTTTGTACCCTTCCCGACGGTTCGATCCACTCGAAAACTGACTAGGACCTTTTTCTTTTAGTCAACCCCTCCCCTTGCAAAGCCTCAATCTGCGAGTGCTGCTGCAACACTATGCGGCCTGTATCCGTCCTCTTGCGTGTTTCTGTCGTCTAACACTCGTCGTTGTGTTTCTTGTTTCGTTTTTCTTTTTCTATTCAGCCCTGCCAAGCTGTGCAGATTCCAGCCGATCGGGATCCTCTGGCCACGGTGTAATAGCTGTATACGAGCGACCGTTGGTCCCTTACCGCCCTTCCGGATTTTTGTTCTGTCCAGGTGGAGGATGACGGTATGGCAGGCAGCATGAAATTGATCGACGAGGATACGTGCCGTGTGTCCAGGATTTTTGAAAACGGGGTGGGAATCAATGTCGATGTCAATGTATGGGCTATGGATCGGGGACCACTACTGTACTAGCATTTTGCGGGGATAAAGGCACCGAGGGGGGGATTAAGGGTGCGGCAACAGCGCAGGGAGCGATCCAACGTCGAGCGGCCGGTGAGACGCAGAGTAATTGATAAATAATTGATATATGTATATATGTATATATATATAAAGACCTCAGTTTATTAAGACGTCACCTATGTTATCCGCATCAGATCATGGCCGACTGGAGGATCCTCCGGCAGAGAGATAAGAGGGAGCTGGAGATGGTTTGAAGAAACGAAAAGTGAGAGATAAACAATAGCGAGATTGACCGGCGAGGGCCAACGTATATGTGCTACAGTCCATTTCTTCACTTTCTACCCTGGCCGGCGACCATTTTCAGGTATAGGTAGTTAGCGAGAGGCGACTAGCCAGATGCAGACGGCAACGTGTGAGTGATTGATTGTCATATTCGCCTTCTGACCGACCACGTACCAACATGTGCAAAAATAGAGAAACATGGCAGGTTCTTCTTCGATACGGTTAGGTAGGCAGGCAGATATGGTTCTGCTGATTGGGGATCGAGAAGGCGGGGATCGCACCTCGTCTAGTGCATGACAGTGGCACACCTTGAGGCCGACAGATTGGGTGCTGAAGACGTTTGATTCGGTTTGATTTGGGTCTGTGTTCCCTGGCAATCTACTCGTACACGCAGTTGGGGTGATCACGATGCCCTTCCAGAGCAGAGCTAGCATTTCCTGGGGTTTCCCGACCCCCGAGTAGACGGGATGCTGTCGGTCATCGTAGGGCGCATTCTATCGTTGGCCAACCCGTCGTAAGTGCAGAAAGGGGAGGAGAGATGACAGCATGGACATAGTACCGGATTACTGCTAGCAAGAGACGACCGGCGGCGTTGTGACGTGGACTCGATAGTAACATGTACATTCAGCTAGCTATGATGCCAATCGCATAGGGTACAGCCGCACCAGCAAGCCATGTAGCCGCTGACCGCAAAAGCACGCCTGCAGGGCCAATTCTACATCACAGGCCGGCAGGGGGGGTTCGCGTGCCTTATTAGCGAAGGCGTGCAGGGCCGGAACCGTCGTGCATAATTACTGTCGATTGGCTTATTCCCTCAAGTGTCGAGTCGAGGTGGATGGCAGAGAGGCGGATGGATAGCACCGGTGAAGGGTCAGGTTGTTAGGGTGAAATCGGTAGGGAAGAGCACATCACTACGACGAGGTCTGGGGGGTTATAGTTTATGTGTGGGGAACCGGGAGGCCTCTAGACCAAGAGACTTGCCCAAAGGGGTGATTTTAAGACGAATCGGCCATCTTCTCTGGCTTGTCTTCGCTTCGACTTGAAGCATGCCTTGGTGGGCCGCGGTAGAAACACCCTCATTAATAACTACATGTACAACTAGTACTGAGGTAGTCTAGCGTCCTGCTGGGGATTACATAAAAGATGGGGTCTGTCTAACGAACCAAGCCGAGACTACGGTAAGTAGGCTCCATTTAGCAACAAATTATATCTTCTCTCAAGTCCATCTGACGTCGAACGAGGATACTAGAGAGAGTTGAGGTAGCTTAGAAAGGCGCGGCGGGAGGTTAGGTCCTACATACCTTAGGTAGGTACCTAGATATATACGCATATGGACATATGTGTGTAGATGACCCGCAAGATACCACAATATCCCAGGTATGACCATGTAGGTAATATTTGCTGAAGAGGGGGAAGACGCGAAAGGGGGGGCTGGCTAGCTGACCTTGGGGAAACTAGTACTTGGGAATGAATCAAGATAAAAGAAAGAAGGGGGAAATCACCGTCGGGGCGAAATGCGATAATGCATGGTGAAAATCTTAGAGAAGACGGGAAGAAAGAAGAACAAAAAGGCGCGGTAGGGAAATTCAGTGGCGGAAGATGCGGCGACTGAGGGAGACATTCCATTGGTACCTGATGCAATTGGCAGCGACTGGCAGTTACATTCTGTGCTCCGCCTCGTTGCCAAGATTTGTGCCCTTGACTGGGTGCAGGGGCCATCAGAAGACCAAGGCCCGCATTGCACGGCATGACGGACAACCACACTTCAGCCGCCTCCAATCAGTTTGAACGACATGCTATGTCTTCTCACCTCTTGTGCCTCTCTCTCTCCCCAATTCTCTTCTATCGATGTCACCCATCCATCAGAGCTGGCACCTGGCCAATTCATCACCATTCATTATGTCAGGACCCCCCCCCGCAGATTTGATGACTAGATCCCATTTTCCCGTCTCTCCCGTATTAATCGCGCCACTTTGGACTATCACCTTGGTCCATATCATTCAGTCGAGCGAACCCTACCCGCGTCCCCTATCTACCAGCTGACACCACACACCATACACCACACACCATCCAGGCCATCATCTTCTGCAATATCTACCGACACCTTTTAAGTAATACTTCCGGCCCCCATACCCATCTCACCTACCGTTTCAATATTCCGGCCTTCTACATATTCGTCTTGTCCACGGCTTGAGGAGACTTTTTCTTTTTCTTTTTCTTTTTTCGTTCTTGTTTCGCACCAACTCTCTTATCTCCCTTTGCCCTTCCCAGTGTCAGCGATATAGCTTGCATGGCCGCTCATACCATCTTACCTCCAGAAGACCATGTTTCGCACGCATCAGCAAGGAAGCGGGGTCTTACTGAATATCATGGCTCAGCCCGCGGCCCGACGCAGTGTGCTAGGATTTGATTGCTGCGCGATTTGCTAGCTCGCATCGTCTATCGAGAAAAAAAACCGCCAGCCTCAATGTGCTCGTCACCAGATCGGCGGTAGCCACGTATCATAAATGAAAAAGTCCGCGTTTGCGTGTTCCTATTGCTCTCACGGGCTTAACACCAAGTTCAGTGAAACACCGGGTCTCTCGAAAAACTTTCCTTCAGCCGCTCGTGTTGGTCAAGGTCTGCTAGGGTTTGCCAACCCAGCTAAACTAAGCCTCATCCCCGAGCCGCACCTTGTTAGCACTTAACACACCCGCCTTCCACTTGGGTTGCTTATCAATTCCTGACAGCCAACACGAGCTCCCCACGGTAGAATACGTCAAATCGTTGCGCGAGACAGTCAATTCATGTCGCTAACGTATATTCCTCGAAGGATTGCAGGTTAGGTGCTAGGTCAGCAGCCCTGATCTTGCCCAGCCTGTTGCACTACGCTGCTTAAGGCTCTCCTACACCGTCTTTCTGCAACTGGAGACGTGCGTGCATTTCTGTGTTACTTCATGGACCCGACCCTACGATATCATCCGTTCGAGTGGAACCTAGGGATAAATAGTTGCCTTATGACTTCGTGGCCCGGATTCGGGGGGTTGCGATGATGTGATTTTCTCAGGCCTGTCGCATTTTCTACACAGTCGATCAATCGCCAATCTGACATGTCTCTTCCTTCGACCCTTTACTTTTTTCGGCCGATGCGAGACTTCAGCGTGGTCGAGTAACCCCACTCCTTTAAGACCTTGCAGTATACATGAATCTCGAGGCGTGTCCAGTATGCACACCTCTATCAGGGAAGATTATAAGCCATCGAGGACGAGACAGAAGTCTTGACTTGTCCACTTGAGACGTATATCAAGTAGTGCTCTTTCTCTCTAGCTCGTTCGAGTAAATGTCACTGAATATCGCTTGCCAAGAACCACGACTTTAGAGAGCCGGCTTCCGCATGATTGATCACCTAGGCCGAATTTACAGGCATCTGAGGTTGGACAGATAATAGAGATAAGCTATGTCTTCCTAGCCTTATCTCCTTCCAATACCGCAAAGCAGAAGTCGAACCACTACCTAATTCATACCCAATGCTTACCAGGTATATGATAATAATTCATTTTCTATGGCTACCCAGTACTACCCGAGTGCTTGGGTTTTACCATCACACCTTCAAAAAAAAATCGGCAGGGAATGTTGTCAAGCTTAGGTGGTCGTACAGCATATCCCGAGGATCTCTACAATACATATATGCCCTTTGTGGAAGCAATAAAAAGAAAAGGGGATAGGGTGGTACCTATATATAGGGGGTTACATAATTAATATACACAAGTGCGTAAGGATAAGTAGGTAACCGTCTCACAAGAAAATTAAATTCGCGGGGCCCGGTTCATCTTGCCTAAAGCATCTAAAGTGCAATTTTTTTAATAACTTCGACCTGCCTTTTTAACAAATAAGAGATAGATATCGAAAAGTCGTTTAATAAAAAAGTTGCACATATATTTCCCGGCGGAACTAAGTAAACATACTTTATTTTATTTTATTTTTATAAGTAAAAAGAAGGAAAATTATTTATTTAAATAGGTATATAATTAAATTAACCGATTTATATATAATAACCGCACAAGCTAAACGAAAAAGAAGGTGGATAAATGAGAGATGAATTTTCTAGTTAATTGCGCAGCTGCGCCGTGACCCGCTGACTAATCCTCTACACAGGCCCGCATGTATTATATATTACAAGAACAACGCCAAAGAAAAGCACATGTGTGAGAAAAAGCTTAAATAAGCAAGGGAACACGGATTCTTTATAGTTAAATCAAGGACGATGTTCCTAGGTTAATTAAATAAGAGACCGTCAACTGGCCGATGCTCGGTATTCTTTTTTACTACTCTAGAGTGCGTGCTTGTAAGGGCACACCACCCCGCATTTCCGGGGTGGTATTTTGACGTAGTTATTATCAAGCGAAAAAAAAAACCCCCCGGGGTTCTCCTCGAGTTTGTCACAAGAAAAGGTTAAACACGAACATACAACAGAAGAGAGGTATCTCTAAAATAAAATAAAAAGTAGAGGTGAGTGACGATAAATTCAGGAACAAGTGTTGGGGGGAGGGTTAATAATTGTCGTTGAGGGATATCTATCATCTAGGCCAAAGATGGCGGTAGAACTAGTACTACCGGATACGATGAACGCCGTCGTCTTCGAGGGCCCGTACAAGGTCTCGGTTCAGCAACGGCCGGTGCCCAAAAGTGAACGATTCCTCTATCCCTTCGTTGTCACCTCTCCCTCGGACATTATTTAGTGCTGCTCGGGCTACTGACACAGTATCATGGGGTGAAGTACAGGAAGATAGAGATATCATCATCAAAGTCAATGCCAGTGGCCTCTGTGGCTCGTGAGCCTTCCCATATCCCCTATCCCCATTCATCAAGCATACAAAAATATAAGCTTCTAACCCCTCCACAGTGAGCTCCATAGATTTCGAGGTCTCGAACATGGAGGGGTCGGTGTCATCATGGGCCATGAGTTCTCGGGTACCGTAGTCGCTGCTGGGAAAGACGTCAAGACCGTGCAGCTTGGCGATAAGGTTGTTTCGCCATTCACGGTGTCTTGGTAAGTAACACCAAATCTACGTTCATTCGCGGCTGGATGTAGTTGGCTAAGAGTAGTCCTTGCAGTATGGACTGCTTTTATTGTAAGAACGGACACTCGTCCCGATGCGTTCATAGCATGCTCTTTGGTTCTGAACGTCTCGACGGGGGTCAGGCAGAATATGTTCGGGTACCCTTAGCGGACGGGACCGTGATGAAGGCGCCGCCCGAGATAGATGACAAAGCCCTAGTGCTCATGGCCGACATCTTTCCCACCGGATTCTTCGGTGCTAGAAATGCCTTCAACGCCCTCGATATACAAGACCCTTCCGAGGCAACAGCTGTCGTCATCGGTTGTGGGCCTGTAGGATTATGTGCGATAGTATCAGCGCTTGAGTACAAGCCTAAACACCTCTTTGCTATTGACGGTGTTGATAGCCGTCTTGAAATTGCAGAAAGCTTAGGCGCGGAACCCCTGAATTTCAAGACCGATGCAGAAGGCATGATGGCAAGAATCAAGGAAGTAACAGAGGGCCGGGGAGCTGATATAGTGATTGAGGTGGTTGGCTTGGGGCCCGCTCTGAGGACAGCCTATGATATTTTGAGGCCCTTCGGTTTCATAAGCAGTATCGGCGTCCACAACTCCGAGGTAAGGCGCACAACATATGTGCTCCCACGAAATGCTGACCTGTAGCAGTTCCCGTTCGATACCAACGACGGATACAAGTATGTATACCCTTGAAATTCCATCTAGAACTATTGACTGATCATGATCTAGCAAAAATGTGAGGCTACAAATGGGCCGCTGCCCTGTCCGTTCCATTTTCCCGGACGCGCTCGAAGTGTTAGCTAGGAAGCAGCATCTCTTCAGGTAGGGGCTCTTTTGTTTGGGTCCAATAATTCTCGGTCGGGGTAGTGAGCAAGTCGCAGTAGCTGACATTTAGTAGCTTTATGTTTGATAAAGTGATGCCACTGTCTGAAGCGGTTTTGGGGTATGAAATATTTAATAAGATGCAGGTGCAGAAGGTGATCTTTCACCCGTGAATCCATTCCGTTTAGTTTTGGCGGGGTTTGACGATGCCATCATGCATGAAGTAGTAAACAATGGTAGAATCGTCATGTATTGTAGCCAGAATAATCCTCTTAGGACGGTTTGGGGCGGATGAAGGGTCTGACGGCATCGAATCGAAGACGCTTGCAAATGATCTGAGAGTCCATTTCTCGGCCAGATGGGTTGGCAGCACCCATTCAGTCTCAGGTGTTTCTTCTATGCGCGCCTTTGGGCCTCGGTGAGATCTAAGCATCTCGATCTGGTCATCCGGGTGTAAATAAAGCCGGCGAGGAGGGAGACCAGAAATCATTGGTCGTGGTAAAAGCGAATTGTTAATTGGTGAATGGGTAACGATCTGGAGTTCGGTCCACTCATGCTGGTATTTTAGGTTGTCAAAAACCGAGTTGGCAAGCTGCTGGACATGGCCGGACACCGACATCCTAACAAATGAAGGTCGGTGGCTGTCCTACTGCGGAATCGTTGATATCACTATGAACGAAGGTGAAGGCGAGAACCTTTTTGGCAAATAAAATGTGGGTATTATAGATTATTAGGCGGTGTAAGCAGGCAGTAACTCAATTACTTATCGGATTGTTGAAATAGAGTTCTTGAAATATGGGGCATGAAACATCCCAACAGCTACGCCGCTAGGGGTGTTCAGGGGTGGGTGTAATAATCGTAGTATGTATCCGAAATAACCAAGTTTCAAGGTGAATTATGCATACCTTATTCGAATACCAAATCAGTAATCATCACCGACATAGTCATGCCTTGTACTCCGTGAAGAAAGCAACGCGGGTGAGCTCAGGGGCCCACATATCAGGTCACCTCGGATGGGGACGTCCTACATGAATATCGAGTCGAAACCTATTATCCTCTTGAGTGGATAGGGAATTATTTGTAAGTCGAATCTAGTTACTACGGAATTCTAGTTGACGGCAATTCAAAGGTTCGGACTTTGAGAGTTCACTGGATCAGCGTAAACGCGTCACAGAGAAGTAGTACCTAGCCATGTTGTTCCAAGAAGAAGCCGGTGGTTGTTACGTTAAAATCACCCCATTTATGTGCTCGCAAACAACGGGCATCCTTGTAAATATATATGTCTTTAATGTTTTATATGTAGGCTCATAGGTAGGCTCAAGAAAATACGGACTATGTAAACCAATTCTAGTTTCTTCGTGATTATATGACAAGGGCTGCTAGACTTAAAACAATAGTTCAATTTCAACTAATAATTCTCTTTGGTCTCAAGGGACTTAAGAGTCTAAGTTCATTTAAGAGGTCCCCAGGAGTTCTATGCCTTTTTATACCCGATCTACCTACCTAGGGCTTACCTCATTTTATGCATGTTAGTACCGCTAAATCCAACATCAGTATTTATCTCTAATGACATCTTGACTCATAACTATTAGGCCTTGGCAGCGTCTATAGGTGTCCCTCCGTGTAATATATTACGTATATGCCTACATAATCATATGAATATATATTCGTCGCATATGATAACCTTTCTTATAAAATCATATCAAGTAACTATCTTTACGCGACATTGAATTTGTATTCGTAGTGTTGTCTCGACGGCAGCGCTGCCATAATGTGGCTATGATCCTTTCTATAAAAGCTGCTAGTCTCTTGGTAAACGGAGAGTTATCGAACGTCTTGGATGGCCTAAAATGTTGTGCTATCTCCTATTTCATTCTCGCACCTTCTTTCCTAGCTCCGTGAGCACCATCCTTCAAGCGGCCCAGCCCGAGTGTAATAATTGACTACTATCCGTATTCGATTCGGACTGAAAAGCCTGGTGTTGTCGGCTGCTAGGTTAGATTTTCGTTACAAGCGAGGAGTAGGCCTATCTAATTCATAAAAGAAATTTGGGTTCCGCCAACAGAGATATCATATGATCAAGTACGCGTATTCATTTGTGCTGCCAAATATGTTAGTGAATATCTAGTTTATGATCGAAGGATGTATATGAGGTAGGCAGTCGAGATCTAAAGGATGATTTGAACATAGGAAATATGGTGAGTAGGTATGATGAATATACTCATGTTTGACATGGAATAAATATCGTAATTAGCCACTACCGTGTTTAAATACACACACACACACACACACACAAATATATATATATATCTTCTATTTAGATTTCAGGTCACTTTCAACTAGGAGAACCTCATTTACACCGAGGGCCAGAGAGTACTCAAAAGACTTTTGCGGAATTCAGATAAGTGTTTATTCCACCAGCTTAACCGCACATGACATCTGAATTTAAAACCATAGAGTATTCGCCCCTATTTGGAGCTTCCAAATATTTACCTCTTAGTATTAATCTGTCTAGGTACGTTAGTTCTGTATATAATGCCAACAAGCAAGGAAGCACAACAGTACTGCCGCTCATAAGTATCTGTCTGGGGTCTGGGGACGTAACCTTGGCGGTCAGCAACCGTGAGAGACACAATCCACAGTAAATAGGGTATCTAAGAGTCGCATACGCCTTGAGTGGACTACAGTTATTTCCCTAGCGATTATTCTTAGTCCAATAGTGACCTTATACGCCTATCACTCTCAGTCTGTTGTGCACTCACTCCTCCTCTAATAGTATTGCAGACGACATCCAGCTACTGAAATTCAACTAGCTCTGTCTTTCTGCCTGGGATGGTCACATTACTACTCATTTTATCCGCCTAGAGAAGACTCAATATATGGTTCTGATACGTGTTCCGACAAATACAGGAAGAGAACTATGTGACGGACACCTAAGTCTTCACTAGACTATGAATGGGACATGCCAATAGAGTTGATGCTGCCCCAAATGCTTAGAAGGAGATATCTACTCGTTTTGTTCATTATCTCTAGTCTGTGATGGTCCTTCTCTACGAAACAGGCTGTAGTAATGATTTCAGGGGGGAAGGCCAAGGACGGCTTCTACAACCCATACAATAGGCTACACTTCACCTCAACCGGCGCCTTGCCGTCGAACCTCCTGCTTGTTCAACCGGTTTTTATAAAATATGACATGTGAAACTATCTGTTATATATGTCTCATAATTCTCATCTTAGGGCGGGGAAAAAGCAGCGGGAGCGGGAGTTTTGCAAGCTCAACAGCCTCGCCGAGTACACTATTGAAGTGGTGCGGTATTGCACAACCGGGTCATATTCCAATCAACAGCTGTAGGCATCTCAAATCATGATTCACGGCTTCACCTCAAACTGCGACTATGCGGAATTTGTCCTTACGCCTTACTATCATCGTACGGACCGACGGTCATTTGACACTAGAAGTTACACAAATAAGAATACCGGACAGATAAATGTCTTGTGTGTAATGTACCTAGGTCTCTTCTGGAAGTATCGATCTACCAGTAAGTAAGGTATCTCTCGATGCTAACGAGCTTATACGGAAGAGTCGCGCAAAATGACAGAAGGTCGCCGTTGACGACGGTAGCCGAAGAAATCGCTGAGCAATACGGCATAACTATAGAAACCCCCGAGAATCGTGTTAGTCCTAAACACGCCTTTGACGTAACAGATTATTGTGACCTGGGGAAATCTAGTCAGGCGGAGCGTGTCTCCCTTTCTTCTGTTTCATCACGGCCACCAGAGCATCACCGGGCGGATGAGAGGCTGGGTGGTTGGAGGGGGGGGAAACCCGACCTCTAGAAACAGTAGCGCGAAGAATGAGGATCTAACCGAGTTGCGAGGAGATACCTCCACGCTAAGTTTATATACCCAGATTTATAAATGTGCTCAACGATAATTTGTAAAAATGATAACGTTTTTATAATCCAAGAAATCAAGAAATCAAGGTGGTCATCTGCATGCAAGAGAAGGGGGGAAGGGTGGAGGGGTCAAGGCCACACGCAATAGCAGAACAAATACTTGATTTTGGTCCGATCTAAACCGCCGTAGCACAAGTTTCCCAAGGTTTAAAGGCAAATATATGGGAATCTAGATCGGACAATAATAATGACGACATAACCTTACCTATTTAACGAATTATCTCTTGTAAGACACACACCGTATGTGCCTCTTGAGTTCATCTGCAGTAGAATTGTGTTTGAATTTCCCTGCTTTGTGCGAGCTGGGGGACAGACCCAACCGCATGATGGCTTGCAGTGACGTCGAATCCATCCAGTAATGCTCATGAGACAGGTGAGGATGCCTACGCAGACCGGTATAGCCCGCCCACCCCAGGGAGTCTGGATCATATGCGAAAATCGCACAATCAGGCGAGTTTGGGCAAAAAGAGGTTAAGAAGGAATTGTGGATGCGACCCGAACAGCGGATGCGATAGAGGCGCTTGTAACACGCAGATAACCTTATCAGCGTCCAGAACACCCAGAACAACCCCCCCAAGCCCCGGGAGCTGACGTTTTGGGTCCCTAGCCTGTCAGGCATAGCCACGAGTCTGGGTCGGTGCCAGCCAAGCCAGCAAATGAAGAATCGAAGGAAGCCGCCGCTGGGGACATCCCTGCCGCGGCGTATTGGATACGAAATCTAGGGGCTATATTCTTACACCGGATAAGTAGCGGGTACTTTCCCTCTCCTCGACACCAACACTTCCCATTATGTACTGCCCCCAGACAATGTAAGGAGGCCGGCAATTGTAGGAGGTACATTGTGTACGACTGTAGATCCTGCCGTGCACCTTCGTTTCTACATCATTTTCCCTACGCCTCGCATACCCGTCGGTTCCCTGCACTTCCCTCTCCCGCAAATACCTTCGGGACTCGAGTTGGATAAGCTCTCATGAGACAATCGCCGAGTCATAGCGCATCGATCGAACGGGCGCCCAAGGGTTCGCCAAGTCTTCTTCCGCTTGCCCTAAGTATATATTCGCATCACCACCCCGGCCTCGCCCTTCCGTCCCAACCAACTCCCGTCGCGCTCGACACTTCTCCGGCCGTCTCCCAACTATCTACCTGTCGCTGAAGTCCAACCACTCGACTGTTACCGGCTGCCGCCGCCGCCGAACCTGACAGTAGTAGTTCTCGTCCCTAATGTCGCCGTCGTCTTCGCAAGCTAGTTCACAGGAAAATGTCGAGCGGTCCACCGTGTGCCCAACCGAGAAAATGGAATTCATGAGCGAGGGCGAACCGATGCCGGCTGCCCAGCCTCAGGAGAGCGTAGGCGCCGCGGTCACGTCCGGCGCCGCCTCGCTCGCCGTCCGGATGCAGATGTTTGCGACCGGCTACCACTTCCCGCCGAAATACCCAGTCCGGGAACAGGCCGAGATGGTCATGGTCTCGTTCTGGAACTTCTACAACACGGGCTTCGGCTTCTTCCTCACCATGTACGCGCTCAACGTGGTCGCCTGGGGTGGCATGCTCTTTCTCTTGCTCTGCAACGCGGCGCCCAAGATGTGTGAGGTCGACGGCCGGTTCGACTGCAACGACATCGAGTCGCCGCGCCGCGTCTGGGTCGAGATCGACTCGCAGATCTTGAACGGCCTGTTCTGCGTGACGGGTATGGGACTTGCGCCGTGGCGTATCCGCGACTTGTACTGGCTACTCAAATACCGGATCGGCAAGGACCAGATAGGAATACGGAGGCTCGCTGGAATTTATCGGGGTTGGTTTCGCCTGCCGAATTCTGATAGTCTACCTCCGCACCTGGGCCCAAAGAATATCGAAGAGACGACAACATCGTACGACGTCGATTGTGTGCCGTACCCCCTGGTAACCATCTCGGAAGCTCCGTTGACAGGTATTCGCGCTCCGCCCACTAAGCTATACAAACTGGACCTGGTCATTTACTTTAACGTCGCCAACACGGTTCTTCAGTGCTGCCTGGCGGGGTTTATGTGGGCTTTGGACCGATACAAACGACCGAGCTGGTCCACCGGATTTTTTGTCTGCCTCGCGTGCATAGTCGCCGCTGCTGGCGGCATCATCATGGCGGTAGAGGGCAAGCGCGTCAAGGCCATCGAAGGTGTTCCTCTGAGCAAGAAGGACCTGGAACGCCTAAGGCGTGACGAGGAGAAGGGCATCGTACATCACAACAACATCAGAGACGAAGACCCCGAGGAGCGCAAGAGAAAGCAGGAGGCGAAGAAGGGCATAAGCCTATGCGGGTTCCGGCTGATACGAGAAGCCGAGATGAAGTACTTATAATTTGGAGACGCCCAGGCACAATTCAAATTCTTTTTTTTTCTTTTTTTGATCTTACGAGCGAGAGCAGAACATGGCGTTGGTTGGTTTAGACTCGCAACAAAACAAAAAAGGTAGATGGGAGAGGATGAGTTATGTTCACGCATACCTTACGGAGACCTAATTATTATTATTATGTATGGTGCTACGTCGACGATAACGTAGCACTACTTTTTAGATTCTATGATGATAGGAATACGAGTTATCGTGGTGGCCTGCTCATGGCACACTTACTTAGGTTTTTGGATGTGGATCTTGCCATCCTCCGCCGAGTCTTATCGAGCGGCGCAGAAGGAGAAGGGGGAAGAGGCGGAAGAGGAAGAGGAAGAGGAAGAGGAAGAGGAGCAGCATTTGTGTTTGTTGCCAGCCACTTAGACGTTGGGGAGTTCTCTATACAAAGGAAACTAACATATCTACCTATGGATTTAACAGATATGAAGAGCCAAAGGATTAACACATTTTTCTATACCCAATATTAACTTTTTAATTATCACGATTACTATTTTCTTTTTATCAAAAATAGGAAGAAGTAAGTAGGTTTTCTGGTCAAAGGCTGGCAGGTGACGTTTCTTCGAAATGCTCCCATGATCCCCATATGGATCCCGTAGTAACGGTACCTGGGTACCTTAGCGGGTTCCAGCTGCCACTGCGCTGGGCGAGTCGGCTGATGTTGGAATGCACAGCGGCAAAGCCCCAAATTACCAGTCGATTTTGTATGGGGAATGCTTCGAAAATGACAACCCGCGGGCTGGCTGACTTCGTGGCCCCACTTGGAAAGCTGGGATTGATGCATACGGTACGTAACTGCGTTGTTATCAGACCCTTTTAGTTACATTACCCTGCATATAGTCCTTATCAGGGCGGCCAATCTGACACATGGACACAGACAGCCGTTTGCTCCATCTACAACACGGGGCTCGTCTTGAACAGCATTCTTGCAAGAGCCTTTCCATCGGCTCTTTGTTGCTGCTATAGGAGAAGGAGGCCATCAATCTGAATTAATATTTCCTCTCTGTGTTGTTGCACAGTTCCCTCTTTTTGATAAACTCGGAGGGGAGCTTGTATACGGGAGAGCCTTAATCTCTCCTTAGCCGTCATCGTCATCGTCATCATCACCACCAATCGCCCGCGATCCCCGAAGCCGACAGCTCATCGGAGTACGCGTATCCTAAGATGGCGAACAAGGCTCTTGTCCCGTTCCTGGTCGGCATGATGCTGTTGACCGGCGTCTGCAACACTCTCCTGACCAAATACCAGGTAAGTTATTGCCATCCTGCATCGATTGCTATCTCTACATTAGAGGACCTACCACCGATTGTCAAGCTTGCCGGCTAACCCGGTCTTACCTCTTCTTCTCCTCCCCAGGATAATCAATGCGTCCGCAACTGCGACGACCCGGACCCCAAGAGACACGTGCTATTCGAGCAGCCGGTGCTGCAGACGGCCCAGATGTTCGTCGGCGAGATGGGATCCTGGCTCGTCATCGGCCTGATAAGCGCCTTCCGCGGCGTCGCGCGCTGGAGACACCCGAGCAAGAACGGCTACAAGCCCGTCGGGACGAGCGACGCGGCCGAGGATGCCGACGCGGATGCGGATGCGGCGGCGGAGCAGCACGACCGCCGCCCGGCTAGGCGTGTCGATGGCGCGCCTGACGGCCTGCTCCGGGGCTTCGGCATCCTCCTCCTCGCGCTGCCGGCCATCTGCGACATCTGCGGCACCACGCTCATGAACGCGGGCCTGCTCATGGTGGCCGCCTCGATATATCAGATGACGCGCGGCGCGCTGGTGCTGTTTGTCGGGCTCTTCAGCGTCGTGTTCCTGCACCGGAAGCTGCACCTGTTCCAGTGGCTGTCTCTCGTGGGAGTCGTGCTCGGCGTTGCCGTCGTCGGCCTCGCTGGCGCCATCTATCCCGACGTCAAGGACCAGGCTAGCTCCGTCGCCGCTCAGATCGTCGAGGACCCTGCTGCCGCTGATGCGTTCCGTGCCGTGGCCGGCGTGCTCCTGATCGCCGGCGCCCAGATCTTCACCGCTACCCAGTTCGTCCTGGAGGAGTTCTTGCTGGAGAAGTCGAGCATCGACCCCCTCCAGGTCGTCGGCTGGGAGGGCCTGTTCGGCCTCGCCGTCACGCTCATAACCATGCTGGTTCTGCACTTTGCCGTCGGACGAACCGAAGCCGGTCGGTACGGCATGTTCGACATGGTCGAGGGATTCCGGCAGATGACCGAGTACAAGGCTGTGCTGGTCTCTAGCTTCATGATCATGATCAGTATCGGGTAAGTCAGGCCACTGCTCCCTCCTTCTCCTCCCAACAAATTGTCCGAGAGTTGATGCTTACCAAAATTGACTTCTCTAGCGGCTTCAACTTCTTCGGGTTGTCAGTCACCCGCAACGTCAGCGCGACGTCGCGCTCGACCATCGACACGTGCCGGACGCTGTTCATCTGGATCGTGTCGCTGGGGCTCGGGTGGGAGACGTTCAAGTGGCTGCAGGTGGCGGGCTTCGCGCTGCTCGTCTACTTCACCTTCCTGTTCAACGGCATCGTGCAGCCGCCGTTCGAGTTCCTCCGCATCGATCGTGATGGCAACAGCGGCGAGGTCGAGGAGCTACTGCCCGAGGAGCCCATCGAGCATATCTAGGGACCCCTGCCCTGACACCCGCCTGTTGGTGTTGTTGTCGGCAGTGCAGCCAGCGTAAGGTTCTGCTGGAGAAATGGGTTTTTTTTTTGAGAGACGCTGGTTGGCCGATATTTGCTTGCGGATGTAATATATTTATATACGTGCAAACGCATATATGCAACGGGGGGGGGGGGGGGGGCGGGGAAGCATGATTGGATCATACCTAAGTCGGAGATTGTATGACTTATGTGCACTCTCGCTGACTTGCTATAACTTTCTGCTGCTGCTTCTTCTACAATTTTTTTTTGAACCGGGCGTTTAGGGAGTGTGTAACTACTTTTGTGCAAACTAGGGGGGAATTCAGGGGCAAGGTTACACGAACACTTGGGTTTAGGCGCAATGTCGATTGATTGATTGATTGATTGATTGATTGGATTCATTATTAGGCTGGGCAGATCATCACAATAAACACGGAAATAATCATCAAAATGGAATAAATATATTGTTAAGAGAATTGTTTCTTCATTAAGCACGAGAAGTTGTCTATTTAAATGTATTATTTGATCTTAATGTCAGACTATCAATCCTCCCTCCCCCATAACTACAACGCCTACAACGCCCTATATTTAAGGTGACTGGTCAACTCCCTATACGGAGTATAGAGCAAAGGTAGGCAAATTCAAATAGGGTATCTTTACCTTACTTGGCATTAAACAGTAAAACTGGGTGCGGGGAGGCGGGAGAAAGTTACTCTTTGATGTTTTCTATTACGGTGGATGTACCAACAGCGAAGAGATGGGACTGTGGGATAGATGGTAGTAGGTGACCTATATAAGACTATAATAGGTTGGGTTGGGTTGGGTGGTTGGATGAAACGAATAATAATATAATAAAAAGTTAGAGATTTCCTTGTCATCTCTCTCTCTTTTATTTAATTTTATAATTAAAAAAAACTTTTACCTAAGGTATACATATCAAACTCTTAACCTGATCCCTTGTTTTTGCTAGATACCCAACCCTTCTAAAGATAGTTCTACAACCTCCTCTCCTCGGGAGCTATGTATCAAAATCCAAAGAAAAAACCTTGGGGGTGTTGGTGAGTTTTACTCTATTTATCAGGATCTTGTAATTGGGATGATAAACTCGATATATCCTCTAATAACACATCCCCTCCCTACGTAGCTAACCCCGTCCAAAAAGTCTTTACCCTAGAATAGACTACTACGACGAAAAAGACATCCTCTTTATAGCCCTGTTAAAAGTCTTCAATTCGTCCCCTAAAGTTGTACGCTCAGAGTAGAAAAGTAAGTTGGGTATAAGAAGAATGCCTAGTTCACCTAAGCTCAGGTGGGTTTATCTATCTGTCTGCGTCTGCGTCTGTGTCTGCGTCTGCGTCTGCGTCTGCGTTTGTGTCTGTATAAGGTAGGTAGCTTATTTGTCCAGCCTTCTTGTCCCATCAACACACTGTCAAGCAATCAATCAACCAACCAACCAGCCAGTTAAACAAGCCAATGATCCATCTATGGGAAGCAGTATGAAAGGGGGGAGAAGCAAAAATATATATGGACAACATAGAACGCCTGACCAGTGATGCATGAAAAAAAAGTTGAAAAGAGAAAAGTCCCTACTAGCCATCTTTGCTCATGCCCCCTTTCCCTTGGCCAATAAGGGAAAAAAAAAAAAGGGGGGGGGGTTGAGTAGTCAAATGATATAGTGAAAAAGCAGAATACCCATTGTCTGTCATTCCCGAGGGGCAGCACAAACTCTGGGGAGAGAACCACCTCACACTGCAAGACCATCCTAATCTCCCCGGATCACGCAAGCACGAGTAGATATAGACAACACACATACACCCTCAGTATGTGATCCACAACCACCACAGCGGGCTAGTCCTCGCCCCCCTTTGTTGATTTGCCAACTTAGCAATCATGCTATCCCATCGCCATTTCATCTCATCCCACTTATTCACATGTGAACCTTTCGCTCGTCCCGCATTTCGTTGTTGGGTTCGTATGGAGGTCGTTGTCCCGTTTATGCAGAGGAAGAAGGTAGGGAAGGGGGAGGGGGGAGCAATTGGGAAAGACGGCGGAAACGGAAAATGTTGTCTGTCTGTTTGTCTGCCTGTCTAGCTGACGTTGCAGAGCAGCTCGGCCTCGAGGATAAACTTGCCCTCCTTGTACTTCTCGCTCGTCTCGTAGGCCTTGTCGTACTTCCAGCCGACCGTCTCCTTGCACTGGCGGCAGGTTATGTCGCGCACCACGTGGCGGCCGGTCGTCATGCTACGCTCCGACGGCTCCCCGGCTTCTACGTTGACTACCGTGTTGAAGAGGTATGCCTTGCCGTGCTGACCGCGGAAGTTCTGTTTTCGGGTGGGAATTCAGGGTTAGTCACAGGCCTTAGTCTCTCTACTGCCGCAGTTTGGGGAACTGGGAAGTCTGGAAGAGGGCATGTGGGGGGAGAGAGTAAAGGGGAGCGGCGGGGCCGGTGTGGTGCGAGGCGTCCAGAGAGGGCGGGCAGGCAGACGGAGACTTACTCGACTGATTATCTCCTCATGATTCGCGAGGTGTGCCTTGCAGCCCTTACAGCCATATATCTTGCTGCTATTTAGATATGTGTTGTATGCTAGCCCCATCGTGACTCGGCGTCGAAGTACGGATCTGGCGCGCGTAGGTATACCGATTCGACGGGGATTATTTTAGCACGTGCTATGTACACTATACGTGTGTATGTGTGCCTCGAGAGGGATTGAGTGTCGGTAGACAGACGGATGATGATATGATGCTGGGAGTTCACGAAGTACGAGTCGGCGGAAGTGGATGTTGCAGGCTGGGATGCGGGACAATACTATGAGTCGGGGCCACACAATCAGATGGAACTCGTGATGGAGAGATGGTTTAGCCGAGGCTGGTTGGTTGGCAGGTTTGGCATGAAACAAGCGTCGAGTCTCTTCCTCGGAGGTCTCTTCCTCGGAGGGTTCAAGGTTGCTTGGTTAGTTGGCTGCGGCTTTAGGTTTGGGTTCAGCCTCGGGTACGCAATTAGATAGAATGGTAGGAAGCGAAAGAAACTACGGAGTGGAACGGGCCTGCTCGGGTCTCGAGCGGTACATGTAGCAAGTTTGCGAGGTAGAAGTAATGAGTCGGCGCGAAGCTAAACTAAGACAAGACATCAAGATGAGGCAAACTAGACAGAAAGTAGTGACGAGAGTATGAGATGGAAAACTTCCATGGGAAAGGCGGGCTGACAGGTGACGTGAGGTCAATTGGAGGTAGTTATGTCAGCGGTCCAGCCTAGGTAGGTAAAGTTTACCGTAATTTGTACACTAGGTAGGCACCTTACCCAGTCTAGTGTAGCTTATCTACCACTAATTCCGCGGGGTCAATTGTGGCTGGGGAGGGGGGAGGGGGAACCTTTAGGTAGTTGTGGTATCTCGAGCCAAACAGCGATCTGCCGATAACAGAGCTGACCATCACACGGCCTTGTCTATTGCACCACCTGACGATGAGAACCTCCAAACATACCCGTCCTGTGACCTGCAGTAGATACTCTGTTATCATGTCCGCAGATAAGTCGCGTGTAGGATCAATGCTACATCTATTCGCTCTCATCCTTATCATGTGGGTTAGGTAGGTAGGTACCTAAGTCGTCTTAGCATCGACCCTGCATGCAGTGCGCATGGTGTTCTGGCCGTTTGGTTAGTGGGTGACGGGAGATGGGGGACCTGCATTTAAGATCTCGGTGCCTTGCACAACATTGGGCAATTTGGTGGCCGAACGTCCAATTATGTAAGATAGCTATATCTTCCTAGGTAGATACAACCTCACAATTCAAGGGTCAAGTACAATTGCAAACCAAGCCAGGATTGTTTCATGCGGAATCGTATCCTTGCGGTCTTAATTGATCATCGCGAGTCTGTAGGAGACAGTGTGGGTTGGCCCCCTATCCAAGAAAATGAAATGAATATCTACAAGAGCATCTGACACGGCAGTCATGGCCAGCCAAGAAATAAATAAAAATATGCACAAATCGAACAAGCACTCTTTATGGTACAAATATATCCTGGCCAGATAGTCACCTTTTCCCTCCTAGAACCCCAAGCACCCTAGTACGCCGATACATCAGCAGCTCATCACCACGAGAAAGCCTCCTCGATGAAGTCGATAGAACCGGCGTATTGATTCCGACGCACGGCTTGCCGAACCTCGTCGCTGAGGGAACCGGGTCCGCAGACCGAAACACCCATGTGACCGATCTGCTGCTCCATCTCCATACTCATCAACGTCTCGATATTTGGTCTTCCTGGAAACATCTGCACTGTCGCAGACGGGCTGTGGATCTCCTTCGTGGAGCGGGGCCGGCTGACAAAGAGCATGATACGTAGCACTTCTCGCCTCCTGTCCATAGCTAGGATCTCCGTCATCCACGGCCGGATCCATTCCAGGTGCTCGGGGCTCTGGATGATCCACACCAGCACCACCTTCCGAGTAGCTACCGACCCGTTCGCGAAGCCTGCAACCAAATCTCGGACGTGAGGAACGGCGTGCGTGATACCCACGCCACCGGCAAAGAGCATTACTGTGCCGTATGAATGCATCGTATGCTCTCCGCCGTACGGCCCCTCGACAAGGCATGTCGTCGTCAGACGACCTTCGGGACAGTCTGCGGCTCTTTGGTATAAGGTGTTGGTCATTCCCGTCCGGGCTCGAATAATGAATGACATGGTAGTTTTGCGCATGGCGAGAACGTCTTGCCGGTTCATAGCCAGCTTGTCCGAACTCAAGCTCTCAGCCTCTTCACTCCAAGCCACAGAGAAGGGATGGGATTGCCAGAAACTGATGCTTGGCATGTACAAGTATGCGTGCTGTCCGGGGCGGAAAGCCCAGGGACGGGCCATGTCCACAGTTACGCGGACAGCATTGTCTGGAAGGGCCTCTACCAACGTCTTGGTGCCCCCGCGGCCGATGTTGTGATACATTAGGCGGCCGAAGCGCATGAGCCTGTCGCCAATCCAGATGGGGACGACAGGAACGAGCCACTTGAGGGCAGTCAGCTTCTTCATATCCAAGTGGTACCAGAGTCCAACGATGGCGAGCACGGCGAGGAGAATGTGCATGATCTTGAAGGTTTCATAATAGGCGTGCCTAGAAATGCTCGAGGCTTGGAAGAGTATAGCAACAAACGCTGCAGTAGCCTGGAAAATGTCAGTAGTGAACTTCTAGTCCAGCTTGGATCAGGGAAAACGTACAAGGAACCCGAAAGTCATGAACGGGACCTGAAATGTTGTTAGAAAAGCCTGTTCCCATCCGGCTTGTGACGCAGAGCCGGCCCAAAATGCCACAGTATGGCAAACCGCCTCCAGAGCTACGATGCGACCGAACCAGCGGTGCATCAGGTTGAACGTATCAAATGACATGCCGAGGAGGCCAATGAGGGGATTGTTCCTCCCAGCCATAAGGAATAGAGGGGCCATGTTCACAGTAGCAAGAGTTCCACTTCGGTTTCTCAACTGCTTGCAAGCGTCTTCGTAAGTCTCGAGCCATGGGATGTTGACAACGCAGAAGGCGACATTGGTAGCGAAGTAGGCAATCAAGAACAACAGCTGGAACCTGGTGGGCAAGGTGCCAACGTTAACTGCGCTGCTGATCTGGAATTCTCTGTTGTGCCGCTTTCCAAATATGGGGGAATAGAGAAGGTTCTTCTTGATCCACGAGAGCTTATACGAGGGTTTGGCGAAGTATCGTTGGGTGTCGTTTGTAAGACCCGAGATGGTTCGTACATATCGCATGACGCCAGTCTTGATACGCCATATAATCAGAAGAGCGGCGACGGCAGCACAGATGATCAAAAGATAGTTCGACATGGACTCATTCTCCTGCTCGGGCGTCCATCCTGTCGCCTGGCCTTCGCCAGCAGCCTCCGCCTGCGCCGTTGCTCCTGAACCCCCCTGTGAAGACATAATTGCGACTGTGGATCGTAGACAACTACGTGTAGCTGTGTCGTCGGGACACTGGATCGAAATCTAAATGGTGTAACCGGGCTTGCGACCTTGTAGGTTACCTTTAGGGATAGTCGTCTATCAAAATTCGTACATGAGATCAAAGTTCATGTGTGCGGCGTAGCCGTCTAGGGTCAACCTGGAAATCGAAGTGAATGGGTAACGAAGGCGAGTAAACAGCCAGCTGTAAACGGGAAAGAGAGAGATCCTGGAGACCTAGTAAACCTCTCCCTCGGATGATATCCTCAACCTAGGTAACTCGAGCTCGGCCGGCCGTTGTCGTCAAAAGTCGAGAACAATGCTGACACAAGGCGAAGTATCCAGCGCAACAAACTCTGAGTTGGCCTAAAGCAGAAAGGGGGTCGCCGACCCAAAAAGCAACTCGGAGAGAAAGGAATGCTAAGGGTTAACAGGAGGGGGTAAGGATGGGCGGGAGTGCGGGTGATATGAGAGGTTAAAAGCAGAAAGGTGGAAAATATCGATGCCACCAAAGAGGACTGCTTGTCGGTTTCAAGGCGTAGAAGGACCACGGGCGCAAAAGAATGAAGCTGAACGTCAAGTCCGGATAAGGCCCAATTTGGTACAGATCCCGCAGAAGATGATGTTAGGGAGATTGGAATGATGGGAATGAGACCGGGTGCGAGGGCATTGGAGCGGAGACAATCGTAAGAAATATAGGAGGCCTAGCCACAGGCGTGAGCCCCGGTATTTTGACCGACGCGCGCCTGCGAACTGATTTGCGTACCTAGTGCACTACCTAAAAACAAACGGCATTGCCCCTCTAAAACAACCCAATTTTCACCCCCGACTGCACTAAAAAGAACATTCTCCACTCTACAGGGCAGGGCACCACACGTCAATTGAGAGTCAACTTTTACGCCCCCGACGTCGACTGTGAATCCTTTCTCACTTAAATAAACTCGACTCATTCCTCCTTTTCTTTTAACGAACCACTACCTACTATAAATATATTATCATACCACTGATGCACTAAACCCATAGTGTAATTCGAAATTTGTTGGGGAAAATATATATAATATTTAAAGAGAGGTGAACATAGTAAGTACATACGGATTAATGTACTTACTGATCGACAACCCTGGTCTCTTAACATGTTCACTTATACGAGTCGTGCCAAGCAAGGGTAGGGGGTGGCCAGACCAATGCAAGGTACGAAGGCTCAACCAGAGAAGGATTGCCCGAGCGATCTGGGCAGATCCAGCAAGCTACCTCAGGGTCTGATTGCCTAGTCCTGGCCTGAGCAGTTGTACGACTACCACCCCCGCATTAACGTCAATGCCCGCTCTGCCATGTTCCTTGTTCCTGGCTCTGCCATTTGTGGACCGACCTTCCGAAATGCGCCCTCTTGAAACGACACCAGCACAATCTAAGGGGGCCAATGGCCGCTCACGACAGCCCGCAGCTGGCCCTGAGATGGGACATGTACTATCTTGCCATGCAGCCAAGTCGCGGCCGGCCACACACACACACACACACGCACACAAGCTACCCGAATCATGACAGGCATAAGTCCCTGTTTTTTTTTTTTTTCTTATCCCCAGGGGAAGTAGGTAGAGACGACGGGAGACTGACGATGCGAGAGAACCTGCCGCTGTGGCGTTCCAGCATCTTATGTACAATTCCGCCCACAGTTTTTTATATATTCAGACGTCGGTCAAATCCAATCCCTCCAAGGATTTCCATCCATCCCCTCCCCTTCCCGGCGCCAGCAATTTGGCTTGTGCCCGAACCCGGTGGCTTGAAGCCATCGTTCCACGCTGTGATGTACATATAATAGGTTAGGTTAGGTCTGCCCGGATGATATCATGTCATGGAGATAACTACACGTATGTAGAAACCTGCCCCATGCAAATATGCGGCTGCGTGTCTCGGCGCATAATTCAAACAGCCGCGAATCGACGTTACATACCCAGACAGAGCCATGGCAACCAGCTTAGCTCGTCTAATCTATGATTCATCTCTTTGGTCATGACTTACTCGTATGTTCGCGGGCATTGGTAATACACCATAGACCTGACTTACTGCCTACGTAAGCTCGAAACGCTGTGGAAACAATATGTTGCCGCCAAGGTATGGTGTTTTTTTTTATACGAGCTGACTCTAGAACCTGATAGAATATCAATACTAGAGAATACGGAGGGAGTATTTATTCATTCATATATTATTCATCTATTATTGATAGACTAAACTATTGCGACAACCTGAATCGGACTGCGCCTCATCTCTGGGAAAGAAGAACTCAAGCGAACGCAAGACAACGATGTGGACCTACCCTACTTTGACAGCTTCGCTATCATTTGGTTTATACCTATTAGCAATGCAAGAGGAGCCTCATTTCGTCTAATCACATGGGGTATCAACACATTAGGTATTCCCCGACTTTTCCATCCCAGTCCATTCTCTCTCTTCCCACCTAAGCACCCAATGGATGGGATGTTCAAGATTACCCACAGATCCATGCTACTGAATCGTCCATTTACACTAGAAAATCGGCCCAGTAATCGAATCTGGCACGACTGGAAATGCACGCGATAGAAGTTAGCTTCTGCATGTGGAGCTCCATTTAATAACCACCAGAGAGAATCAATCATTCGTGAATGGCGGAAAATACAACCCTGTCCAGACTCGAAACCGATGCGTTACTGGCCTCAACCACTGACAAGACATTAATAATAATCATTTATACACTACTTACTATGTATCGTTGTCATCTCTTCATTTTCTATCACCCATGTCCGTGCCATATCTTGTTGTCGCTTTATTCATCTACCGTGTAAAAGTTTCATGAGATGCCGCTAGTGCTTTGTTTCTTTCGTCATCGGTGACTCAGCGGTGGAAAGAGAAGAAAAAGGAAGAAGAAAATATGAGACGAAACATACTTAGAACATGTCTCTTAAGTATGTATATGTATATATGCATGAAGGAATGTCGTTGCTAACTATGTACCCAGACAACTGGGAAATTCTTTTAGCGCTCAAGATCGCATGTCGCAGTGTTCGGTCATGCAACTTACGCAATGCTATAGATATAAGTATGAGGTACCTACCTAACCTAGTCTACTGTTGCGCCGCCTACGGCATGCTTTTTCCCTCCTCACATAGCAAATCGAGAAAAAAACACCAACCACTCAGGCATAGGTTAGGTATGTATTACCTAGTGCGACTTGAAGATCCCTCTCCCGCTCCCCCCCATCTGTCTCCGTTGATCGTCCGTCCCAGAGAAAAAAAACTCTGTATCGTGCCGAATAGAAATCGACACACCCAAAGTAAACCGGAGTTGCGGGATGATTAACCCAGGGATGATGATACTGCGATGCCCGCTCCTTTTCCCACACAAAATGCAAGTAACCTAACCTAATGGATTGTTAATCATTTTTTAATAGGGGAGATTAAAAAAAAGGGGGTCTAGACTGGACCTTCCTCCCGTGTCGAGTTGCCCGAAATAAGGTACCTATCTCTTCTACGCTGGTGGGGGGTTTCTTATCTTTTTTTGCTGGCTTGTTATGTAAGCCCTGTCGAAACCGCTTGAAGTTTCATATGGCACCTAAATGACGACGAATTGGGCTTTTTTTTTGGTCTGGTTCTTTTTCCATGTGATGATGGGTAACTAGGTATGTATATAGGGTAAGGTACCTAATGTTTACTAGGGTTGGTCGGCAACTTGACCCGGGTAGGTAGGATATATGTTTGGCCTTTGTGTTTTTTTATACCACGCATACGCACATGCACACGCCATCTTGCAGATTTCTATACTACCTCATACCCGTGGGGGATAATGGATAATCAAATCAGCGGACATGTGAAACTCGCTCTTTTCTTTCCTTCTTTAAGGTCAGGTAGGGGTTCATTCTTAAATCGTACTATATTTTTATATATACCTACCTAAGCGACATTCTCGTCGTAACCTTAGTGTACAAGCGTACGTACGTACACACTTGTTTCTTTCGCGTAGCATTGGGGGGGGGGGGGGGGGGCGGGGCC